>JARQOD010000003.1:529298139-529417502 GCA_033576555.1 Oophaga sylvatica | reverse complement strand
AAAAAAACACTAACACGATGCAAAATGCATTGAGCTGCACATATAAAAAACAGAATGACAGATCTCCCTTGGTGGTGTAAAAATGAGTTTCTTCACCAAAAATCATACTAGGGGGGGTTTTCTGAAAAAGGGTTTGGGAAAGAAAAAAAAATCTCAAAAAAAAAAGTGTTCGTTTTTTTTCAAGTAAGATGACTAAGCATATAGCAGGTTTTTCATTTAAAAAGGTTAAAACCCAAAATTTGCACAAAATGGGGGATAGTTTAGAATTTTGGGTTTTACTGCTGGGTCCACAGCAACTTGGGAAGGGTTCCCCGAACCAAAAAAAAAAGGGTTTTTTTCGGAGCCTGGTTTAAATTTGGCTCCATTCATTGTCTATAGCATTGCTGGAAATACCGCGGTTATCATCTTTATTCCATACACGTGAATGTAGCAGGGTCGTATGTGCCCCTCCATTCTTTCAATCGGTGTTGCAGAGGCCTTGAGTTGGTTCAGAACTTTGTTCTGGGACCCCTGGGGAAAGGTCGACCTCAAAGTTATACATATTTATGGATGGGAAATTATCTTTTTGGGATAACCTTAAAATCTTTCTGGGTAATCATATTTGTTGGATTTAAAAGGTTGTATAATAAGGTACAATGTTAATTTATGAAATTTTTTGTGAGTTAACAAAATATAAAAAAAAAAGCCAATTCTTTAAAAAATTTTAAGTGACAAGTTTTTGTAAAGTTTTTTACATTCACAAATTTTTGGGGAAAAATTTTTCAACCGTTTGAATAAGTCTCCCTAAAAGGGTGGAGCTGGGGGGGGGGGGAGCGGGAGGACAAGTGTGCTACGGGTCCCTGTCCAAGTATCAAAATGTGGGTTCTCGTGTGAAAGGAAAATTGCATTTCCAATGTGACAAACAGGGCGCAGCCCCCTCAAAAAAAGTGTGAAGCGTACCCCCCTTAATGAATTTGGGACTTTATGTTTCCCATCAAAAAAGGGTTTTGGCGTCTTGCGCAAAACTGTTTTGATGAATCGGCCCCAAATGTTTTTTTCCCACAATTAGCAAATAGTCAAAAAATTCGGCCCAAATTTAAGTAAACTTGGAGTTAATATAAGTAACAGTAAAGCAAATTATATTTTTGTACAATTTATTAAAACTATAAATTTAACTCACAAGCGCTTTTTTTTGGTTATTTTAAGCGGTAATTAAAATAAATATTTTTAAAAAATTACCGTGGATTCCCGTTTTTTATTATTGACTTCAGTCTATTTTAGAATATTGTAAATATCAGCGAACGAAATTAGGGATGGGGTTGCATGCAAGAGGGGGTTGTAATGGAGTTTAAAATTTAGTGTATGCTGACACTGGCGACTAGCCAGCTTATAACTCGGACAAGTGCTATCTGATATTTCATCAGATAACACTCACTCCAATGTGATATTATGGAGCAGTGCTGATTAACATTTTTTTTGTCATGCCGAGTTGGCATGAGAAAAAATTGCTGCATGCGCTATGAATCCCCCCAGCGCATGCACTGTGTGCTGCCGGAATTCGCCAGTTTCAGACCCGGGAACGGAGGATATGTATTCATTTTACATACCCCTGGCCAGTGAGTGTGGCCTTGCTCCATACACTTGTATTGAGTCAAAACTGGGCCTGTGGGCATGTGTATGGAGAGCAAGGTCATGCCACTGGCCAGGTGTATGTACAGTGGGTTCAGAAAGTATTCAGACCCCTTTAAATTTTTCACTCTTTGTTTCATTGCAGCCATTTGGTAAATGCAAAAAAGTTCATTTTTTTCTCATTAATGTACACTCTGCACCCCATCTTTACTGAAAAAAACAGAAATGTAGAAATTTTAGCAAATTTATTAAAAAAAGAAAAACTGAACTATCACATGGTCATAAGTATTCAGACCCATTGCTCAGTATTGAGTAGAAGCACCCTTTTGAGCTAGTACAGCCATGAGTCTTCTTGGGAATGCTGCAACAAGTTTTTCACACCTGGATTTGGGGATCCTCTGCCATTCTTCCTTGCAGATCCTCTCCAGTTCCGTTAGGTTGGACGGTGAACGTTGGTGGACAGCTATTTTCAGGTCTCTCCAGAGATGCTCAGTTGGGTTTAGGTCAGGGCTCTGGCTGGGCCAGTCAAGAATGGTGACAGGATTGTTCTGAAGCCACTCCTTTGTTATTTTAGCTGTGTGCTTGGGGTCATTGTCTTGTTGGAAGGTGAACCTTCGGCCAAGTCTGCGGCCCAGAGTCCTCTGGAAGAGGTTTTTATCCAAGATATCTCTGTACTTGGCGGCTTTCATGTTTCCTTCAATAGCAACCAGTCGTCCTGTCCCTGCAGCTGAAAAACACCCCCACAGTATGATGCTGCCACCACCATGTTTCATTGTTGGGATTGTATTGGGCAGGTGATGAGCAGTGCCTGGTTTTCTCCACCCATACCGCTTAGAATTATCACCAAAAAGTTCTATCTTTGTCTCATCAGACCAATGGATCTTATTTCTCATAGTCTGGGAGTCATTCATGTGTTTTTTTTTAACAAACTATGAGTGTTTGAGCAAAGGGTCTGAATACTTGTTACCATGTGATATTTCAGTTTTTCTTTTTTAATAAATTTGCAAAAATTTCTACATTTCTGTTTTTTTCAGTCAAGATGGGGTGCAGAGTGTACATTAATGAGAAAAAAATGAACTTTTTTGCATTTACCAAATAGTTGCAATGAAACAAGAAGAGAAAAATTAAAAGGCGTCTAAAAACTTTCCGAACCCACTGTATAACTAATACGCTCTGATCCCGTGTCTGAAATCGGCGAATCCTTTCAAAGCACAGTGCGTGTGCTGGGTGATGCATAAGTCTGCAGTCAAACAGAGTGACTGCAGACTTATCGGTTTTCACCGGACAACCCCTTTAAGTACCTCATCTTCTCCGCACCTGTGATCAGATTATCGCATGTGAGAGAATCCGATTACTCACAGTAAAATGACAATTAACTCAAATTCGTAGCAGAGTTCGCATGCTCATTTGCATATAGTATCCAATTTTCTCACATGAGAGAATCACCAGATGCTGTACATTAGTGTGAGCCAGCACTTTGGCTCTCAAAAAACAACGAATATTTAAGCCAAAACCACTTTAGGAAATGCTCATTCTTTAGGGTATGCGTACAGAGTTTTCAGAGCACTAACTTTGCAAAAACTCCAAGTTTTTGAGGTGTTTTGAGATTTGTAAGCGGATTTGGAGACTTTCCGCTCAAAACGTATGTGCACATAGAGTCTTCATGAGAGTTTTTGGAGAAAAAGAAAAAATTAAGTAGAAAGTTAGCATTTCTGAGGAATTTTTAAATTTGGAGGAGTTTCCACTCAGTGTCTGCTCCAAAAAGTCCTCAAAAAGCTCCTTGTACACATACCGTTAGGTTATGTGCACACAGTTTTTTGAGGAGTTTGTGGAGTAGAAACTGTCCAGAAACTGAAAGGAAACTCTCCAAATCATTCTCCAAATCTCAAAGCTCTTCAAGAACTTGCAGTTGCTACTTGGCTCTGCTCTGAAAACTCAACAAAAAGACTCTGTAAGGCCGGGGTCACACTAGTGAGAGCATCGGATGCGATATGTTAATGACCCTCGGGTCCTGCTCTGCTGCGAGCGGGAGCTGAGTGTCATGCGAGTGTGCTCCGAATTTCTCCATCTACTCCATTGCTGGGGTCAGCATAAAAATCGCACAGCACTCCCATGGTACGATTGCTGTGCGAGTTCTGTGCGATTTTTTTTATCGCACCCATTAAATTCTATTGCCGGATGCGATCCGATTTGCAATTACAATCGCAGAATGCTACGATTTTTTTCCAGTCTGATCGTGATCCCATCCGATTTTTTATCGGATTGAATTCGTCCAATAAAATCGCAAGTAGGCATGAGCCCTAAAAGCGACATTACTGTGCAACATGTTCCGCCTATGTCACTTCTTTTAACTGTGTCAGGGTTTGGAAACTCTGAAATGGTTAAAAGAAATGACATGCTCATTCTTCAGCTGGCATCCATTAGGAAACCGCCTGTGCTCTATACTTAGCAACACAGAGTGAAGAACAATGGTAAAGCCACTGGTCTCAAGAAAATGACCACTAGTGCTTTCTTGACGTGGCTTTGTCTTGGAAAACTCAATGTCTGTGTTGACGTCTCACTGACATCGTATGCACATCTGCTTTTAGGAAAGATGTGTATCTTCGTACCGTGTTAGCCAGTAGATAGAAAATATTTTTCCATCTGCTTTTAGAATTTTTTAAAGCATTTCTTAAAGCAGTTTTGAAGAGTTTTTAAAGTGTTTTGGGACAGTGTTTTTCCTTAAGCAAAATTTTCGGCCTTCTGATCTGACTGTGCCTATTCTGGAGTGGACTACATAAGGACATGTGCTTTTTTTTCCAGGAGCCTTTTGTTTTTCTTTAAAACCTGAAGTGATGAAAAAATGCTCAAAATACTGAACATAAGAACAGCAAAATGGTTTTGCAACAGAGAAAAATAGGAACCGTTTTTCCAGTGTTAGTTGAATTACTTTTCAGGCATATTTTGGAATGGGCCAGCTACAAGAAACTCCTCAAAAAAGACATAAGCATATACCCTAATACATATCCCAAGTGCAGGAGTGGTGGTTTGTAAAAAAAAAACATCTACTAGCTAGATTAGACAGTAGCTTCATAGAGGGTTTCACGCTCTAGAAGTACTTACATGTCTGTATATTATATTGACAGCCAATTCAATTTATTAGAGACTGTGGGAATTCTTTATTTCCCCTGCAGTGATGCTGAAAACCTGCTACCAGGTTCTCAGCAGAAGAGTGATAACTTCGGCACTGAAAAATGAGATGTTCATGAAATTTGCTGAATGAGTGATATTTAATGAAACTCCAACCAAAGGGGATACAGGCCAGAATTCAACTTTTCAGCTGATTTGTGCCTTTGTCAAGGTTATCTGTCAATATTATATACACAAAATTAAGTATAAATAAAAACTGAAAACAATGTAGAAATCCAGCAATGGGACAAAGAAGTAATGAACTAATATATAACATTCTTGAACTCCTAAGATACATTCAAGATAGTAACCCATCTTTGATTTCTTTCTCTCTTCTTTCCTTCTACCCTTTTTATTTTTCCTTTCCACTTCCTTTTCATCTCAGCCATGCATGCTTATTTATTCTGCGGGCACATCTCAGCCATATATGCAGTTTATTCTATGGGTACATATATATATACATATGGATATTGCTTTTTATTGTTTCATTCATTGGATATATATATATGTACAGTACAGACCAAAAGTTTGGACACAAATTCTCATTTAAAAAATTTTCTGTATTTTCATGACTATGAAAATTGTACTGAAGGCACCAAAACTATGAATTAACACATGTGGAATTATATACTTAACAAAAAAGTGTGCAATAACTGAAAATATGTCTTATATTCTAGATTCTTCAAAGTAGCCAACTTTTGCTTTGATGACTGCTTTGCACACTCTTGGCATTCTCTTGATGAGCTTCAAGAGGTATTCACCGGAAATGGTCTTCCAACAATCTTGAAGGAGTTCCCAGAGATGTTTAGCACTTGTTGGTCCTTTTGCCTTCACTCTGCAGTCCAGTTCACCCCAAGCCATCTCGATTAGGTTCAGGTCTGGTGACTGTGGAGGCCAGGTCATCTGGTGTAGCACCCCATCACTCTCCTTCTTGGTCAAATAGCCCTTAAACAGCCTGGAGGTGTGTTTGGGGTCATTGTCCTGTTGAAAAATAAATGATGGTCCAACTAAACGCAAACTGGATGGAATAGTATGCCACTGCAAGATGCTGTGGTAGCCATGCTAGTTCAGTATGCCTTCAATTTTGAATAAATCCCCAACAGTGTCACCAGCAAAGCACCCCCACACCATCACACCTCCCCCTCCATGCTTCACGGTGGGAACCAGGCATGTAGAGTCCATCCGTTCACCTTTTCTGCGTCGCACAAAGACACGGTGGTTGGAACCAAAGATCTCAAATTTGGACTCATCAGACCAAAGCACAGGTTTCCACTGGTCCAATGTCCATTCCTTGTGTTCTTTAGCCCAAACAAGTCTCTTTTGCTTGTTGCCTGTCCTTAGCAGTGGTTTCCTAGCAGCTATTTTACCATGAAGGCCTGCTGCACAAAGTTTCCTCTTAACAGTTGTTGTAGAGATGTGTCTGCTGCTAGAACTCTGTGTGGCATTGACCTGGTCTCTAATCTAAGCTGCTGTAAACCTGCGATTTCTGAGGCTGGTGACTCGGATAAACTTATCCTCAGAAGCAGAGGTGACTCTTGGTCTTCCTTTCCTGGGGCAGTCCTCATGTGAGCCAGTTTCTTTGTAGCGCTTGATGGTTTTTGCAACTGCACCTGGTGACACTTTCAAAGTTTTCTCAATTTTTCGGACTGACTGACCTTCATTTCTTAAAGTAATGATGGCCATTGGCCACTCGTTTTTCTTTAGCTGCTTTTTTCTTGCCTTAATACAAATTCTAACAGTCTATTATTCAGTAGGACTATCAGCTGTGTATCCACCAGACTTCTGTACAACACAACTGATGGTCCCAACCCCATTTATAAGGCCAGAAATCCCACTTATTAAACCTTACAGGGCACACCATCAAAGTGATGACGCAGTCATCAAAGCAAAAGGTGGCTACTTTGAAGAACCTAGAATATAAGACATGATTTCAGTTGTTACACACTTTTTTGTTAAGTATATCATTCCACATGTGTTAATTCATAGTTTTGATGCTTTCAGTGTAGATTTATAATTTTCATAGTCATGAAAATACAGAAAAATCTTTAAATGAGAAGGTGTGTCCAAACTTTTTGTCTGTACTGTAAATACAGTGTATTGCGAAAGTATTCGCCGCCCTGGAACTTTTCAACTTTTTCCCACATATCATGCTTCAAACGTAAAGATACCAAATGTACATTTTTGGTCAAGAATCAACAACAAGTTGGACACAATTGTGAAGTTGAGCGAAATTTATTGGTTATTTTAAATTTTTGTGGAAATACAAAAACTGAAAAGTGGGGCATGCAATATTATTCGGCCCCTTTAACTGAATACTTTGCTGCGCCACCTTTTGCTGCGATTACAGCTGCAAGTCGCTTGGGGTATGTCTGTCAGTTTTGAACATCGACAGACTGAAATTCTTGCCCATTCTTCCTTGGCAAACAGCTCGAGCTCAGTGAGGTTGGATGGAGATCGTTTGTGAACAGCAGTTTTCAGCTCTTTCCACAGATTCTCGATTGAATTCAGGTCTGGACTTTGACTTTGCCATTCTAACACCTGGATACATTTATTTATGAACTATTCCATTGTAGATTTTGCTTTATGTTTGGGATCATTGTCTTGTTGGAAGACAAATCTCCGTCCCAGTCTCAGGTCTTTTGCAGACTCCAACAGGTTTTCTTCAAGAATGGTCCAGTATTTGGCTCCATCCATCTTCCATCAATTTTAACCATCTTCCCTGTCCCTGCTGAAGAAAAGCAGGCCCAATCCATGATACTGCCAGCACCATGTTTGACCGTGGGGATGGTGTGTTCAGGGTGATGAGCTGTGTTGCCTTTACACCAAACATATCGTTTGGCATTGTTGCCAAAAAGTTCGATTTTGGTTTCATCTGACCAGAGCACCTTCTTCCACATGTTTGATGTGTCTCCCAGTTGGTTTGTTGCAAACTTTAAACAACACTTTTTATGGATATCTTTGAGAAATGGTTTTCTTCTTGCCACTCTTCCATAAAGGCCAGATTTGTGCAGTGTACAACTGATTGTTCTCCTATAGACAGACTGTCCCACCTCAGCTGTAGATCTCTGCAGTTCATCCAGAGTGATCATGGGCTCTTGGCTGCATCTCTGATCAGTCGTCTCCTTGTTTGAGACGAAAGTTTAAAGGGACGGCCGGGTCTTGGTAGATTTGTAGTAGTAGGATACTCCTTCAATTTCAATATGATTGCTTGCACAGTGCTCCTTGGGATGTTTAAAGTTTTGTAAATCATTTTGTATCCAAATCCGGCTTTAAACTTCTCCACAACAGTATCATGGACCTGTCTGTTGTGTTCCTTGGTCTTCATGATGCTCTATGTGCTTCAAACAGAACCCTGAGACTCACAGAGCAGGTGCATTTATACAGAGACTTGATTACACACAGGTGGATTATATTTATCATCAATAGTCATATAGGACAACATTGGATCATTCAGAGATCCACAATGTACTGAGTTTGCTGCACTGAAAGTAAAGGGGCCGAATAATATTGCACGCCCCACTTTTCAGTTTTTGTATTTCCTCAAAAATGTTAAATAATCAATAAATTTCGTTTACGTTCACAATTGTGTCCCACTTGTAGTTGATTCTTCACCAAAAATTTACATTTGGTATCTTTATGTTTGAAGCATGATATGTGGGAAAAGGTTGAAAAGTTCCAGTGGACCGAATACTTTCGCAAGGCACTGTATATACACTGCTGTAAAAAATAAAGGGAACACTTAAACAACAGAATTTACCGTATATACTCATGTATAAGCCGATCCGTGTATAAGCCGACCCCCCTAATTTTGCCACAAAAACTGGGAAAACTTATTGACTCGTGTATAAGCCTAGGGTGGAAAATGCAGCAGCTACTGGTAAATTACAAAAATAAAAATGATACAGATAAAAGTAAAATTAATTGAGACATCAGTAGGTTAAATGTTTTTGAATATCCATATTAAATCGGGAGCCCCATATAATGCTCCATACAGTTAATGATGGGCCCCATAAGATGCTCCATACAAAATACTCCCCATATAATGCTCCATAAAGGTTAATAATGGCCCCTTAAGATGCTCCATAGAATAATATACCCCATATACTGCTCCATAAAAGTTATGCCCCATAAAATGCTCCATATATTTTATGCCCCATATGCTGCTCCATAGATTATGCCCCCATAAAATGCTCTATAGATTATGCCCCATATGATGCTCCATAGATTATGCCCCATATGATGCTCCATAGATTATGCCCCCATAAAATGCTCCATAGATTATGCCCCATATGATGCTCCATAGATTGTGCCCCCATAAAATGCTCCATAGATTATGCCCCATATGCTCCATAGATTATGCCCCATATGCTCCATAGATTATGCCCCATAGATTATGCCCCATGTGCTCCATAGTATAGGTCCCTTATGCTGCCGCTGCTGCAACTAAAAAAAAAAATGACATACTCACCTCTCGTCGCTGGGGGCCAGGTGCTGGTGTCCTGAGCAGGCGGGGACACCGGTGCGCTATGGGGGACAGGTGCCGGTGTCACCGCTCGCTCAGGGCCGTGGCACCTAAGATATTCACCGGTCCACCGCTGCGCGCTGCTCCATCTTCCTGGTCCTTTTGTCAGTGACTGCTCAGGCAGACGGCGCGGCACGCACTAACTACGTCATCGTGCCCTTTGCCTGAACATCACAGCCAGAGGACGAGGAGGTCAGAGCGGAGCGCAGCAGTGGACCGGAGACAGGTGAATATCGCTTATACTCACCCCCTCCTGGCACGTTTCTGCAGCCCCTGCTGTTCTCCCACGGTCTCCTGCAGCTATTCTTTCCTACAGCGGTCACGTGGTACCGGTCATTAAAGTCATGAATATGTGCATATTCATGACTTTAATGAGCAGTACCAAATGACCGCTGCAGGAAGGAGCCTGAGTTCGTGGAAGAAGCAGGGAGCTGCAGAGACACGCCGGCGAGGGGCTAAGTATGATCTGACATCCCTGCTCCTCCACCCCCGCCGATCCCCGGTATATGACTCGCGTATAAGGTGAAGGAGTATGATTAGGGCACAGTCCCTAGAATGTATACTGTGCAGAGAAAATGGAATCAATCATGTTGAACAGAAAAAAAGAAATAAATAAATCTTGTTTATAACGGTGCACAATGTAGACCGCAGATGATGGGTAACACACCAGCTTTATATATTCAATTTGCAAGGCTGAATGCCCTGTCACAAGCTGGTGTGTTACCCATCATCTGCGGTCTACATTGTGCACCGTTATAAACAAGATTTATTTATTTCTTTTTTTCTGTTCAACATGATTGATTCCATTTTCTCTGCACAGCATACAGGGTCCCTCTAAAGCATAATTGCTCCCCACCTGTGACATACCTGAATCATCACAGACATATGTAAATATACTGCATCTTTTTCCTATGTATAATAATTTAGTGTTGAGCATTCCGATACCGCAAGTATCGGGTATCGGCGATATTCGCGTTATCGGAATTCCGATACTTAATTCCGATACTTTTTCAATATCGTATACCGGAATCGGAAGTTCCCATAATTCTTTGAGAGGCAATGTGATTTTAGTCAGCCAATGAGGAATCCTACGAAGTGTGGGCACATCCTGTAATGCTGCGGTCATCTTAACTAATGGCATGGCTGTGATTGGCTGCTGAAATGATGTCAGAATGCACTATAAAAGGCGCCGCCGCCATTTTAGCGTCACTGTGCTGTGAACTCAGTAAGGGACAGAACGCTACTCTGCTGACTCTGAGGGACAGTTAGATATTGCGATTTTGTGTACTACTGTGCTTGAGGCAGGCTAGTTTACCAACCGCTGTGTAAAGCTTCATTTTGCCAGTGTTGTTTTAACAGCTCTGTGCAAGGTGTGTGTGTGACAGTGCAGGTGACGCTGCAGTTTGCTCTGCATCCACCGCTGTTTGTAGGCATCTGCACGTGTCACTGACTCTTTTTTTTTTTATTTTATTTAGTGGAATTGGTGCAGCTCCATTATATTAGAAAAAAATCAAATCTATTAGTGTGACGTGCTTCCATCCGTATACAATACATTGGTTGCAAACACTATAGAAGTACACAAAGGAGCTTTTCACAGATAGTGAATAGTTGTGTTTCAGTGTTCACTGCAGTCTGTGAGGTTTTGATTTTTTGAGTGCAGATCACGCTCCAGTTAGTTCTTCAACCACTGCTGGTTGTAGTCTGCTGAGCGTGTGTCACTGCCTCATCCTTCACATTTTTCTCTAATTGGTGCTGCTCCATTTTAGTGGAAAAATATCTAATCTATTAGTGTGACGCGCTTCCATCCGTATACAATACATTGGTTGCAAACACTATAGAAGTACACAAAGGAGCTTTTCACAGATAGTGAATAGTTGTGTTTCAGTGTTCACTGTAGTCTGTGAGCTTTTCATTTTGTGAGTGCAGATTACGCTCCAGTTTGTACTTCAACCACTGCCGGTTGTAGTCTGCTGAGCGTGTGTCACTGCCTCATCCTTCACATTTTTCTCTAATTGGTGCTGCTCCATTTTAGTGGAAAAAAATCTAATCTATTAGTGTGACGCGCTTCCATCCGTATACAATACATTGGTTGCAAACACTATAGAAGTACACAAAGGAGCTTTTCACAGATAGTGAATAGTTGTGTTTCAGTGTTCACTGTAGTCTGTGAGCTTTTCATTTTGTGAGTGCAGATTACGCTCCAGTTTGTACTTCAACCACTGCCGGTTGTAGTCTGCTGAGCGTGTGTCACTGCCTCATCCTTCACATTTTTCTCTAATTGGTGCTGCTCCATTTTAGTGGAAAAAAATCTAATCTATTAGTGTGACGCGCTTCCATCCGTATACAATACATTGGTTGCAAACACTATAGAAGTACACAAAGGAGCTTTTCACAGATAGTGAATAGTTGTGTTTCAGTGTTCACTGTAGTCTGTGAGCTTTTCATTTTGTGAGTGCAGATTACGCTCCAGTTTGTACTTCAACCACTGCCGGTTGTAGTCTGCTGAGCGTGTGTCACTGCCTCATCCTTCACATTTTTCTCTAATTGGTGCTGCTCCATTTTAGTGGAAAAAAATCTAATCTATTAGTGTGACGCGCTTCCATCCGTATACAATACATTGGTTGCAAACACTATAGAAGTACACAAAGGAGCTTTTCACAGATAGTGAATAGTTGTGTTTCAGTGTTCACTGTAGTCTGTGAGCTTTTCATTTTGTGAGTGCAGATTACGCTCCAGTTTGTACTTCAACCACTGCCGGTTGTAGTCTGCTGAGCGTGTGTCACTGCCTCATCCTTCACATTTTTCTCTAATTGGTGCTGCTCCATTTTAGTGGAAAAAAATCTAATCTATTAGTGTGACGCGCTTCCATCCGTATACAATACATTGGTTGCAAACACTATAGAAGTACACAAAGGAGCTTTTCACAGATAGTGAATAGTTGTGTTTCAGTGTTCACTGTAGTCTGTGAGCTTTTCATTTTGTGAGTGCAGATTACGCTCCAGTTTGTACTTCAACCACTGCCGGTTGTAGTCTGCTGAGCGTGTGTCACTGCCTCATCCTTCACATTTTTCTCTAATTGGTGCTGCTCAATTTTAGTGGAAAAAAATCTAATCTATTAGTGTGACGCGCTTCCATCCGTATACAATACATTGGTTGCAAACACTATAGAAGTACACAAAGGAGCTTTTCACAGATAGTGAATAGTTGTGTTTCAGTGTTCACTGTAGTCTGTGAGCTTTTCATTTTGTGAGTGCAGATTACGCTCCAGTTTGTACTTCAACCACTGCCGGTTGTAGTCTGCTGAGCGTGTGTTCACTGCCTCATCCTTCACATTTTTCTCTAATTGGTGCTGCTCCATTTTAGTGGAAAAAAATCTAATCTATTAGTGTGACGCGCTTCCATCCGTATACAATACATTGGTTGCAAACACTATAGAAGTACACAAAGGGGCCTTTCACAGATACTGAACAGTTGTCTGCAGGGTTCACTGTAGTCTGTGAGGAATAACCACACTTAGGCCTTAACTTTTCTGACTTTCTTTATCAATCTACCAAGATGAAGAAGTCAGTGAGTAAGGCACGTGGTCGTGGTCGAGGCCGTGGATTTGCAGCAGGGAGAGGACGTGGGGATTCTGTGGCTGCTGCCGCACCCAGTGACACAGCATCCACCAGTTTTCCCCGTGAGCGTTCCTTTATGCGCACTTTTGTAGGAGCTCAGCGTACCCCCTGCTGCGTGAAGAACAAATTGAAGCCGTTGTTGGTTGGATGGCAGCCAATGCATCGACTTCAATACCTTCCACCTCCTCTCAGGACCACAGCACTGTTGAACAACCATCAGTCTCTTCACCGCCTGCCAAATTGCCCAGGCAGTCAGAGAGCTCTGTACAGGAGCCAGCTGAGTCTCTGCTTCTGTTCTCAGAATCTGTTGGCTTGGAAACAGGGGCCCAGCCAAGCAGCATTCTGGAATGTGAAGAAGAGGCAGTATGCAGTGATGCGCAACAGCTGTGTCTCTCTGAATCTGAAGAGGCGGGTGAGCCAGTGCCGATGGTCAGCACACCGCAGAACGCATCTGATGATGATGAGACTCAGTTGCCAGTTTCTGTTGAGCATGGTGCTGGCCAGACCACCCAACAACAGCAGGTGTTGGAAGAGGGTAGTGGTGGAGATGATGAGGTCCAAGACCCAACATGGCGTGAGGAACAGGAAGGTGGTGGGAGCAGCTCTGAGGAAGAGATTGCACCAACGGTCCAAACAGTAGGGAGAGGTAGGCTGCAGACTCGCTTGCCTGTAGCCTCCAGTTTGGCACCCGTTCGGAGCAGTTCTCTTACAACAGCCAAACCGGGCGCTCCCAGGACTTGCTCTGCGTGGTCCTTTTTTGATACAGTTGCAGATGATATTTGCTATGTAAAATGCAAGCTGTGTAATCAAAAATTAAAAGAGGTAAAGTGTCAGTAACCTTAATACAACAAATATGTGGAAACATGTGCGGTCAAAGCACTTTGTTGAGTTACAAAGACACACTGGAGATGTAGGCCAACCTACAGCAGCACCTACATCTTCAGCTCCTGTTGGAGCCTCTTCCTCCAGTTCACACACAGCTGGTAAGGCTTCCTCAAAGGATCGCCATGGAAGAACCTCTGTCACTGTTGTCCAGAGACACAGTGTTATTCCACCCACAGCTGCAAGTTCCCTGTCATCCTCACACACCCAGGCCACAAAACAGCCATCGGTAGCACAGGCATGGGATAAAAAACGGCCATACTCGGCAAACCATCCACGAGCACAGGCTCTGAATGCTGGCATTGCAAAACTCCTGTCCCTTGAAATGCTGTCATTCAGGCTGGTGGAGACTGACAGTTTCCGTGAATTAATGGCATTGGCAGTCCCACAATACAATGTGCCCAGCCGATTTTATTTCAGCAGGCAAGCCGTCCCTGGTCTGCAAAAGCATGTTGAGGCAAAAATTAAACATGCGCTACTAAACGCCGTCAGTAGCAAGGTCCACCTGACCACCGATGCGTGGACCAGTACCCATGGCCAGGGACGATACCTTTCACTCACTGCCCATTGGGTGAATGTTGTGGAGCCGGGTACAGATCTTGCGAGTGGCGCTGTACGTGTTCTGCCAACTCCAAGGATTGCCGGAATCAAGTCTGTCCACATTGACTCCTCCTCCTACTCCAGTTCCTCAGAATCATCGCTGCAGGAGCCGTCACGGTCTACCTCCACATGGATCCGTGGACGCTTACCTGATGCGACCGATATGAGCACAGCCGTGGCCAAACGGCAACAGGCCGTTCTGAAATTAATTCCCATGGGGAATCGAAGCCACACAGCGCAGGAGGTCTGGAATGCCATCAAGCAGGAGAGCGACGTGTGGTTTTTTGCCAGCGAATCTCCAGCCAGGCTTGGTAGTGTGTGACAATGGCCGAAATCTGGTGGCAGCTCTGGGCCTTGGCAACCTCACTCACATACCATGTCTGGCACATGTGCTCAACTTGGTCGTGCAGAGTTTTTTGAGGGACTATCCGGATCTTGATGCACTGCTGCACAAGGTCGCCTAGAGTGCGCTCACTTGCGACGTTCCAGCATGGCCAGATCGCGCATTGCAGCTCTGCAACGCAGATTGCGCCTTCCTGAACATCGCATCATATGTGACGTATCCACCAGGTGGAATTCAACGTTACATATGTTGGAGCGGTTGTGTGAGCAGCAGCCAGCAGTTATGGAGTATCAGCTGCATCAGGCGCAATCAACACGCAATTTGCGCCGTCCACACTTCACCATTAATGAGTGGGCCACTATGAAGGACATGTGCCACGTTTTGCGTGCGTTTGATGAGTCAACGCGGATGGCGAGTGCAGATGATGCACTAGTCAGCCTGACTGTCCCCCTTATCTGCCTGCTTCAAAAAACACTGCAAGCAATAAGGATGAGGTTTTGGAAGAGGTGGAGGATGAGGAGTCACAAATTCCATCACCTTCTGGAAAGTCAGCGCAACGTGGTTCCTCACAAAGGGCTGGGCAGGGCTCACTTTGTGAGGAGGATGAGGAGGAGGAGTCAATGGAGGAGGAAGACATCGCTCCAGAGGGAGGTACACAACGCTCTAGTCAGTATGTAGAGCGAGGGTGGGGTGATGCAGAGCAGGCAGAGATAACGCCTCTTGCAGAGGACAGCGTTTCTTTGCCAGTTGGGAGTCTGCAGCACATGGTTGATTTCATGCTGCAGTGCCTAAGAAACGACCGCCGCATCGCCCACATTCTCACGACGTCTGATTATTGGGTGTACACCCTCCTAGACCCTCGCTACCGGGACAACGTCAAAAGCCTCATCACACCGTTGAACCGGGAGCGTAAAATGCGGGAGTACCAAGACACACTGGTGCAATCCCTAATGTTCTACCTTACTGCCGAGAGCACTGCTGCTGCTACTGCTTTACAAAGCAGCTCTGTGCGTCGAGGCAGTGTAGAGAGCTCTGCAACAAGAGGGAGCACACGCAGTGCCTCTGCACAGGGAAAGACCAGTATGTTAAAAATGTGGCAAAGTTTTGTGGCAGCGCCACAAATGTCTACACCATCCGAGAGGGCTCCAGTCAGCGGGAGGCAACGTATCCGTCAGATGGTGACAGACTACTTGGCTTTGCCTCTCAGTGTACTCCCAGATGGCTCTTCCCCATTCAAGTTTTGGGTCTCTAAGCTGGATACATGGCCAGAGCTTAGCCAGTATGCATTGGAGGTGCTGGCTTGCCCTGCTGCCAGTGTATTATCGGAGCGCGTCTTTAGTGCTGCAGGTGGTGTACTAACAGACCGTCGCATGCGACTATCCTCCGATAATGTAGACCGGCTTACTTTTCTGAAAATGAACAAGGCATGGATCTCGGCAGAATTTGTCTGTCTGTTTTCAGATTAAATAACTGGTTCGCAACGTTATCCATGTCTCCTGTTATGTTCATCTTTCTACCACCTGAACTCTACTCCCTGGGCTCCAACACTGCCAGTTGCTGCTCAGAAGTGTCGTGTCCACAGAACAAAACACAAGCTCTACTGTTAGTGGGGTTCAGTAACGCCAGCTGTTCCCCTGCTGTGTCAACGGCAAGAAGTCTCCTGTTCCCGACACATGGACAGAAAAACACATGACCAACATGCTCCAAATAGGGAAGAGCCGTCACCCTGCTTGTTATGCTGAAAACATGAAATTGTGAAGTTTTGCAGGCCTAGAATGATAAATTTTTATGACAAATATGGACAATAATAATTTGTCATCACAGCGCATATCTGCACATGTCTATTAGAAATGGTAACAAAAAATAAAACATAGTCTACTCTTCACATTTTGAAATTAATGCATAAAAGTACATTTCAGACTTATGAATTAATGCTTTTTAAGGAACTTTATCTGTACCTGTAAGATAATGCAGTCAATGGATGTACGAATCATTAAATCCTCATCATCATCATCACGAGTTTTATTTATGACAGACATTATAAAATACACATATGATGCCAACTGTAACTTCAAACACCATATATGAAATGGCCAGCATGTAAACATGGTAATAATGTCCAATAATAAATTATTACATCTAGAAAGTGCATCATGCATACTGACAATAGGTAGTTATACCTGCAAGTGCTGTTGAAACAACCACAAGAGATATAAATTAATACTGGTATATAGGTATCACAGTGCATAGTTACTCATGGACAATGTTGATGTAATACTGTATCTCAATTAAGTCAGCGTCAACCATTAGGCTTGTTAGTCTTGTACATTGTTAAAGAGGGAACGTAATTTTTTTGTTTGTCATAGGTGGAGTATTACACATTAAATTATTACTGCTGTATTTTTTTTTGCGTCCTAGTGCGCAATAACGCAGCCTAACCTCACATTTGATAGTCAGCTAATTGCCACACGCTACCCTACCCTACGCGTGACAGTAGGAAGGTAGTGTTGACGGATAAAGCTTTGCGCAACCAGACATTCTTTTACCCTCTTCAACACTCTACAAGCAAAAAATGCATGATTTCAGCCGCAGACTTTATTGACGTACAGTTATAACATCGGCATTACCCATCAGAGGCTGTCCACTGTCTGATACAGACATTAGAATATACCTTTGCTATCCGTAGCCTTTGTTTCACCTACACTTGCAGGCACACACTTAAATTGTGACAAACAATGCCTAATGTTTTTTTAAATGGTTATTTTTTATTGTACATTATTGTGTCATCAATCACATTGATGAGTCCATGCTGGACATGTCATACATGCTATAGAAAGTTACGATTTTATGAACTTAAATAATTGAAATGTCTGTGACTGTCACATAAAATTTGCGATGATGATGATGAGTGACTATTACAAAATCCATTGTCTTCACTATGTTATGGTTTAACATAGCGTTCCTTAAGCATTATTCATAAAAAAAAAAATGGACTTTTATTCTTAAATTTACAACACTATATTTTGTTACCAATTTTTTGGGTGTTGTGTTGTTCCATTTATTTTTGGCATGTGCATATATGCGTTTATATTTGTATTTTCTTTATTTTTCCTTCTTGAAATTAGAAAACATGTGTATCTTTGTACCGTGTTAGCCAGTAGATAGAAAAATATTTAGACTTCAGAGTCAGCAGTGGTTGATACCTTTTAATGGATAACTGAAAAGATGGAAACAAATTGCAAGCTTTCAAGGCTACTCACGTCTCTTCATCAGGGAAAGACTAACTAAAAAAATTAAGCATCACATATTTCTATACACAACAGGACACAGGAATAGTGCAATAGGTAAGACAAGTAAGTGACGTGTATCAGAACTGTCATTATCTCACAGGGATGAACATAAATATTGGAACAGTTCCTAGATAAGGATAGAAAGTTTGATTGCCCTCTCATTGGCGTTTTTTTTTGGGTTTTCATGACCCTGGAAGGGCATAGACGCAGATTCCTTAATTGATATAGAATGACATAAATCCATGTGATCTATTCATTCCATCACTAACAGTGTCAAAGGTCATGATGAGCTTATATTCTGAAACCTTTGTACGTTTCTCATATTTGAAGTTATATTTTAATACCAGTAATTCCATATCCATGATGCTATGACCGGGCAAACAAAAGTCTTTTGCCACAGGTAAATTCATTAATTTATCTGTGATTGTTGTGGCGCTGATAATTCATCCTTGTTCTCCTTTTTGTTGCCGGTCTCCCCTCACTTGTCCCTCCCTCACTTGTCTTAGCTATTCCTGTGTCCTGTTGTGTGTAGAAATATGTGATTCTTCATTTTTGGCTTTACTCTTAGCCTGATGAAGACACCTGAGTAGTCTCGAAAGCTTTGAATTTGTTACCATATTTTCAGTTAGCCATTAAACGTTATCAACCACAGAGGACTGTCAAGTATAAATATTTTTCTATTCTTGTAATTGAAATTTATCATTTTATTGTTGTAGTAAAAGTTCATTTATTCTTGTTTGAAGTACATACATTTGCAATGGCCACGTAACAAGGCAATAACTCAATATTTTGTGCCTACACCCTCCTTGACCCTGGGCTTCAACAGCGCCAGTTGCTGCTCAGAAGTGTTAGATGCACAGATGAAAACAATCGCTGATGTGTTTGTGGGTTCAGTAACGCCTGCTGTTCCCTGCTGTGTGTCTGGCAAAAATTACTGCTGCTAACTACAACTTCAACTTCAAACGTCTCATACTAGGCCTCTGCCTACACCCTCCTTGACCCTGGGCTTCAACAGCGCTAGTTGCTGCTCAGAAGTGTTAGATGCACAGATGAAAACAATCGCTGATGTGTTTGTGGGGTTCAGTAACGCCTGCTGTTCCCCTGCTGTGTGTCTGGCAAAAATTACTGCTGCTAACTACAACTTCAACTTCAAACGTCTCATACTAGGCCTCTGCCTACACCTCCTTGACCCTGGGCTTCAACAGCGCCAGTTGCTGCTCAGAAGTGTTAGATGCACAGATGAAAACAATCGCTGATGTGTTTGTGGGGTTCAGTAACGCCTGCTGTTCCCCTGCTGTGTGTCGGCAAAAATTACTGCTAGCTACCTAATCATGGTGAAAAAAACATGACATCTCAAAGTGTGTAGTGCTACACATAGATATGAGGCTACACCATGATTTCTAAGCTGTAAACATTTGAAACGTCAACTTTCAAACCATAAAATGATTTGTCTTTGTCACAAATCTGTAACAAAATAATTGTGACATATTATTACAGATATGCACATGTCGAAAACAAATGCAAACACAAAAGCCTACTTATGCTATAGGATACTGATGGTCAACCTTGTCACTCCATAGCTTAGACAAATCCAACTCACATCATGATGACTCAAATACTGCAATGTTGGAAGTGCATAATGTGGGTTGAACTTTGACAACTGCTGCAGTGCGAAGGTTATACTTCAGTGTTCTTGCCTTTGAAATAAAAGCATACAAGTAAATATAATATCCAATGTTGATTAAGGGACGTGATGTACACCTGTAATATTGTGCAAACAATGCATGTAGGAATAGTCCTCTTCAACATTACTTATATTTGTGTCATTTTAAAAAATACATATTTGATTAGAAAGTTAACAGCCCATATCATAAAGGTCCTTCATGTAAACATGATAATCGCTAACAAAAATCATGCATTACTTGGTAAAGTCAATAGTGCATAGTCACAATAGCAAAATATATACCTGTAAGTGGTGCTGAAAGAACGACAACTGATAGAATAGGTGAATGATATCTATTTATCAGACTGAATAGCGACACCTGTACAATGTCGATATAATACTGTACCTTAACAAAACAGCTGTGTCACACCTCACACGCATTTTTCTTGTAGCTTGTTATGTAATAGGGCACATGCGTGTATGTTTCATCATAGGTGCATGTTTACTGAGTAAAGCAGTCATGACAACGCCTTTGTGTTGTCGGTACGCTTGCGATGATGAACGATGCGCACCGTGAATGTTAGTCTGCGTCATAAGACGCACAGACGCTCCAATACCCAACGCGTCACAGCAGGAAGCCAGTCTGTGCGTCCAAACAAAGGCGCAAGCATACATGCACGTACCCTTTTATAAAGCTATATAAAAAAAGGATGTAGTACTTAGTAACGCACACTTTATTGAGGTACAGTATTACATCGCCATTCACCATCTGTGGCTATGCAGTGTCATCTATATATACCTTATCTATCCGTTGTCATGCTTGCAAGTCCACAGTCAGGCATAAATAGCTGTTTTCACTATGCACTTTTTAAAGGTTTTTTTTGTTAATATAAATGATTGCCACATATTATCAGTATTACATGATGGAAATTTTAGATATTTTTAAAAACTTTTTAGTGATATTATTCAGCAAATGAAAATGGTGTACATACTGTTACTTATCCATCATTAATGGATTCTGATATGTACTTGTATGCTTTTATTTAAAACCGTATAGCAGATTATTTAACCGATTTTTATTGTGGTTTGCATTGCTTTTCAACATGTTAATGTATGCGTTTATGTTTGTCAATTATTAATTTACATATATTTTTTAAAGTAAAATCATCATCTTATGGTACTAAAGGTTATATTTCTCTTGTTTGGAGTATAGACATTTTTAATTGACACGTAACAAGAAAAATACTTGATCTAGTATTTAAACATCCTCCTTGACCCTGGGCTCCAACACCGCCAGTTGTTGCTTGGAAGTGCTGTTAGCACAGTCTACACTTGCTCCTGTGTTACTGGGGTTCAGTAATGTCAGCTGTTCCCCTGCTGTGTGAACGGCAAAAAGTCCTGCTGCCTCCACCCTGTTCTCTTCTCATCCCTGGGTTACAACACCGCCAGTTGTTTCTCGGAAGTGCTGTTAGCACAGTCTACACTTGCTCCTGTGTTACTGGGGTTCAGTAATGTCAGCTGTTCCCCTGCTGTGTGAACGGCAAACAGTCCTGCTGCCTCCACCATGTTCTCTTCTCATCCCTGTTCTCTTCTCATCCCTGGGTTACAACACCGCCAGTTGTTTCTCGGAAGTGCTGTTAGCACAGTCTACACTTGCTCCTGTGTTACTGGGGTTCAGTAATGTCAGCTGTTCCCCTGCTGTGTGAACGGCAAAAAGTCCTGCTGCCTCCACCATGTTCTCTTCTCATCCCTGGGTTACAACACCGCCAGTTGTTTCTCGGAAGTGCTGTTAGCACAGTCTACACTTGCTCCTGTGTTACTGGGGTTCAGTAATGTCAGCTGTTCCCCTGCTGTGTGAACGGCAAAAAGTCCTGCTGCCTCCACCCTGTTCTCTTCTCATCCCTGGGTTACAACACCGCCAGTTGTTTCTCGGAAGTGCTGTTAGCACAGTCTACACTTGCTCCTGTGTTACTGGGGTTCAGTAATGTCAGCTGTTCCCCTGCTGTGTGAACGGCAAACAGTCCTGCTGCCTCCACCATGTTCTCTTCTCATCCCTGTTCTCTTCTCATCCCTGGGTTACAACACCACCAGTTGTTTCTCGGAAGTGCTGTTAGCACAGTCTACACTTGCTCCTGTGTTACTGGGGTTCAGTAATGTCAGCTGTTCCCCTGCTGTGTGAACGGCAAAAAGTCCTGCTGCCTCCACCATGTTCTCTTCTCATCCCTGGGTTACAACACCGCCAGTTGTTTCTCGGAAGTGCTGTTAGCACAGTCTACACTTGCTCCTGTGTTACTGGGGTTCAGTAATGTCAGCTGTTCCCCTGCTGTGTGAACGGCAAACAGTCCTGCTGCCTCCACCATGTTCTCTTCTCATCCCTGTTCTCTTCTCATCCCTGGGTTACAACACCGCCAGTTGTTTCTCGGAAGTGCTGTTAGCACAGTCTACACTTGCTCCTGTGTTACTGGGGTTCAGTAATGTCAGCTGTTCCCCTGCTGTGTGAACGGCAAAAAGTCCTGCTGCCTCCACCATGTTCTCTTCTCATCCCTGGGTTACAACACCGCCAGTTGTTTCTCGGAAGTGCTGTTAGCACAGTCTACACTTGCTCCTGTGTTACTGGGGTTCAGTAATGTCAGCTGTTCCCCTGCTGTGTGAACGGCAAACAGTCCTGCTGCCTCCACCATGTTCTCTTCTCATCCCTGTTCTCTTCTCATCCCTGGGTTACAACACCACCAGTTGTTTCTCGGAAGTGCTGTTAGCACAGTCTACACTTGCTCCTGTGTTACTGGGGTTCAGTAATGTCAGCTGTTCCCCTGCTGTGTGAACGGCAAAAAGTCCTGCTGCCTCCACCATGTTCTCTTCTCATCCCTGGGTTACAACACCGCCAGTTGTTTCTCGGAAGTGCTGTTAGCACAGTCTACACTTGCTCCTGTGTTACTGGGGTTCAGTAATGTCAGCTGTTCCCCTGCTGTGTGAACGGCAAACAGTCCTGCTGCCTCCACCATGTTCTCTTCTCATCCCTGTTCTCTTCTCATCCCTGGGTTACAACACCGCCAGTTGTTTCTCGGAAGTGCTGTTAGCACAGTCTACACTTGCTCCCGTGTTACTGGGGTTCAGTAATGTCAGCTGTTCCCCTGCTGTGTGAACGGCAAAAAGTCCTGCTGCCTCCACCATGTTCTCTTCTCATCCCTGGGTTACAACACCGCCAGTTGTTTCTCGGAAGTGCTGTTAGCACAGTCTACACTTGCTCCTGTGTTACTGGGGTTCAGTAATGTCAGCTGTTCCCCTGCTGTGTGAACGGCAAACAGTCCTGCTGCCTCCACCATGTTCTCTTCTCATCCCTGTTCTCTTCTCATCCCTGGGTTACAACACCGCCAGTTGTTTCTCGGAAGTGCTGTTAGCACAGTCTACACTTGCTCCTGTGTTACTGGGGTTCAGTAATGTCAGCTGTTCCCCTGCTGTGTGAACGGCAAACAGTCCTGCTGCCTCCACCATGTTCTCTTCTCATCCCTGTTCTCTTCTCATCCCTGGGTTACAACACCGCCAGTTGTTTCTTGGAAGTGCTGTTAGCACAGTCTACACTTGCTCCTGTGTTACTGGGGTTCAGTAATGTCAGCTGTTCCCCTGCTGTGTGAACGGCAAAAAGTCCTGCTGCCTCCACCATGTTCTCTTCTCATCCCTGGGTTACAACACTGCCAGTTGTTTCTCGGAAGTGCTGTTAGCACAGTCTACACTTGCTCCTGTGTTACTGGGGTTCAGTAATGTCAGCTGTTCCCCTGCTGTGTGAACGGCAAACAGTCCTGCTGCCTCAACTTTAATTTCCATGGGTACCTTCTGCTACCCATCCGGGTTCCAGTACCGTCAGCTGGTTCTCCGCAGTACCTTTGGCCTAGGTGCCTCCATGTCGGTATCCGAGTTCCAGCAACGTCTGCTGGTCCTTGGTAGTGCTTTGGAGCACAGGTACCTCCTGCTTAGTAACCCTGTCCCAGTAACGTCAGCTGGTCCTCGGTTGTGCCATTGGCTCTTTTCCTTCTGCTGACCCTCCGGGTTCCAGCACAGTCAGCTGGTCCTCGTTACTTTCATTGGCTCTTGTACCTTCTGCTACCCATCCGGGTTCCAGTACCGTCAGCTGGTTCTCCGCAGTGCCTTTGGCCTAGGTGCCTCCATGTCGGTATCCGAGTTCCAGCAACGTCTGCTGGTCCTTGGTAGTGCTTTGGAGCACAGGTACCTCCTGCTTAGTAACCCTGTCCCAGTAACGTCAGCTGGTCCTCGGTTGTGCCATTGGCTCTTTTCCTTCTGCTGACCCTCCGGGTTCCAGCACAGTCAGCTGGTCCTCGTTACTTCCATTGGCTTTTGTACCATCACCAACAGGACAAAGAAGGTTAAGACAAACTACAAGATACAGAACAAGAGACAGAAGAACAATAAGCAGAAGATCAAAAAGCAGAAGAACATTAAGTATAAGACCAAAATGAAGAGCAAAATATATGCTCTAAATTCTAAGCAGAAGAAGACTAAGCAGTGTATGGGGGTGAGTCCGTTCCTCCTCGTGGTGCCCCTGGAAAATGCCTGATGCTGCTGCAGGCTAAACTGAACGCGGACAAATACTGTTGTAATTAAAATCTTTCGTGACAGCAAGAACGGAAGGATGAAAATTCAGAGTTTTACAGATTACAAGTACAGGAATGTCTGTCACAAATAAGAATATGATGAAAAGGATGAATAGGAAGAAGATGAAGAAGTAGAATATGAAGAATAATAACTGTTTAATAAGAACAATATAAGTAATGTTAACAAAAAGATGAATAGCAAGAAGTTTTAGAAGATTAAGAAGGTGAAGATGAAGAATAATTTGATGAGAAAGATGATGCTGCTGAAAATTATGAAGGAGAAAGTGTGTGAAAAGTTAAAAAGGTGAAGACCATGGAAGTTGTGAAACAGACATATTTGACAAAATAGAAAAAAGGTTAACAACATTGTCAATTTGTTCGTCAATCCGAACGTATTTCCTAAAAAAAAAAAATTAATGCTATTCCATTGGATTGGGTCAAACATCTATGCCTTTAATGTCTCCTCAACCTCCCCCAATACATTCTACATTACTCTTTCTTGTTTTCCTTCATGTACAATTAACCAACAAGGCAAGAATGGTTTTTTTTTAATTTCGATATTTTGTTCCCATAGACTTACATGGGACTTCCGGTATCGGTATCGGGTATCGCCGATATTTTAGTGATATCGGCGATACCATTCCGATTCCGATACTTTAGGATATCGGAAAGTATCGCTCAACTCTAATATAATTGTATATTTTATTATTTTTTGTATATATTTTATGTGTATATGCACTCATTCCTCTGATATGTATACATTCTAGGGACTGTGCCCTAATCATACTCCTTCACCTTTATCTATAGGTTATGAAAACCCTACTATAATCTGATCAGTCTCTAGAATCTTCATATTGAAAAGGGTATGACTACATGCTTTTTCATATACTACCTATCTCTGATTTTGGAAATAATTGATGTTCCTACGTGTATATATATATCAACACCCATACCATTATTTAGGATTTTTTATATGTACTCACGTTCTGATATGTTTTATGTATTATCTTTTTCAGCGACCAATTTTGATAAAGGCCATGTATGGCCGAAACGTCAAACCGTATTTGTCGCATTCTCTTCAATAAACTTGTTCACTTTTTTGCATTAATTACGTGTGCAGTGATTCTCTTTTGCCTGTGGACTGTAGGACCATTGGTCCTTTTTCACTTGCACCGTATAGGGTATATACCCCCTTTTTGGCTGAGTGCTTACCATTCAACTCTACATCCTTCAGCATGACCGGTTTGGCAGTGAGTCAGTAATGGTGTGGGGTGGCATTTCTTTGGAGGGTCGCACAGCCCTCCATGTGCTCGCCAGAGGTAGCCTGACTGCCATTAGGTACCGAGATGAGATCCTCAGACTCCTTGTGAGACCATATGCTGGTGCGGTTGGTCCTGGGTTCCTCCTAATGCAGGACAATGCCAGAGCTCATGTGGCTGGAGTGTGTCATCAGTTCCTGCAAGATGAAGGCATTAAAGCTATGGACTGGTCCGCCTGTTCCCCAGGCCTGAATCCGATTGAGCACATCTGGGACATCATGTCTCGCTCCATCCATCAATGTCACATTGCACCACAGACTGTTCAGTAGTTGGCGGATGCTTTAGTCCAGGTCTGGATGGAGATCCCTCAAGAGACCATCCACTGCCTCATCAGGAGCATGCCCAGGCATTGTAGGGAGGTCATACAGGCACATGGAGGTCATACAGACACATGGAGGCCACACAAACTACTGCGCATCATTTTTACTTGTTTTAAGGCCATTACATTCCACTTTAATTTTGTGGGTGACTCAAATTCAGGTCTCCATTGGTTAGTAAATTTGATTTCCATTGATGATATTTGTGTGATTTTGTTGTCAGCAAATTCAATTTTGTACAAAACAAAGTATTCAATGATAATATTTCATTCATTCAGATCTAGGATGTGTTATTTGAGTGTTCCTTTTATTTTTTTGAGCAGTATATATATATCTACACACACATATACAGTATATACCGTATATACTCGAGTATAAGCCGACCCGAGTATAAGCCGACCCCCCTAATTTTGCCACAAAAAACTGGGAAAACTTATCGACTCGAATATAAGCCTAGGGTGGAAAATGAGGCAGCTACTGGTAAATTTCAAAATTAAAAATAGATACCAATAAAAGTAAAATTAAAGTACCGTATATACTCATGTATAAGACGACCAGTGTATAAGCCGACCCCCCTAATTTTGCCACAAAAAACTGGGAAAACGTATTGACTCGCGTATAAGCCCAGGGTGAAAAATGATTATGCCCCCATATGATGCTCCACAGATTATGCCCCCATATGCTGCACAGATTATGCCCAATATGCTCCACAGATTATGCCTCCATATGCTCCAGATTATGCCCCCATGTGCTCCAGATTATGCCCAATATGCTTCAGAGATTATGCCCCCATATATTCCACAGATTATACCCCCGTATGATCCACAGATTATGCCCCCATATGCTCCAGATTATGCCCCCATATGTTCCACAGATTATGCCCCCATATGCTCCAGATTATGCCCCCATATGTTCCACAGATTTTCCCCCATATGCTCCAGATTATGCCCCATATGTTCCACAGCTTATGCCCCATATGCTCCAGATTATGCCCCATATGTTCCACAGCGTATGCCTCCATATGCTCCAGATTATGCCCCATATGTTCCACAGCTTATGCCCCCATATGCTCCATATTATGCCCCCATATGCTCCAGATTATGCCCCCATATGCTGCACAATTATGCCCCATAGTATAGGCCTCATATGCTGCTGCTGCTGCAAAAAAAAAAAAATGACATACTCACCTCTCGTCGCTGGGGGCCAGGTGCCGGTGTCCTGAGCAGTCGGTGACACTGGCGCGCTATGGGGGACAGGTGCCGGTGTCACCGCTCGCTCAGGACCCCGGCACCTGAGATATTTACCTGTCCTCTCTGCACCGCTGCGCTGCTCCCTCGGTCTCACTCCTCTGGCGGTGAATGATCTGGCAGGGGGCGGGGCGCGCACTAACGACGTCATCGCTCCCTCTGCCTGATCATTCACAGCAAGAGGAGTCGGACGAGGATGCAGCGTGCAGCGAGGGACAGGTAAATATCGCTATACTCACCCCTCCGCCGCGCGTCCCTGCAGCCTCTCCTCTTCTCCCGGCGGTCTCCGCAGCTCTTCAGTCCTGCAGCGGTCACGTGCTACCGCTCATTAAAGTCATGAATATGTGCATATTCATGACTTTAATGAGCGTTGCCATGTAACCGCTGCAGGAAGGAGCCGGAGATCATGGGAGAAGCAGGGGGGCTGCAGTATGATCCGACACCCCCGCTCCCCCTCCCCCACCGACCCCCGTATATGACCCACGTATAAGCTGAGAGGGGGACTTTCAGCCCTAAAAAATGGGCTGAAAATCTCGGCTTATACATGGGTATATACGGTAGGTTAAATGTTTTTGAATAGCCATATTGAATCAGGAGCTCCATATGCTGCTCCACAGATTATGCCTCGTATGCTGCCCCATATATTATGCCCCATATGCTGTACCATATATCATGCCCCATATGCTGCCCCATATATTATGCCCCATATGCTGCCTCATAGATTATGCCCCATAAGATGCTCCATAGATTATGCCCCATATGCTGCCCATGTATTATGCCCCACAAGATGCTCCATAGATTGTGCCCCATATGCTGCCCCATGTATTATGCCCCACAAAATGCTCCATGGATTGTGCCCCATATGCTTCCCATGTATTATGCCCCATATACTGCCCCATGTATTATGCCCCACAAGATGCTCCATAGATTGTGCCCCATATTCTGCCCCATGTATTATGTCCCACAAGATGCTCCATAGATTATGCCCCATATGATAGTATAGGTCCATTATGCTGCCGCTGCAAATGAAAAAAAAAAATGACATATTCACCTCTCGTCACTGGGGGCCAGGTGCCGGTGTCCTGAGCAGGCGGGGACACCGGCGCGCTATTGGGTACAGGTGCCGGTGTCACCGCTGGCTCAGGCCCCGGCAATATTCACCTGTCCCTTGTCCACCGCTGCGTGCTGCTGTCATCGCGCCCTCTGCCTGAACATTCACAGCTAGAGGATGCAAGGACACAGCGGCGAGCAGCGGTGGAACGGGGACAGGTGAATATCGCATATACTCACCCCCTCCTGGTCTCTGCAGCCCCTGCTCTTCTCCCACGGTCTCCGGCAGCTATGCCTAACTTCAGTGGTCACGTGGTACCACTCATTAAAGTCATGAATATGTGCATATTCATGACTTTAATGAGCGGTACCACGTGACCACTGAACACAGGTGCCGGAGACCGTGGGAGAAGAGCAGGGGCTGCGCTCCCCCTCCTCCGCCGACCCCCTTATACTCGAGTATAAGCCAAGAGGGACACTTTCAGCACTAAAAAATGGGCTGAAACTATCAGCCTATACTCGAGTATATACGGTATGTATATATATATATATATATATATATATATATTTATTTACAAACAAATTCCTTCTCACCCCATTGGGGGTGGTCTTTGTTGTCCTTTCTCATTCTCGTGTCCTCTACCAGAGGCCTGGGAGTTTGAGGGTTCTGTGCAGGGTTTTAGTTGTTCCCAGCATTGCTCTTTTCTGGACAGAGAGTTCAGATGTTGCTCCTGGGATCTGTTGTAGCCATTTTCCCAACTTAGGGGTCACTGCTTCAAGTGCTCCTATCACCACTGGAATCACTGTTGCCTTCGCCTTCCACATCTTCTCCAGTTCTTCTTTGAGGCCCTGGTATTTCTCCAGCTTCTCATATTCCTTCTTTCTGATGTTGCTGTCACTTGGCACTGCCACATCTATTATCATTGCTGTCTTCTGATCCTTGTCTACTATCACAATGTCTGGTTGGTTAGCCAACACCTGCTTATCCGTCTGGATCTTGAAGTCCTACAGGATTTTAGCACGTTCATTCTCCACAACTTTCTCTGAATTCTTCCACCTGGACTTAGGGGAACTTAGCCCATATGCTGTGCATATGTTCCTGTATACAATTCCCGCTACTTGGTTGTGGCCTTCAGTATACACTGTTCCTGCTTGCATTTTGCATCCTTCCACTATGTGTTGGACTGGTTCTGAGGTTTCTTTGCATAGGCTGCATCTTAGGTCTTGTTTTGTGTGGTAGATTCCTGCTTCTATAGATCTGGTACTTAGTGCTTGCTCTTGTGTCACTATGATTAGTGCCTCTGTGCTGTCTCGGAGTCCAGCTTTCTCCAGCCATTGGTAGGATTTCTCCATGTCAGCAACCTTCATTATCTGTCGATGGTACATCCCATGCAGCGGCTTGTCTTGCCATGGCCTTCATATTCCTGTTCTTCCTTCCAGATCTGTTGTTGTTGCTGCCTTAGGCTTTCTCTCATCATCTCTGCTTTTGGTGACATTTTTCTGATGTATTCTTGGATACTCCTTGTTTTATCTGTGATGGTGGCTTGGATGCTTATCAAGCCTCGACCACCCTCCTTTCTGTTGATATACAATCTTTGGGTGCTAGACTTAGGGTGGAGACCTCCATGCATTAACCAAAGTTTCAGACCTAAATTAGCTTGTTAGGATTATGGCTTGTTTTCAAGTTTCCATTTCCTCAGGTGAAATGTAATTAAGAAATGGCAGTTAACAGGAACAGTGGAGGTCAAGATATTCTCCTGTTCAGAGACACCTGCACAAATATGGCCTTCACCTAAGAGTCAGCATAAGAAAATCTCCCCTGCATCGTCACCATAAAATTCAGAGTCTGAAGTATGCAAATGAACATCCAAACAAGTCTGATGCATTTTCAAAACAAGTCCTGGGGACCGATGAGGTTAAAACAAAGCTCTTTGGCCACAATGATCAAAGGTATCTGCTGAGAAAAAAACACAGAATTTTAGGAACAATACATCTCGTCAACTATTAAGCATGGGGGTGGATCAATCATGCTTTCACAGAACTGGAAGAAATTTCCAAGGATGAATGGTTGAAAATCCTTCAAACAAAATTGAAAGACTCTTGGCTGGCTGCAAAAAGCATTTACAAGCTTTTGTTCGATCAAAATGGGATGCTAGTAGGTATTAACCAAGCAGGGTGCCCAAACTTTAGCATAGGCCCTTATGATATGCTTCCTCTTCTCTTTGCTAGGACCTTTGCATGCTCAGTAAGCAACTATAATCCCCCAAAACAGCACACGCACCCTACTCTCCACTGCATAGCAAGGACTAACACACCACATCTGCCCTCACTCCATACGGCGCTCTGCGCCGATATACAGTTTGGTATACTACACATCATATGTGTATTTTTTCCTCCCTGTGACCCTATATCTACCTCTTTCAGCTCCCAGTTCACCGTACCCAGGGGTGGGATTCAAATTTTTAACAACAGGTTCTGTGTTTGTGCGTCGGTAAACCACACCCATTTGTAAGCCACACCCTTTTAAGCCACACCCATTTTTGAAGCCACACCCCCGAAGCCTGCGGAATGGGATTCCCTCAAGAGGTTCTGCAGCAGCTGGGTTGTGATTCATACATATATCTTCCCTCCGCAGCTGCAGAACCTCTTTTTAAAGAAGGGGGGAGGTATAGCTAGTCAGAGGCTGAAGGATTACATCACTGCTCCCCACGTTCTGCTGGGACTTGTAGTCCTGGAGGAACTGCAGGATCCAGGTGTGATTAATTTTTTCCACATAAAAGGTTTTAGGCAAAAACAGGTTCTGCAGAAGCAAGGCAGCCCCTCATAGCTTCACAAAAACCACTCCACTCTCCTTCCCTTCCCTCTTTAAAATGAGGTTCTGCAGCAGCTAAGGAGCCGCAGGCAAGAAGGAAGGGCTCCTGGCACTGAATGTGCCTAAATAATACAGTGCCCAAATAATACAGTCACAGAGTGCCCAAATAATACCGTCACATAATGCTCAAACAATACAGTGCCCAAATAATATCATCACATAGTGCTCATATAATACAGTGACATACTGCCCAAATAGTCTCCAGGCCAGGCCAGCCCCAGGCAGCGCCGCAGCTCAGGCAGCAGCTCACACTGTCATACAGTGCTGAGGGCCCACTGCCCAGCCCCAAATAATACAGTGACATACTACACTCACTGCCCAAATAGAACTTAGCACATACTGCCCAAATAGTCTCCAGGCCAGGCCAGCCCCAGGTAGCGCGCAGCTCAGGCAGCTGCTCACACACAGTACCTCAGAGACTCTGCAGCTTTGCCTCGCAGCCTCTGCTCTCTCCTCTCTCTTCAGCTCCTCCTCGTGACTGAAGATGGCCGCGGCGCGCCGCTACCCAATCGCCGCACTGCAGAGATCAGTCCGCGGGGCTGGGGCTGGCGGTGTGTTGCGGCCAGAGGCGTATCTAGGCTTTCTGGCACCCGGGGCAAGAATTTGTTTCGGCGCACCCCCCCCCGCACACATGCGATTTGCACCCTTAGTCATGTACCGACGAGTTGCTCTCCCTAATGCTCTCAATGTTCAGTGAAAATCTGAGAGAAGCAGGAAGAGAAGCTCGTTGTCACAGGACCATAAGTATGAAAATGGCATGAGTGAAGTGTCCATTTGATGACTACAGGAACCTGCAGAGCTGAATCCTGACATTGCAGCTTCTGAATTCTCACAACTAATGCTCTGCACACTTTTAGGATTCTCCCTTACCGGTGGCGAGAGTACACGGTCATGTCAGCACAAGCATGTGATTTATATACTTCTGGCCACATTCCGACTAGACGTGCCGTGCCTCGCTCCGTTCATTTTCATTGAGTGAGGTCACACATGTCTAGTCAGCATGTGACCGCATGTATGTAAATCACCGGCACGAGAGAATCCTAACAGTGTGCAGTGCGCACTGTGAGAATTCAGAAATTGACTAATTCTCATGTTTTTATTTATGTTAGGAGCATTAAAGGGGCTGTCCAGGTTTGTGCTGAGTCTGCAGTCATTCTATATGACACAGACCTGGAGAACCCCTTTAATGCTCCTAACAAATAAAGACATGAGAATTAGTCAATTTCACAAATAATATTTACATCCAGGTACCTTATAGATGACGCTGTCTCTGGAGTCGTTCTTCTTTTCTTCATCTTGTCAAGATCCCATGATGAGTTTTCTCATCCACAGCCGTCTCTGCAGACCTCCATCTTCTCCGCTCTTCTGCACCAACTCTCCGCACGATGCCCTTAAAGACAGAAGAGCCATTATAATGCTCCTAAATAAAAATATCTGCAATATACTGTCACCTCACACTATTCCCCTCCCTCCTCACACATCCCCCTGTTCAGCATACTGTCTCCTCATATATTTACCCCCTCACTATACTGTCTGCTCACACATACCCGACTCCCCATACTGTGTCCACATACATTCACCCGTTCACCCATACATCTGCAACCATCCCCATACTGTTTCCTCATACATACATACTCTTCAGTACCCTCAAATCCCCCCACACATATTAAATACCCCCATCCCCACTCCAAATCCCCAGCCCCCACACATAAAATAGCCCCCCATCCCCACTCCAAATCCCCCCACACATAAAATAGCCCCCCATCCCCACCCCAAATCCCCCCACACATAAAATAGCCCCTCATCCCCACTCCAAATCCCCCCACACATAAAATAGCCCCCCATCCCCACTCCAAATCCCCCCACACATAAAATAGCCCCCCATCCCCACTCCAAATCCCCTCACACATAAAATAGCCCCCATGCCCACTCCAAATCCCCCCACACATAAAATAGCCCCTCATCCCCACTCCAAATCCCCCCACACATAAAATAGCCCCCCATCCCCACTCCAAATCCCCCCACACATAAAACAGCCCCCCATCCCCACTCCAAATCCCCCACACATAAAATAGCCCCTCATCCCCACTCCAAATCCCCCCACACATAAAATAGCCCCTCATCCCCACTCCAAATCCCCCCACACATAAAATAGTCCCCCATCCCCACTCCAAATCCCCCCACACATAAAATAGTCCCCATCCCCACTCCAAATCCCCCACACATAAAATAGTCCCCATCCCCACTCCAAATCCCCGGCCCCCACACATAAAATAGCCCCCCATCCCCACTCCAAATCCCCCCACACATAAAATAGTCCCCCATCCCCACTCCAAATCCCCCCACACATAAAATAGTCCCCCATCCCCACTCCAAATCCCCCCACACATAAAATAGTCCCCCATCGCCACTCCAAATCCCCCCACACATAAAATAGTCCCCCATCCCCACTCCAAATCCCCGGCCCCCACACATAAAATAGTCCCCCATCCCCACTCCAAATCCCCAGCCCCCACACATAAAATAGCCCCCTATCCCCAAATCCCCCCACACATAAAGTAACCCCCTATCCCCACTCTAAATTCACCCCCACCATACACACACATTATGCCCCCCCCATCTTCGGTGGTATCTTCAGCTCCATATTGGAGCACACTTACCACCATCGTTCCCCCACCTTGCCGCCGCCGCCGCAGCCGGCCAGTGACGTCAGCAGCGTGATCACATGACCTGATCACGCTGCTGGCGTCGCTGCCATGCGGCAAAGACCTGGATATACAATACTCCTGATACTGCCTCCACCACTCCTACAGGTCTAATCCTACTATCACTCCTTATTTTCTCATTTGGTTCTCATAATACTGATGTGACCTCCCTTCTTATAACTTCACCTTTTTCGATTTTTTGTACTTTTAATCTACTTTCTGTTTCTTGTCTCAGCTATCCATTTATTGCATGATTTCTGCACTATCAGGTTTTTTTTTTCCAGAGGGTCATGGTGGTTCAGTGGTTAGCACTGCAGCACTGGGGTCCTGGGTTCAAATCCAACCAAAGACAACATCTGCAAGGAGTTTGTATGTGGTTTTCCTTCTGGTACTCTGGTTTCTTCCCACGTTTCAAAGACATACTAAATCTGTATTCTCATAAATACTAATCACATAGGAAATCCAATTCTGAAAAAAAAATGGGAAAACCTTAAATGCATCATCATAATAATAATTTTATGTCTCTAATTTGTGGCATATTTTGATAACTGAACCACATCTGTTTTACTTTCTTTACTTAATGACGTTTTCCCACAAGCAAAGTACATTATAATTAATAGATCTTGGAATAAAAATTAATTCCACATTTGGAAGTGTTACATGTTTTTCTTGTGCTGAGATAATCTTATTAATGTGCCCCTGCTGTGTATTGTGTAATGGCCGTGTCTGATTGTACAGGAACATGGTCTGATCATACCACAGCTCCTGGGCAAAGGAGTAAGCAAAATAGGATACAGACAGGACAGCAGGGGAGCACGGATAATTATTTATGTGAGGAAAAACATGTTTAACCCCTTCCTGACTTGCACCGTATAGGTATGGCGCCATGGGAGCTGCATTCCAGCAAACCGTCGTATAGATACAGCGCATTGACTGCTTGGGCTCATGCTGAGCGCTGCCACGATCGAGTGCGGGTGTCATCTGTATGTGAGAGCTGACACCGTGCAGCAATGCCACGTTCGGCACTAGCACCGATCACAGGTGATTAACCACTGTGATGCCGCTGTCAACAGTGCCAAAAACATAGCAGTGGGAGTGATCTTCCTCTGTTTTCCTATCGGCACAAGGCTATGCGATTGCATTGTGTCGATGGTCTCCATGGTAACCCCGGGCCCCAAGATGTCCACCCAGAGATTGCGGCCTGTCAGCTTATGCTGAGAGCTCGAACTGACATGCCTCATTCTTGCATGTCAGACGCTGCTCTAATGTTCTGCAGTGTAATGTAAAAAAGTAAAAAAAAGTTAATAAAAATTGTAAAAATATTTTTTAAAAAAATCACAAAAAAAGAACAAAAAAAAGAAAAAATATTCAATACAATCATTTATGTAAAAAATAAAATAAAAAAGTACAAATATTTGGTATCACCGTGTCCTGAATGACCAGACCTGTAACTGTTTCACTAGATAACTCCTCCAGTGAACACCGTAATAAAAATAAATAATAAACAAGGCAAAAAAACTATGCTTTATCATCATATTGCGAAACAAAAAGTGGAATAAAACATGATCTAAAAGACCAATCTACATAAACATAGTACATCTTGTCCTGCAAAAAACAGACCGCAATACAGCGCCATCAGTAAAAAACTAAAAATGATATAGCTCTCAGAATAAAGCGATGCAAAAATAATAATTTTTCTATAAAATATTTTTTATTGTGTAAGCGCCAAAACATAAAAGGCAATATAAATGAGGTTTCAGTGTAATTGTACTGACCTGAAGAATAAAGCTGCCTTATCAATTTTACTACATGCTAAAAGGCATAAAAAAAAATCCTGAATTGATATTTTTTGTTCATTCTGCCAAAAATCGAAATAGAAACCTATCAAAAAATATCATGTGCCTAAAAATGATAAAATAAATAAAAACATCAAATCGTCCCATAAAAAACAAGCCCTCACAAAAATTTGGAAAAATTAGCTATCAAAATGCAATAAAAAGCTTCTTTTAGTGTGTGACAGCAGCCAAACATAAAACAACAATATAAATCTGGTACCGCTGTAATTGCACCGACCCGAAGAATAAAGTAGTTTATTCGCTTATACTGCACGAGGAATTATGTAAAAAAATAAATAAAACCAGTTCTTCACCTGCTGTTGATTTTTTCATTCTGCCTCCCAAAGATCGCAGTAAGGCTCGGTGCATATTTATCCTTCTCTCTACACTGAGTTCTTACAATGGGGTTTCTATGCTAATCTTTGAAAAATGTGATTCAGATGAACCCCCGGTGGAAGATTCCCTAAAATGAGATAGATGGAGTCAGTGTGGATGCTGTGTGGCTGCCTATGATCCGGCATTGTACGTTTTTTTATGCATGCATAAAAGCGCAGTCAACCACAGTGTTCTGCACCTCTGAAAAAAAGGACTTTGCTGAACAGAGGCCAGATGGAGTCCAGAAAAACTCTGCTGTTGCATTATAGTGAATGGATCCCTCGGGGGTCTCATCTGAATTACACCACTTGGAGATTTAGTTGTAAACCTCAATGTAAATTCTTAGCCTAGGACCCAGGTTAAATGTTATCCCAAATGTTATGTAAAATATTCCCTAGAAAAGCTTCAACTCAATCCACAAAAAAGCAAGTCCCCACTCAGGTCTGTCATCTGTTAATGGAAATATTGGGGGCTTCCACGTTACTGGTAGTACAAAGGCTCTGGAAAAGCGCTACAGCTCCTCAACCCCAAAAAGAAATTCAGCAAATTCTGCACTCCCAAATCCAAATGCCCACTCCCTTATGATCATCACAGTGTGCCTAAGGCTGGAGTCACACTAAACGTATGAAAAATCGGTCCGAGTCTTCCTGCCGAGAGTCGCAGGACTGTAATGCGAGTGTCATGCGAGTACAATCCGATTTCCTACATCTAGCATCCGATTGACGTCTGAATGCAGTGCGATTGCTTTCCGATTGCAATGTGTTTTTACCATGAGCTTTTACATACAGCAAAGCATTTACACATCATTTTCAAAGAAATATTCTTTAAAACACATATATATATATAATACATAGAGAGATAGAATAAAAGCCAGCAATTCATCTGCCGCGTACAGTATGATCATAGAGTGACAGGTTAGAATAGAATAGATAGAATAGATATATACATATAGAATACATAGATATATAGATGTCAGTGACACACACACATATATATAAATATATATATATATACATATTTATATTGCATAGATAGATAGAAGAAAAGCCGGTAATTCATCTGCTGTGTTCTGTTCAATCACTGCAGGAGCCGACAGGATAGAGGAGATGGATTACATACAGTAATCACATATAGAATAGGCAGATATATAGATGTCAGTGACAAATGCAATTAGTACAGTATGTGTGCAAATTATTGTACATGTATTTAATTAATAAAAGATTATTTTTCAGAAAAAATAGTGTGTTCTCCCGCACAATTTTCATAACCAGCAGAGGGAAAGCCGATGGATGCTTAGATGTGAAAAAATTGCTTCCTCGCATTACAATCAGATGACATATGGATCACTGTCCATGAAACATTTGTGCGATTCTGATCCGTGAAAAACGGACAGTATTTTTATACGTTGTGTGTGACTCCAGCCTGACTGTGAGTGTGTGTATGTGTGAGTGTGAGAGTGTGAGTGTATGAGTGTGAGTGTGTGTGTGAGAGTGTGTAAGTGTGAGTGTGTGTGTGTGAGTATGAGTGTCAGTGTGAATGTGTGAGTGAGTGTGTGTTTGTGTGTGTGTGGTGCGTACGGCTTATATAGTTGTGTGTGTGTGGTGCGACGGTGTTCCACTGGTGGTACCGCGCAATAGGTTTCTACCAGCAGCAGTTTCCATATTGAGACACTCATCAGTTGGGTGTCCCAATATGGCGATCGGTGAACTCCCTCCGCTTGGAATTCTGAGATACGGTGACATCTGGACAGAACAGGAAATGAAAGCATTATAAGGCAATTATATAAATAGATTATGGTAATCCTAATTGACCTAAAACAGGAAAGGTTTATTCTGATTTCATGTCAGATATTGAGAAAAACATGCAGATGTGTCTTTTTATATAGTGTATGTAAACTTCTGGTTTCAACTGTAGCTTTAAGAACCAGTGAAGTTATAGGCAAATATATAGTCAATAAAATTAGTGAATAAAGCTGTTATTTTGGTCAGGGATCTTACCTCTTTTGGCTAGAGGGGTACTAAGGTATTCTAGTACTGAGTGAGTGCCAACAGTATATTTTTAATATTGAAATTTTAGCCAAATGATATTTCATTTTTTTATTCTAACAATTACAATACTACCTGAAAAAGACAATTTAAACGTTAAAAGTAAAACTTTTTAATGTTGCGAAAATCTTAAAATCCTGTGTTTCAGCTCTAGCATTTCCGTTAGTGCATCCCTAATTCCAGGGTCGGCGTCAGCACCCGGCGTACCTGGGCAAGTGCCAGGGCCCTGAGCAGGCTGGAGGGCCCACTCAATGTCACTATGGGTGCCTGGTGTATGAGCCAGTGCCGACTCCCGTGAGTGGGTCCCCCCGCTTGCTCAGGGCCCTGTCAGTTGTGATACTTACCTCTCCCCATTCCATCGCTGCAGCATCTTCTGACTGTGACATTCAGGTCAGAAGACGCTATGACGTCACGTCTCTGTGCCCTCTGCCTGAACAGTCAAGGTTCAGAGAGCTGGAAGATTGCAACGCTGGGGAGTCCGGAGCAGAGCAGCAAGGAGAGGGGAGCATTTCATATTATTTTTTTTTTATGTTTGGAGCATTATATATAGGTACCATCATACACTGGTATGGGGCCCATTATACACTGAAGCATCGTATATAGGGCCCATTATACACTGAAGCATCATATATGGGGCCCATTATACACTGGAGCTTCATATATGGGGCCAATTATATATGGATCATTATATGGGCCCATCATATACTTGAGTATTATATGGAGTCCATCATATACTGAATGGAACATTATATGGGCCCCTTCATGTATTGAGCAATACTTGGGGCTCATTATTCTTTATGGAGCAATATATGGAGCCTATTATATACTGTATTGAGCAATATATGGGGCCCATTATACAGTATGGAGCATTATATGGGGTCCATTATTCTGTATGGAGCAATATATGGGGCCTATTAAATACTGTATGGAACAATATATGGGGCTCATTATTCTGTATGGAGCAAAATATGGGGTTCATGATTCTGTATGGAGCAATATATGGTTCCCATAATACTGTATCTGAGCATTATCTGGGCTCATTATACTGTATGGAGCATTATCTGTGGCTCATTATACTGTATTGAGCATTATATGGGGTCCATTATTCCATATGGAACAATATATGGTGCTCATTATTCTGTATAGATCACTATGGGGTGCCCATAATACTGTATGGAGCAATATACGGGGCTTATTATTCTGTATGGAGCACTTTGTGGTGCCCATAATACTGTATGGAGGACTATACTGTCCAATTTCTGATCTATTGTAGAATTTACAATAGATATCACTCATGTAATGTAAGAAGTGAAATCTTTGGCATTGTACTATACCTATATTTCTCTGCTGTATCTGTGCATCATGAATTGTGGTATGTGTTAAAGGGGCCTACTGAGACTCTTTTGCCCAGGGCCCACAAAAACCTGGAACCTGCCCTGCCTAATTCTGTAAACTAATATAAATATATTCCCTTAGTGACAGAGCCAATCTAGTACTTAATGACCAAGCCAATTTTTACAATTCTGACCACTGTCACTTTATGAGGTCATAGCTCTGGAGCGCTTCAACGTATCCCACCGATTCTGAGACTGTTTTTTCATGACATATTGTACTTCATGTTAGTGGTTAAATTTCTTCAATATAATTTGCGTTTATTTATGAAAAAAATGGAAATTTGGCAAAAAATTTGAATATTTTGCAATTTTCAAACTTTTAATTTTTGTTTTGTACCCTTAAATCAGAGAGTGGTGTCACACAAAATAGTGAAATAACATTTCCCACATGTCAACTTTACATCAGCACAATTTTGGAAACATAATTTTTTTTTGTTAGAATGTTATAAGGGTTAAAATTTGACCAGCGATTTCTCATTTTTCCCAACAAAATTTACAAAACCATTTTTTTAGGGACCACCTCACATTTGATGTGAGTTTGGGGGGTCAATATAACAGAAAATACCCAAAAGTCACACTTCTAAAAACTGCACCCCTCAAGGTGCTCAAAACCACATTCAAGAAGTTTATTAACCCTTCAGGTGCTTCATGAGAACTAAAGCAATGTGGAAGGAGAAAATGAACATTTTACTTTTTTCACCAAAAAAATTTACCTTGGAACCAATTTTTTTTATTTTCACAAGGGTATCAGGAGAAAGTGGCACTCAAAATTTGTTGTGCAATTTCTCCTGAGTATGCTGATACCCCATACATGGGGCAAGGCTACTTTCTAGGTGCATGGCAGTGCTCAGAAGGGAAGGGAGCACCATTTGACTTTTTGAATGCAAGATTGGCTGGAATCAATGGTGGCGCCAAAGCAGTGGAACCCCCCCAATGATAACTTCAAATATAACCTTGGGGGGGGCGCTAAACACTTATTTTTCATCACTGTTAAAAAGCGGCGCTGAGGCATAAGTACCCTTAACTGCTGCTGTTAAAAGGCATATCGGCAGTCGTTAAAGGGTTTTATATATATATATATATATATATACAGCATTTCTGGCATATTCACACCATTGCTCATAGCAGTAATTTTTTTGTATTGATTTAGATAAGTACTTTGTTTTATCTGCAGTTATACCTTTAAGATCCAGTGAAGTTATAGATTAATACATAGGCAATCACATTAGCACATGAAACAATACATGATTGAATCCATAACCTTTAATGCTGATAAAACGGAAATATTTTTTACAAACTGTCATTAAAGACAAATTTTCTTGCTGGAAGGGCACTTTAACGAGAAATAAATGACAATGTCATGGGTAAATGTTTAACTTCTACTGAATAATGCATTTGACCTAACACACTTAAGCATGTGAGATTGACAGCTAGCCGATCTTTCACATTTCGGAATGTCACAGCATTTTGTACAAATTCACCCATGATCGGAGCACTTCCATTTAGATCTGCCTATTTGGGAATGGTGGTATCAGCTTGTTCTAAATGCCTGAATAAGGAAATTATGGCACATATAATGTTTATCATCCCAAGGAGACAATCTGTGCTAAAAAACACTGCATGAAATATTTTCCAACTCACATCTTTATAATAACAAGCTATGTAAAATAAAATAGATAGTTATTGAATATAAGTTTAGAATATTTAAAGGGAACATGTCATCAGGTTTTCCCAATATAAAGTACGGCCACCACCTTTCAGGCCTCTTTTACATCAGTCTAGTATGCTGTATGTGTGTCCCCAATCCGCTCTACAAGGCACAAAAAAGACCTTTAATTTTACTCACAGACAGCGCTGTCCTGCGCCTCCTCCTGATCCAGCGCCTCCTCTCTTATGATTGACATCCTTTTTCCCTGCTTCATGTGGATGATGCATTGTACATCATCCACACAGTGTCCCTCATAGCGCTCCTTCTCAGTCACACTTTTCTCTGCCCTGCTGGGAGCAGAACAAAGCACTGTAATGTGAATGCACCAGGAAATGCAAAAGAGCACCGGTAACCAGTATGTAAAGCCATGCAGGAGCGCATGGGGGACAGTTTGTGGATAACATAGGCTATGTCTTCCACACAAAGCAGGGAAGGAGGACAACAACTGAAGGAAGAGAGGAGGCACTGTATCAAGACCAGAGATGTCTATCGGACCAGACGGTGCCATCTGTGAGTATAATTAAAGGACCTATAGTGTGCTCCATAGGGAATTGAGGACATACACACAGCATACTAGAATACTGTGAAAGAGGGCTTACAGGTGCTGTCCTACTTTATATTGGGAAAATCTGGTGACAGGTTTCCTTTAATGCAATACTATTCAAAACCATGCTCATCTCTAAGACCTTATTTTGCACCGTTTTACAGTATATCTACACTATATGGCCGAAAGTATATGGACAGCTTACTATCATGCCTATATGAGCTTAATGGATAATCTCATTGCTGTACTGTTAATATGGGGTTGACCATTGTCTTATTGGTTTCTTTTTTTTACCAAAGTTTGAACTGCACTTCTACAGACCACCAGATCTCAAGGTCAGCCTAGTGTAATCAGGATTTTACAACCTTTGACTCAGTTCTCACAGTGCAGTTTTTGAAAGTAGCCAAAAACAGGAGTGCATCCTAAGGGGAGAATAGATACGGTGGGGAAAATATGTGTTTCATACACTGCCGATTTTGCAAGTTTTTGCACCTACAAAGAATGGAGAGGTCTGTAATGTTTATGGTAGCTACACTTCAACTGTGAGAAACAAAATCTAAAAATAAAAAAAACAGAAAATCACATTGTAGAATTTTTAATGAATTAAATAGCATTTTTTTGCATGAAATAAGTTTTTGATCACCTACCAACCAGCAATAATTCTGGCTCTCATAGACCAGTTCGTTTTTCTTTAAGAAGCTCTCCTACTCTGCACTTATTACCTGTATTAATTTAATCTGTTTGAACTTATTACCTGTATAAAAGACACTTGTCCACACACTCAAACACACCCCAACAAATCCACCATGGCCAAGACCAAAGAGCTGACTAAGGACACCAAGGATAAAATTATAGACCTGCACAAGGCTGGGATGGGCTACAGGACAATAGACAAGCAGCTTGGTGAGAAGGCAACAACTGTTGGCACTATTATTAGAAAATGGAAGAAACACAAGATGGCTGTCAGTCTTCCTAGGTTTGGGGCTCCATACAAGTTCTCGCCTTGTGGGGTAAGGATGATTCTGAGAAAGGTCAGGAATCAGCCCATAACTACATGGGAGGACCTGGTCAATGACCTGAAGAGAACTGGTACCACAGTGGCAAACACTACCGTTACTAGCACACTATGCCGTCATAGATTAAAATCCTGCAGGGCACGCAAGTTCACCTGCTTATGCCAGCACATGTCCTGTTCCATTTCAAGTTCACCTGAGACCATTTGGATGATCCAGAGAAGGCATAGGAGAAGGTCATGTGGTCAGATGAGACCAAAATAGATCTTTTTGTTATCAACCCCACTCACCGAGAATGAAGGAAGAAGAACCCCAAGAACACTTCCCAACCACGAAACATGGTAGGGAAACATCCTACTTTGGGGTGGGCTTTTCTGAAAAGGGGACAGAACAACTGCACCATATTGAGGGGAGGATGGATGGGTCATGAATGGGGAGATTTTGGCTAACAACCTCCTTCCCTCAGTAAGAGCATTGAAGATGAGTTATGACTGGGTCTTCCAGCATTACAATGACCTGATACACAGCCAGGGCAACCAAATAGTGGCCTAGCCAGTTTCCAAAACTGAACCCAATACAAAATCTTTGGAGGGAGCTGAAACTCAGTGTTGCCCAACGAAAGCCCCAAAATCTGAAAGATCTGAAGAAGATCTATATGGAGAAGTGGGCCAAAATCTCTGCTGCAGTGTGTGCAAACTTGGTCAGGAGCTAAGGGAATGTCTGACCTCTGTAATTGCAAAGGTTTCTGTACCAAATATGTTAAGTTGTTTTTTTTGTATTGCATCAAATACGGTTGGTATTTCATGCAATAAAATGCAAATTAATTATGTAAAAATCATACAATGTGATTTACTGTATTTTTTTTAAGATTCTGTCTCTCATAGTTGAAGTGTACCTATGATAAAAATTATAGACATCTCCATTCTTTGCAGGTGTGAAATCTTGCAAAATCGGCAGTGTATCAGATACTTATTTTCCCCAATTAATAAAGTTCATACTTGTGATTCCATTCTTTTTGATATCCACTTTTTGTTTTGGGCTAAAAAGACTACTCCAAACTTGCATTGAGTGTAGCTAGTTTCACACTGAGCTTTTTGATGTGGATTTTTCATGTTGAAAAGCACACTTAATAAATGTGTTCTAAAAGATGTGATGTTTGGCACGGTTTTGTCTCTGTTTTGATGTATTTTCTTAAATTAGTTTTTGATGTGTTTTCATTTACAATATGGGAAGCAGCAACACCCCAAATACATAAAAACAGGATAAAACTTGGGCAAAAATGTGCAATTTGTTGTGATGTACACATGGAAAATATGCAAAAAAAATCCTGATGTAATGCTTTTTCTAATGAGTATTAAATGGTAACCATACTTTCAAGTAACTTTTAGAATAGGCTCCCATATGTGTGTACATGTGTCACGATTGGCTGCAGCCGCCGAGAAGCGGCCCAGCCCATAATCGCCCCCACACTGATCGACCACCACGGCGTGGGGCGGGCATCCCCCGGGGACGCAATATGGACCGTCCATACCGCAGAGGGGGACCCGGGCTTACCCGAACTAGGGAAGGGCAGAGACCGAGGTTCTGTGGCAGCTGAGCATGTGGACAAGGAAGAGACACGTAGAACTTGATTACACTACACACCTTCAGGTATAGAGGAAGTAAAGTTTACTAAAGTAATAAAGTAAAAACACACAGTACATAAACCAAACATGACTATGCCAGGCTCCCGATTCCACACCTCCCAGAAGGGTACCAGCCAGAGGATGAAGAGGCACCAACGGATCACCGTGGCACACATAGGTGGGACATCAGGACACAGGCATGACATCAGGGTATACGAGGTCATCAGGACGCAGACAGGACATATGAGGACATCAGGCTCACAGACTCAGGAACACGAACTGGACCTCAGGAACATGGACACAGGAACATGGAATCAGGAACAAGGACCGGACATCAGGAACAAGGACCGGACATCAGGGACACTGACTGGACATCAGGAACATGGACTGGACATCAGGAACATGGACTGGACATCCGGAACATGGACCGGACATCAGGAACACAGACCGGACATCAGGAACACGGAATCAGGAACACAGACCGGACATCAAAAACACGGTCCGGACATCCAGAACACGGAATCAGGAACACGGACTGGACATCAGGAACATGGAATCAGAAACACAGACCGGACATCAGGAACACGGACCGGACATCAGGAACATGGAATCAGGAACACGGACTGGACATCAGGAACACGGACACAGGAACACGGACTCAGGAACATGGAATCAGTAACACGGACTAGACATCAGGGCACAAACCGGACATCAGGTAGGACATAAGGACATCAGGACTCGGATCTCAGGTAGAAAATCAGAACACTGGCATCAGACTCCGTACATCTGGCAACGATCGACAGGTTCCGGACATCGGTCTGAGGACATCAGGCTCCGGACATGAGGCCGCAGTATCAGGCTCAAGACATCTGGCAACGATTGGCAGGCTCCGGGCATCAGGCAGGGAAGGATAGGATCCGGACATCTGGAAGTGGTCATCAGACATCGGAAATCAGGCCATGGTCATCAGGCTCTGGGCAAGAGGCCACGGTCATCGGACTCTGGACATCTGGCAGCGACCTAAAAAGGAACCCAAGCGGTCTGGTGCAAGCCCCACCGGGTTGAACAGGAGCCGGCTGGGGATAGCACCGAAAAACAAGCTGAGCACAGAGTAGCAGAAACTCAGCAGACACACCGCACTCCTACTTCCAAGATGAACCCAGGTTATATCACAGAAAGTCAGTTAGCAAAGAGTCACAGTCACTGGGCACAGGGTTCAGGACACAGAAGGACTTCCAGGAACATAACTCAGCAGACACAGTTCAGACAGGGTCAGGTACAGGACAGGTACAGGATCAAGGATTCAGTGTTGTGAATGTGCTAGAAATGAATTCTGAGCAGAAGCTCCCTCTGGTGGTTACAAACAGTACTGAACTATCCAATGAAGATTGGGAAGATTGGCAATCAGGTGTTACTGACTGGTCTTATATAAGGGAGGTTCCCTCCCATCAGGGTTGCCGGTGATCAATTGTTCTGGTCTCATCTTTGATTCCTGTTCACTTTGTAGCCTGCTGTTTCGTGCCTGCATCTTCTGCTAACAGATAAGACATTTTCTTCTTTTTGTTTTTTTTGTGCTTGCTTTTTGCATTTTGTCCTGCACTTCTGTGGGGGTCTGCCGGGTCCCCTCCGGGGGCTTGTGCTCCTCTCGGTTTAGTTCTGCCACTGTTGTTTGTTCATTTGCCTTTTCCAGTTTTTTCTGTGGCTGCTGTTTAGTTTTTGTTACACCAGAGAACTAATTTAGGTGGTAGAGGTCGTGTGATCTCAGGTGTTTTTGTAATTAGTAGTGTTGGTACTTTTCAGGGTTTTTTGGGGTTGCAGTAAGTGTCCTTCCTATCCTTTTCTATTTAGGAAGTTTGGGCCCCAGCGTTTGCTCATACTATTTTCTATCTGTGTCTGTATTTCTTCTTGTCTAACCGCCATTACATGTTTGGGGGCTTTCTATGTTCTTTGGGGATCTGCTCCGGGGCCGATAGTTTTCCTCTTTCTGTCTTTAGGTGTAGTTAGCTTCTCAGGCTGTGACGAGGCGTCTAGGACCAACGTAGGTACGCTCCACGGCTGCCTTTAGTTGTGGTTAGTCAGGGTACTGCAATCCCATAGATTCCAACCTCTCTGGTGTATTTCCTTTTTTGCTTGCTCTCCTCAGCTACCAAATCATAACAGTATCACCGGCCCAAAAACTGATATTTGTATGGTACTCACAGAAGGGAAAAATAGTGTTAAAGAAAAAAGATTGTCAGAGTTGTCAGAGATTTTTTTTTTTTCCCTCTGTATCTCTGGATGCTGAGGAGGATTTTTTTTTTCTCTCAATGGAGTTTGCACAGTTGTCTGGCCGTGTGGATCAGCTTGCCACTGAAGTTCGGAGTATTGCTACCTATCTTGCTAGGTTGCCGGTTGTGGAACCTAGGATCCCCATGCCAGATTTATTTTTGGGGGATCGAGCTAAATTTCTGAATTTCAAAAATAACTGTAAGTTGTTTTTTGCTTTGAAATCTAAGTCCTCAGGGAACGCAGCACAGCAGGTTCAAATTGTAATCTCTCTCCTGCGCGGCGATCCTCAGGATTGGGCTTTTTCCCTGACACCTGGGGATCCTGTTTTGAGTAATGTTGATGCATTTTTTCAGGCTCTGGGGTTATTGTATGATGAGCCTAATGTCACTGATCAAGCTGAAAAAGCCTTGTTGGCATTAAATCAGGGGCTTGAGGACGCTGAGTTATACTGTCAGAGATTCCGAAGGTGGGCAGTCCTGACCAAATGGAATGACGATGCTTTGGCAGCCCTTTTTCGGAAGGGTCTGTCAGAGAATGTAAAGGATGTTATGGTGGGATTCCCTGTCCCCTCTGGTCTCAATGATTCTATGTCATTAGCGATTCAAATTGACAGACGTTTGTGTGAGCGTAGAGGTATGCGTGGAATAGTGTTGCCTTGTGAACCAGCTTCTGAACCCATGCAGTGTGATAGAGTGGCTTCTGGGGTACAGCGTCATGAGTTTCGAAAACGCAATGGGTTATGTTTCTACTGTGGTGACGCCTCTCATGCTATTTCGGTCTGCCCTAAGCGGGGAAGACGTTTTGCACACTCAGTTGTCTTGGGTGGTGTTCAGACTAAATTTTTGTTGACTGTTACCCTGATTTGCTCTCTGTCCACATTTTCTGCTCAGGCTTTCGTTGATTCGGGAGCAGCTATTAACCTGATGGATTTTGATTTTGCTAAACGTTGTGGGTTTCCCTTGATACCCCTACGGAAGTCTATTCCCCTACTGGGGATCGATTCTACCCTTTGGCTGAGAATAAACCTCAGTTCTCTACTCAGGTGATAATGAGGGTTGAACCTGATCATCAGGAGAGTTGCAAATTTTTGGTGCTGTATAATCTGCATGGCATTATCGTACTGGGTTTCCCTTGGTTACAGTCTCATAATCCTGTTTTGGATTGGAAATCTGTGTCTGTAACCAGTTGGGGCTGCCAATGTGTTAATACCAACACTCCTGTTTTTTCTGCCTCCCCCCAGGCTCAGGATGTTCCTGACTTTTTGACTGATTTTTCTGATGTGTTTAGCGAAAGTAAATCTGCATCCTTGCCCCCCCATAGGAGCTATGACTGCGCTATTGAATTAGTGCCTGGTAGTAAATTCCCTAAAGGTCGCCTTTTTAACTTGTCTGTACCTGAACATGACGCTATGCGGTCTTATATCAAGGAGTCATTGGAGAAGGGTCATATCAGACCATCCTCTTCACCCTTGGGTGCCGGTTTTTTCTTTGTGGCCAAAAAGGATGGTTCATTAAGGCCGTGTATTGATTATCGTCTCTTGAACAATATCACTGTGAAATATCAATATCCGTTACCCTTGATTTCTGACCTGTTTTCCAGGGTGAAAAGTGGTACTTGGTTTACCAAGCTTGACCTCAGGGGGGCATATAACCTTATTCGCATTAAGCAAGGGGATGAATGGAAGACGGCATTTAATACCCCAGAGGGGCATTTTGAGTACCTAGTGATGCCCTTTGGGCTCACTAATGGTCCTTCTGTCTTCCAGTCCTTCATGAATGACATTTTCAGGGATTTTGTGGATAAATTTCTGATTGTTTATTTGGATGATATCTTGATTTTTTCCAATGACTGGGACTCTCATGTGAAACATGTTCGGACTGTGTTCCAGATTTTGAGAGAGAATGCTCTGTATGTGAAGGGATCAAAGTGTCTTTTTGGCGTACAGAGGATCTCATTTCTGGGATTCATTTTGTCCCCATCTGTTATTGAAATGGACCCGGTCAAGGTTCAGGCCATCTGTGATTGGGTCCAACCTACTTCATTAAAGGCTCTTCAAAGATTCTTGGGTTTTGCCAATTTTTATCGTAAATTTATTGGTAATTTATCTGTTATTGTTAAACCATTGACTGATTTGACCAAAAAGGGTTCTGATGTGGTGAATTGGCCTCCTGAGGCAGTCTCTGCGTTTCAGGAACTTAAGCAGAGATTCACTTCTGCTCCTGTTCTACGGCAGCCTGATGTTTCTCTGCCATTTCAGGTGGAGGTTGATGTCTCTGAGATTGGGGCAGGTGCCGTTTTGTCCCAAAGAGATCCAGAGACCTCTAAAAGTAACCCTTGTGCCTTTTTCTCTCGAAAATTTTCTCCAACTGAACGTAATTATGACGTGGGTAATCGGGAGTTATTGGCCATGAAGTGGGCTTTTGAAGAGTGGAGACATTGGCTGGAGGGAGCCAAACATCAGGTGGTGGTCCTCACGGACCATAAGAATCTGGTTTATCTGGAATCAGCCAAGCGACTTAATCCTAGACAGGCCAGGTGGGCCTTGTTTTTCACACGTTTTAATTTTGTGGTTTCCTTTCTTCCTGGCACTAAGAATGTTAAGGCGGATGCCCTCTCGAGGAGTTTCCTTGCGGACTCTCCTGAGTTATCTGATCCGGCTGTTATTTTGAAAGAGGGTGTAGTTCTTTCCGCCATCTCGCCCAATTTGAGACTGGCTCTGGAAGGGTGTCAGGAGGATAAACCCGAGCGCTGCCCTGTTGGGAAATTGTTTGTCCCAGACCGATGGAAAAAGAGTGTGATGTCTGAGATTCATTGTTCCGCGTTGGCCGGTCATTCCGGAATTTTTGGTACCAGAGACTTGGTTAGTCGGTCCTTTTGGTGGCCTACTTTGTCTCGTGACGTCAGGGAATTTGTGCAGTCCTGCGGGACTTGCTCTCGCTCCAAGCCTTGCTCTCGCTCTAGTGGTTTGTTGATGCCATTGCCTGTGCCCAAGAGACCATGGACCCATATCTCTATGGATTTCATTTCCGACCTCCCTGTTTCTCAGAGAATGACCGTTATCTGGGTGATTTGTGATAGGTTTTCCAAAATGATACATCTTGTGCCATTACCTAAGTTGCCTTCCTCTTCTGAATTGGTGCCTTTGTTCCTTCAGCACGTGGTTCGGTTACATGGCATTCCTGAGAACATTGTGTCTGACAGAGGAGTCCAGTTTGTTTCCAGATTTTGGAGGACTTTTTGTTCTAAACTTGGTGTTCAATTGTCTTTCTCCTCGACTTTTCATCCTCAGACCAATGGACAAACTGAGAGAACAAACCAGACATTGGAGACTTATCTGAGATGCTTTGTGTCTGCTGATCAGGATGACTGGGTCTCTTTTTTGCCTTTGGCTGAGTTTGCTCTTAATAATAGGGCTAGCTCTGCCACTTTGATGTCCCCATTTTTCTGCAATTTTGGGTTTCACCCTCGAATTTCTTCAGGACAGACAGAGGCTTCTGTCTGTCCAGGTGTTGACTCTGTTGTGGAGCGTATGCAGCAGATTTGGGACCAGGTAGTGGAGAGGTTGTCCCTCTCTCTGGAGAGGGCCCAGCGGTTTGCCAACCGGCATAGGACTGATGGTCCTCGGTTTGAAGTGGGGGACTTGGTTTGGTTGTCCTCAAGAAATATCCCTATGAGAGTTGCATCTCCTAAGTTTAAGCCTAGGTTCATTGGACCTTATAAGATCATGGAGATTCTTAATCCTGTTTCCTTTAGTTTACTTCTTCCAGGGACATTTAAGATCCATAACGTGTTCCACAAGTCCTTATTGAAGAGGTTTGTCGAGCCAGTGGTTCCTATGGCTGTGCCTCCTGACCCTGTTTTGGTTGAGGGCAATCTGGAGTATGTGGTTGAGAAAATATTGAATTCTCGTTTTTCTAGACGGAAACTCCAGTATTTGGTTAAGTGGAGAGGTTATGGTCAGGAGGACAATTCTTGGGTGTTTGCTTCGGACATCCATGCTAGGAGACTCATCCGTGCGTATCACAGAGCTCATCCTGACCGACCTGGTTGCTCAAATGAGGGTTCGGTGACCCTCCTCAAGGGGGGGTACTGTTGTGAATGTGCTAGTAATGAATTCTGAGCAGAAGCTCCCTCTGGTGGTTACAAACAGTACTGAACTATCCAATGATGATTGGGAAGATTGGCGATCAGGTGTTACTGACTGGTCTTATATAAGGGAGGTTCTCTCCCATCAGGGTTGCCGGTGATCAATTGTTCTGGTATCATCTTTGATTCCTGTTCACTTTGTAGCCTGCTGTTTCGTGCCTGCATCTTCTGCTAACAGATAAGACATTTTCTTCTTTTTGTTTTTTTTGTGCTTGCTTTTTGCATTTTGTCCTGCACTTCTGTGGGGGTCTGCCGGGTCCCCTCCGGGGGCTTGTGCTCCTCTCGGTTTAGTTCTGCCACTGTTGTTTGTTCATTTGCCTTTTCCAGTGTTTTCTGTGGCTGCTGTTTAGTTTTTGTTACACCAGAGAACTAATTTAGGTGGTAGAGGTCGTGTGATCTCAGGTGTTTTTGTAATTAGTAGTGTTGGTACTTTTCAGGGTTTTTTGGGGTTGCAGTAAGTGTCCTTCCTATCCTTTTCTATTTAGGAAGTTTGGGCCCCAGCGTTTGCTCATACTATTTTCTATCTGTGTCTGTATTTCTTCTTGTCTAACCGCCATTACATGTTTGGGGGCTTTCTATGTTCTTTGGGGATCTGCTCCGGGGCAGATAGTTTTCCTCTTTCTGTCTTTAGGTGTAGTTAGCTTCTCAGGCTGTGACGAGGTGTCTAGGACCAACGTAGGTACGCTCCACGGCTGCCTTTAGTTGTGGTGGTTAGTCAGGGTACTGCAATCCCATAGATTCCAACCTCTCTGGTGTATTTCCTTTTTTGCTTGCTCTCCTCAGCTACCAAATCATAACAATTCAGGCCTGGATATACCGCCTCCAGGACAGGTGCAGGAACAGGACCAAACAGGGATCAAGGCAAGGACTTTGGTACCAAAACATAGACTGGAGAGGTGCAGGAACACACAACACACATGGCAAGGTTCAGAAGCTTTGTGAGTAGCTAAGGCCCCGCCCATAGGTCATGGGCCTTTATATAGGAGCTGCCCTCAACAGTTGGCTGGGGACAGCATTTCAAGTACACACATTAACCCTGATAAAAGCAGGGGAGGTGTGACCACACATGCCCTCAGCAGAATCAGAAACCATTACACACAATCAGTGATGGAATTGAGTCTCATGGCACCGGGCAGCGGCTGCATGCCCAGACACACGTGGAAAGTCATGCACCAGCTGCAAATGACCTCGCAACCTACGGACAGCTTCCACAGCGGCAACCAGGGACCGCACATGTGGATAGTCATGCAGCAAAGCAAAGACCTAACACCACATGAACAGCTACGTAGCAGAGCAGGTAACTGAGCAGGCTCTATACAGGTAACAGCCAACAGTATCCCAGCTCAATTAGGGGGAAAGGAGCAAAGGGTTAAAGCAAAGACATGCATTGTCACGCCGACAACCAAGTACAGCGTGACACATGAGGAGAAACACTGATCATCATACAACTTGTATCTGACATGAACCAGGCTGGGTTTTTGTCTTGTCCGTCCTTTCCAGGTCTGGTCATGTCAGGGGTTAATTTTCCCTGCCTCGTTCCTGTGTCCGGTCTGCTATATCTCTGTGCTGCAACCTGTGCGCAGTGCCAGTTATACTGCTTACCTTCTGCGTGTTTAGCTGGCTCTGGTGAGTTCCTGATCTGTCCTGCTGCGTTCATTTGACCCTACCCATGTCTGCTGACCTTCCATCTACCCGACCCTGCTCCTTATGTCCCTGCGTGTTTGGATTCCCTGACCTGATCCTGTCCCTCCCATCTGTTAGCTCAGCTATTGACCGGCACTAACCTTTTTCTCTCTTCTGACTCTGTGTTTTGGATTTCCCTTTTGTACTGCGTTATTCTCTGGTATCGACTCAGCTGTCTGACTATTCCGCTGCCACTGTACTACTGCTGGTCATCTTCATTGCAGGATATTCAGCTCATTCTCCACTCTGCTGCCATCTAGTGGAGTTTGTGATACTCTGCGGTAACCCTCATTTTTACAGCGTGACAGTATCCTTGTTTTCCCCTCTGTAAATTCTATCTCTAATTTGCAATCCATTCTAAGCTGATGTGAGGACACTAGCTTCTGTGATCCCTCTAATACTCAGCACAAAGAGAGAGATTCCTGCTCTTTATTCCTTCGCTACTATACCACGTCAAGCTGCAGCAACATGGAGGAAATTATTGCAAAAATGAGGTCCGATCACTTGTCTTTAATTAATTAGTGAACAATTCCATACCCAACATCATAACAGAAAGTCCACAATTTTATCCAGCACAGAAAATAAAAGTTTATTCATTCCACCATGATTAAAAAATCCATGTACACACATGGACAAAATTGTTAGTATCTTTCTGTTAAAGTAAGAAAAACCCATAATGGTCACTGAAATAACTTGAAACTGACATTTGAAACACATTTGAAAAATTTACATAAATGTAAATTTGATAAATATAAATCAATGAAAATCAGACATTACTTTTGAATTGTGGTTCAACAGAAAAAAATAAAATACAATCTAATGATGTCTTGGACAAAAATGATGGTGCCCTTAACTTTTAAATTTTGTTGCACAACCTTTTGAGGCAATCGGTACAAATAAACAATTTATTTAACTCTCAATGAGTCTTCTGCACCTGTGCACAGGAATTTTGGCCCACTTCTTGTGAGCAATCTGATCCCGCTGTCTCAGGTGTGAAAGCACCTTCTCCAGACTGTAGGGTCCGCTCCTTCCACAATAAGATTTAGATCAGGGCACATAGAAGCCACTTCAGAATAATCCAATGCTTTGCTCTTAGCTATTCTTGGATGTTTTAGCTGTTTGTTTTAGGTCATATTCCTGTTGGAGGACTCTTGGCCTGTGACTAAGACCAAGCTTTCTGACATAGGGTAGCTCATTTGACTCCATAATGACTTGATAGACTTGAGATTTCATTGTACCCTGAACAGACTCAAGCCACCCTGTGCGAGTTGCAGCAAACAAAGCAACCCAAATCATAACTGAACCTCCTCAGTATTTCACAGCAGGTACAATGTTCTTTTGTTTGTAGGCTTCATTATGGAGTCTGTGAACAAAGAGCCGATATGACTTGCAAAAGCTCCAGTTTTCTCTCATCTGTCTAAAGGACAATCTCCCACAAGCTTTATTGATTGTTAATATGCATTTTGACAAATTCAAGTCTCACTTTTTTATGATTTGCATTCAACAGTGGTTTCCTCCTTGATAGTCTTCCCTGAAGTTTGGCCAAGGCAATGACGGATGGTGTGATCTGATACTGATATACCTTGACTTTGGAGTTCACCTCTGTTCTCTTTGGAAGTTGATATGGGCTATTGGGTTACCATTCAAATTATCCATCTCTTGAGTTTGTCCTCAATATTCCTCTTGAGGTCACGTCCAGGGAGGTTGGCTACAGTCTCATAGACCTTAACCTCATGAATAATATGAACAACTATACAGTGGCATGTAAAGTTTGACACCCCTGGTCAAAATTACTGTTATTGTGAACAGTAAAGCAAGTTGAAGATGAAATAATGTCTAAAAAGCCTAAAGATAAAAATGACATATTTCCTTTTGTATTTTAGGCCAAAAAATATACATACCGGTATATTTATGCAAAATAGAGCACAGCAGCACTCTATAAGGGCCGAAGTATATGCAAACATTAAATATATGAGACCTGAAATGTACTGTTGCTAGATAAAATGTACTTGCGAAAATGAAGGTTCTTAGCACATAAATTGGCCAATGCATATGTGCCCATCAACCATGGCAAGGGGACACTTCTTTGATGGGTAACTACTCTGATACTTATCAAACATGCCTCTCCTGGGCTATGAATCTAAATTATAAATGGGCAGGTAGGAGCCAACACTGACTAAATGCACCTTTGGGCTGATGGGAGGAGTGCAGAGTCAGAAAAGGAGGCAGTCACAACCTTCAATAATAAACTACAGAAAACAAAAAACCTGACCAGCACCTCCATATACTGTGAATTAGTGCAAGCTGCAATGACTGCACAATATACAAACAGAGAACACAGTAGCACTCTATAAGGACCAAAGTATATGCAAACACTGAATACATGAGATCTGAAATGTACTCTTGCTAGATAAAATGTACTTACAAAAATGAACTAGCAAAAATGAAGGGTCATAGCGCATAGATTTTACAATTTAAAAATGAGAAAAAGTGAAATGGACTAATGCAAAAGTTTGGGCACCCTTGGAGAGTTGTGTGCTCAAATAACTTTGACCAACATTTCAGACCATAATCAGCCTGTTAAGGTTAAGGCTTGTTTACTATCATTGTCAGGAAAGGCCAGGTCATGCAAATTTCCCAGTTTTATAAAAACCCAGCCTCCTCTAACCTTGTGTCAAAAAACAGCAGCCGTGGGTTCGTCTAAGCAGCTGAAAATGAAAATGATGAAGGCCCACAAAGCAGGAGAAGGCTATAAAAAGATAGAAAAGCATTTCAAGTTGCTCTTTCCTCAGTTCGAAATGTAATTAAAAAATGGCTGTTAACAGGAACAGTGGAGGTCAAGATAAGGTCTGGAAGACCAAGCAAAATTTCAGTGAGAACTGCTCGTAGGATTGCTAGAGAACCAAATCAGTACCCCCCTTGACTGCAAAAGACCTTCAGAAAAATTTTGCGGACTCTAGAGTTGTGGTACATTGTTCTACCATTCAGAGACACCTGCACAAATATGGCCTTCATGGAGAGTCATCAGAAGAAAACCTTTCCTGCGTCATCATCATAAAATTCAGGGTTAGAAGTATGCAAAAGAATATCTAAACAAGCCTGATGCATTTAAAATAGAATTCTTTGGCCAGAATGATCAAAGTTATGTGTGGAGAAAAAAAGGGCGCAGAATTTCAAGAAAAGAACAGCTCGCCAACCACTAAGAATGGGGGTGGATCAATCATGCTTTGGGGTTGTGATGCAGCCAATTGCACAGAGAACATTTCACGTGTAGAGGGAAGAATAGATTCAATGAAATGTCGATAATTTCTTGATGCAAAAATAACAGCATCTGTAAAAAAGCTGAAATAAATTGAAAAGAGGATGACTTCTACAAACACATGTGAAAATTCACAATAGACTACCTCAAAAAACAAAAGCTGAAGGTTTTACAATGGCCCTCACAGTCCTCTAATCTGAACATTATTAAAAATCGCAGTCCATGCAAGACAACCCAAGAATCTCACAGAACTGAAAGAATTTTCCAAGAATGGATGAAAATCCTTCATACAAGAATTGAAAGACTATTGCTTGGCTACACAAAGCATTTGCAAGCTGTGATACTTTCAAAAGGGAGTCCTACTAGATACTAACCATGCACGGTGCCCAAACTTTTACATTGGCCCATTTTCCTTTTGTAATTTCTAAAATGTAAAAAAATACAAAGGAAATGTGTCATCTTTAACTATAGATCTTTTAGAGATCATTTTCAACTTGCTTAACTGTTCTTAATAAGAGTAATTTTGACCAGGGGTGCTCAAACTTTTACATGCCACTGTACTAACAGAAACACCAAAATGATCTTATAGCCGTTAATCTCCAGAGACAACTCTCTCTTTAGATTTCTATGGTCCATGTCCAGTGTTGTACATACCATGAGACTGATTGCAAGTTTGTAGACACTTCTAATGCTAATTACAGGACACACCTTAGTTTACAATGTTCCTATGTTCAAATGATTTTCAATCTTTTCTAGGGATGTCTTCATTTTTTTCAAAGCCATTTCTGTTTAACCACAATACAAAAGCAATGTCTGATTGTCATTAGTTGATATTCAAAATTTAAAATTACTTTTTTCTGTTTTAATTTATTTAAGTGAACATTTTTCTCATTTTAACAGAAAAGAGATGGAAATGCATAATACTTCCACAGGATATGCCATAAATGTCTGCCAGGTGTGGGTCTCAAAGCAGTAAATGATGGTGCACTGACCCTCTTTCCTGTCCAGCACCCTTAGCAGTGACAAATCACCACCCATTTATTCTCAGGATGAGTGAAATCCCACCGATCAAACCCACAATGATGGAATATTCTAGAGGTTCAGTGGCTTATAATGGAAAAATTTGCGGGTGCAGCAGGGGAAAATAATTTTGAGACTTTTGAAAGCTCCTTAAAAGCATGAAATGTTATAAAATAATAATAAAAAACCCCTATTGTTCACCTTCTCAATCCACTGCCCTTCCAGCCTCCACAAGCTTCAGTGCTAAGGCTGCTCTAAAGATGGGTGATTTTGCAGGGAGTGATTATTACTAATTATTTCATACACTTATGGAATTTTGAATTTATTTAAGAAGGTTTGATGATGATAAACCAATGTTTGAAACGTTTACTGTTTTTTAAAAGGTGCATTTAATCACTAGTCTACAGTACAGAGTGGCAATATCTTCTGTATTTGTACCTGAGAATTTTCTGCATTGCTTTAGACCCAGTCTTTTAACATATAATCCTATAATTACACCATTTTCTGCATATTTCATCCACCCACATATAATTTATTGCTTTTTCAACACAATATACACATTCCAGCATTGACTAAATGTGCTTAACTATGCATTAAATACAATTGAATATACATTAAAATGTAATTTACTTTGTATGCCATAATAACACCCACCAAAGTCCCACAGGCTCTTTGACGGCTAATCATGTTATTTGAAACCTATCTTTTAAGCATGAGAATAGACTAGAAAAATTGACATAGCTGGACGACTGTAAATTGAGAATTATATGTCCTTCAATTCACAATGGCATTCAATCTTTTATCAAACACTTTAACAATGGCTATATTTTCTAAAATCTTTTTCTCGTGTCTTTCATTTATCATGGTAAAACTTTATAGAACATTTAGAAAAACACAACTGAATGCAGAGCAAATATATTGGATGTTATTTCAAAGAAAATGTTGCACCCATTAGTAAAGAGGAGGGTAATGTGATGTGAATGCTCAATGCACATAATTTAATTGGCACCACATTTTTTCATCTGAAGTGAAGATGGTAAGGATGATGATCAAATATTAGCTGGAAAATGAATGAGTGATTACCAGCATCCACATTTTTACCTTGAAGCCCTCTTACACATTAGACTAATGTTGTCTGAGCCTGTCAATATCAATGTGTTTCGTTGACAGTATATGAGGCGCCGGTTGACTGATGGTTGAGAGAGATGTGTATTGCAACTGTCCCATTTCGGATTGCTGATTGCATTGTTCTACCTAAAATGTCATAGAGAACACCGGAACGCTGAGCCAAATAAGTGCTCCTGTGTATGGGATTGTCGGTCGGGATGACTGTTGGCCGAATGATTGACTGAAGCATCATTCAGCCGATAGGCCATCTTATGTGTATGACCAGCCTTAGTTTGATCACTTGTAGAATAAAATAGTTTTCCATTAAAATATTAAAATAAACTTTGAACTCATACCCATCATGCCAACATCATGACACAATGGAGCTCTTCTGAATCCTTTTTGAAAAAAAAAAAAATCCAATTTCTGTCCATCACCTTCACAGCAGAAATCACTGATTTGCTGGCAATGTCTATTGTCTGATGATGCCTGAATGAAGCAAATCATAAAGCAAAGGAGAGGTGGGCACTGGCACTGTGCAGCAGCATGCATGTCACAGTCAATGTACTGTATTCCTGCGCATTGAAGGAAAGGACAGGAATAATTGGTTATGAAAAGTCTAACTTAATCTACAGAAAACATGAAAAGGACAGGATTAGATTCATTTACAACAACCTGGTGTATACGTGCAATTGGTATAAAAGTATCAGTCACATCTTCTGCCTCATACAGTATGTACAGTACGTAACAGTTTTAAACATATCACTTGGTAATTGTACAGGTTTTGTTTTGGGTCCAGAACACCAAATTATGCCTCTGATCACATTAGAATACAAAGACTAATGCAGAGTTGCTGTTGTCACTCAGTTGCAGGTGCTAGTATATGCATCTAGTGTACCACCCCAGGCACATTCTGTCTGAAATGTTATTTATCAGATTTATATTATTATTTTTATGATTGCTGGTGATAATTCACATATGAATCTAAGGTTTTACCAGGGATTTTATCTTTTAAGATATTCTAGAATACCTCTGTAATGGAATTTCAAAACTTTCCTGTGCTTGCATAAGTTTTTTCCTAAGTGCTGTACATCATTCATCCTCACATAAATTGAGCCTAATATATACCGTATGTAGAATGCATTAAATGACTATTTCTCTTGAACCGAAAAACAATGGTACAATAGTAGTTTTTTTTTTGCTTTCATTACTATGTTATAATAACAATTTGCATATAAAAACTTGAAATGTCATGGTGAATACTTTTGACTGGTCATATTTTGTTTTTCAGAAAAAACTGCTCACAAGAAGATCTCCTGCAAGAGCAATTTATCAGCAGGCTGCGCTCATAATCTCTTCATATATTCTATGCCCTTTCTTTGATGGCAGCATAATCTTTTTAATCTTTAAATTATATTTTCCATTATTTAATAATATTCTGGGGTCTGACACATCTTTAATAGAGGAGCCTGAAGAAACAGAACTTTGCTGAATTTAATATGTTTAACGTTATTATTTAATAAAAATGTTTTTCATTTGTGGATCTCTAACTATAATGTCTATGTACCAAATAAAGTTTTTAGATATATTGCTGTCACTGGTAATTACTTTCTTTTTTAAAAATACATTTCTCAGAAAGATTGGAGTCCATGCAAATCTGAAAAGTTGATGTTAGGAGTATGCCAGAAAAACAGATTAGAACCATGGATGCCCTCACAACTAGAGATGAGCGACTTTAGCTCCGGGAGGGTCGAGTCGGGTTTCAGACCACCCGACTTTCCCAAATGTCAAGTCGAACGAAGTCGGCCGACTAACGGAAAAGGTCGAGTCGGAGTCGAAAATCCAACCCCAATGCAAGTCAAGGGGAATAAAAGTCGGCAGGGAGTGGAGGACAGTAAACACACCTACAGTGCCCATTTCAATGCCAACGACATCAATTCTTATTACTTAAGCTTATCAACCTTAATTTACTTTATAATAATAGTAAAGCATTGAAAACTGGGGTTATTTGGCTAAAGTTGTGGGGGGGGGCAGGGCTGGCTCCAGGTTTTTGTGGGCCCAGGGCGAAAGAGACTCAGTGGGCCCCTTTAACACATACCACAATTCATGATACTCCGATAGGGCACAGAAATGTAAGTATAGTACAATGCCAAATACTTCACTTCTTACATTACATGAGTGATATCTATTTTAAATTCTACAATAGCTCAAAAAACGGACAGTATAGTCCTCCATACAGTATTATGGGCACCACATAGTGCGCCATACAGAATAATGAGCCCCATATATTGCTCTATACAGAATAATGAGCCCCATATATTGCTCCATACAGAATGGGCTCCATATAATGGTCCATACAGAATAGGCCCCATATGTGCTCCATATGATGCTCCATATATAAAGGGCCCTATATGATACCCCATAAATAATGAACCCTATATGATGCTCTAGTATATGATGGGCTCAATATATGATGATCCAGTGTGTGATGAGCCCCATATAATGCTCCAAATATAATGGTCCCCATATATAAAGCTCCAGTGTATAATGGGCCCTATCTATGATGCTCAAGTGTATTATGGGCCTCATATATAATTCTCCAGTGTATAATGCTCCCCATATATTGCTCCAACCATTAAAAAATGAAATACCTCTCCTCCCTGGGCACTGCTCTACTCTGGACTCCTCAGCGTCGCCATCTTCCAGCTCTATGCACTGTGACTGTTCAGGCAGAGGGCGTACAGACGTGACATCATCACGCTCTCTGACCTGAATGTCACTGTCAGGAAACGCGGAAGACGTCACAGCGGTGGAGCAGGGAGAGGTAATAATTGCAAGTTCTAGGGTCCTGAGCAAGCTGGGGGTCACACTCGTGGGCGCCGGGAACTGGCACAGGGCCCCTCATAGTACGCCGGTTTCTCTGATGACAAGTGGGCCCCCAAACCAGCTCAGGGCCCCAGCACTTGCCCGAGTGCGCCACGTGCTGACACCGCCTTAGGAGGGACAGCCCAGTTAGGGAGGTGGAAAAACTGGCATATGTTGAGGTGTAGGCTGGACATTCAGCAGCTGCAAATGAAGGAATTGGAGAAGTCGGAGAAAGAGGAGGACAAAGCGAGCCATTTTGCTGGCAACCTGTGTGTCAGGGGAAGGTGGTACAAAATCCTTTGAAACCTAGGCATGGTTCATTTTAATGAGGGTGAGATCAACAACATTTTGGGTCGACATCCAGGTCCATCTTTCTGTCAGGATTGATCCAGCAGCACTGAAGACTCTTTCTGATAGCACACTACCAGCAGGGCAAGCGAGCTCCTGTAATTGTGCCAATTCAGGCCAGGTGTCCAGTTTACAGGCCCAGTAGTCAAAGGGGAATGAACTGTGAGGGAGAACATCGATAGGGGAGGAGAGGTAATATTGAACCATAGTTGACAACTGCTGTCTCCTGTCTGTTGCAATCGATTCAGTATTACCAGTCGTGTGAGCGTTACTCGAGAAATCAGACCACAACATGGTCATGAAACCCCGTCTCCAACGCCACTTTGGCTGTGTGTACCACAAACACCTCTTCCATTTCGCCCAGTACGGCTCGTGGTAGAACCTGCACCACTGCTGTGTGCTGGGAATGCCTCTAACAATCGGTTTACCAGAGTTGCTTGTTTGTTCGCCAATATTAGCTCTAGGTTTTCCTGTGGCATGATGTTCTGTAATTTGCCTTTATAGCGTGGATCGAGAATTCTGGCCAACCAGTAGTCGTCATCCTTCATCATTTTGGCAATGCGGGAGTCCTTTTTTAGGATCCGCAAGACATAATCACACATGTGGGCCAATGTTCCAGGTGTCAATGATGCACTGCCAGTGGTGGGTGGAGGAACACTTTCTGCCAAATCCACATCCCTGCAGTCACACACAAACACACACACAAACCCTGTACGTGACCTTGGCAAGCCAACATTTTTTCTTGCCCCTGAGAAGCATCCTTCTCCTCAAAATAATCATCCCCCTCATCCTCATCCTCCTCCACTTCCTCTTCTTCCTCCACCTCGTCCAAGACAGTTCCCTGAGCAGACAATGCCTGACTGTCATGAAGGCTTCCATCCTCCTCCTCCACTGCAGATGCTTGATCTTTAATGTGAGTCAAAGTTTGCATGAGCAGATGCATAAGTGGGATGCACATGCTTATGATGGCGTCGTCTGCGCTTACCAGCCGTGTGCATTCCTCAAAACACTGAAGGACTTTACAGCGTCTTTCAGCTTTGACCACTGCACATCCGACAACTCCATGTCTGCCCTCAAACTGCCTGCCCGTGTATCCTCCCACAAATGAATTACAGCCTGCCTCTGTTCGCACAGCCTCTCAACCATGTGCATGGTGGAGTTCCACCTTGTTGCAACTTCTATGTTTAGGCGGGGCTTGGGGAGGTGGAGCGATCGCTGCAGCCTCTGCATACGACTAGAGTCTACGGGCGAGCGACGGATGTGCGAGCACAGTCTTTGCACTTTATGGAACAGGGCTGATAACTCCAGGTAATTATTTATGAAGCCTTGCACCACCAGGTTCAAGGTGTGAGCCAGGCAAGGTATGTGTCTGAGTTTTGCCAGGGCTACGGCCGCCACAAAATTACGTTCGTTATCACTGACTACCTTGCCTGGCTCAAGATGTAGACTGCCCAGCCATGACTCAGTTTCTCGCTGTAAGTAGTCGGCCAGTACCTCTGCGGTGTGTCTGTTGTCGCCCAAAGACATCATCTTTAAAACAGCCTGCTGACGCTTACCACTAGCTGTTCGATAGTGGGACACTTCGTGTGCAACACTGGCAGCTGTGGATGGAGTGCTCATGCGACTGCGCTCTCTCAACGAGCTTTTGCTTCTGGAGGAGGAGGAGGGTCGAACGCCTACAGCCAACTGTTGCCTATAACATGGGCTAGGCAGCACTGTCCCACCGCCTCAGTCCCCTGTGGACCCTGCATCCACCACATTAACCCAGTGTCCAGTGATGGACACTTAACGGCCCTGGCCATGCCTACTGGCCCATGCATATATTGTGAGGTGCACCTTTCCACTCACTGATTGGTTGAGTGCATGGACAATGCGGTCTTTCTGATGCAGGTTGAGGGCACGGATGGATTTTCTAGAAAAGAAGTGCCGACTGGGTAGGTCATAGTGTGGGACAGCGTAGGCCATGAGCTCTCGGAACGCTGCGCTTTCAACCAAATGGAAGGACATCATCTCTAATGAGATCAATTTGGTAATGTAGGTGTTCAAAGCCAGTGAGGTTTTGTAGACCGTCCACGCTTGCAAGTGCATGGTGTTTAAATGTCTAAGCATGCAACTGGTATTCAATTTTCGGAGATTTTTCCCTCGGCTAAAGGTCCTTCCGCACTTCTTACAGATAACCTTTGCCTCATCAATAGGATTTTGGTCAAAAAAGTGCCACACTGCACTCTTCCTACTATGGGAAAACTTTTCAGTGCTTGCACGCTGTGCTAATTTGACTGTCTGGCCAAGCTGTCCTGCAACTCTTTTTGATTTTTTAACACGTTTTTGGACTGCTATGGGCCTGCCAGATAACCGCAGCTGCGATGTCGATGTCTGCCGCGGATCCTCCTCCTCTTCTGAGCTAATGCAAGCGGCACCCTCTTCCCCCAATGGATGCCAATCCGGGTCAACAACTGGGTCATACATCACCTCCTCTTCAATTTCATCTGCACCTTCCTCTGTGTCACCGTGTAAGGTGGTATAGTATGTGGGAAGGGGCACCTGAGTTTCATCAGGGTCAGAATCTGGCTCAGTAGACTTTGGGGGCAATGCAGTGCTCTGGATGAATATATCATCAGAATCATATAGCACTGGCTGTGCATCAGTGCACTCCATGTCATATTCATCTTGGACTGGGGAATTCAGAATTTCACTTGATAAATTAGGCATGGTATGTGAAAAGACCTCCAGGGAGTAATCTGAAGTGTGGCCTGCCGCATCCTTCACTTGTGGTGGGGGTGAAGGACACAAGGAAAGGTGTTGTTCCTGACCAGGAGCCTGCACTGATGACTCAGTGCTTGCATTTTTTGAAACTTCAGAAGAGGAGGCGATAGAGCTGGAGGCTGTTTCGGCAATGTAAGCCAAAACCTGTTCCTGATGCTCCGGCTTTAAAAGCGGTTTACCTACTCCCAGAAAAGGGAGCCTTCCAGGCCTTCTGTAGCCAGACGATGACACAGGCTCAACACCTCCTGCCTTAGGTGCTATTGTGCTTTTGGCACTACCAGCAGATGCACCACCACCACCACCATCAGTACCAGCTGGCCCCCCTCGCCCACGTCCGCTGCCTGGTACTGTATGAGGAGCGTACAGCTGTATATGGTGTAGGGAAAAATTTAAATCTCCGTATATATTTTCGGAGTCACACACAGAAGCTCTCTCAATATGGATTTCACCATAATACAAAGAGCAGATATACGGTACTGTCTCAGAAGAGTACAGCTGTATACGGTGTAGGGGAAAATGGCAATCTCCGTATATATTTCCAGAGTCACACACAGACGCTCACTCAGTATGGATTTGACCGTAATACAAAGAGCAGATATATGGAACTGTCTCAGATGCGTACAGCTGTATACGGTGTGGGGGAAAATTTCAATCTTCTTAAATATTTCCGGAGTCACACACAGATAGTCAGCATGTATTTGTCCGTGATACCAGCCGGCACACGGTAGTGTGTGAGGAGCGTACAGCTCTATACGGTGTGGGAAAAAATGAACGGTCGGTAAGTGTGCAAAAAAAAAGAATAAAAGTATTAGTGCTGTGTAAAAAGCAGTCTGCACAGCAGTGTACACACAGCAATACATCTATCAGGCAGCCTAATAACCAGCGCTGCTGCACACAAGAAAATCCTCCCCTGTCACTTCACACTAACTGCACAGCACAATTGCTATCAGCACAAGCACAGAAGAACTTCTCTTTCCTGCCCTAACTCTCTCTCTACTGATAAACAGCGTCAGCAACCTTTCCCTACTGTTAATTTCGGCAGACATAAAATGAAGGTCGGCGCTCAGGGCTTTTATAGACACTGTGACGCCCCCCAAAGCAAGCCAATCACTGCAATGCCCTTCTCTAAGATGGTGGTGGACGCTGCTCATGTCATCTCGTTGCCCACAGTGTACGTACTTGCTAAGTAGCTGAAAAAAGGCGCCTGAAAGCATTCTGGAAATTCGACTTTGCGCTTGTTTTGCCAACCACATGGCCGACTGCACGCTATGGTCAGGTTTCTGCCAACGAAACCCGACTTTGGAGAAAGTCGTCGACTTTTGAATCTGACCAACCTGTTTCACTCAACTCTACTCACAACTTACTTGTCTTAAAGGCACATTTCTACCACAAAGGAATAATTTTTAAAAAATCTCTATTCACACAGATATGATTGTCACGTGTGCAAGGGAAATGTGGACAGCTTGTCTAAATAGACTTCAATAAGTGCAAAAGGAAATTTGGCACTCCAAAAGTACAAAGCAGAAAGTGTAGCTTTATTAGAACTGTAATCCAAATAAAAGCAACATTAAGTCCACCCTCGGATGGATTGCTAAACAGATAAACTAGAAAACTGTGTAACGAAACCAGCGCAGACTAAGAAAAGGGTAAGCACCCATGTGATGAGAAAACATTACTCACCTGGGCGGTTATCCTTTCCTCAGTCTGCTCTGTTTTAGAGATGAGTGAACTTACTCAGAAAATGTTCACCAATCTCAAATTTGGCACAAACATTGCACATTCGAATTTGTGTTCGGATTCGGTAAAAGTCGAACATAGTTTGGTAAATGACCGAGTTCACCAAGGGCTCTTTCAGACGTCAGTGTTTCTGGTAGCAGCACTAGATGAAAAATGTCTCACACGTGCACACTGATAACACACGGATGACATCCCTATGTTATCATTGTGACACCTACTGGTGCCTGGGAATCAGCGTTATTGTTCACGCTGAAGACAGCTCACATCACTGTCCCCTGCTCGCGCTGCGATCAGCACTAGCAGGGCAATGTTGAGAGTTGTATTTAACTGTTAACAGTGAGAGCAGGCAGTTGCTGATGGGAGTATTCATCAGCCGCCACCTGCACTATAAATAAATACATTTTTTTAAAAATGACATAGGTTACCCTGTATTTTTGATAACCAGCCAGGCCAGGCAAAACTGAAATCAGAGGGTTGCAACCCTCAGTTGTCAGCTTTAGCAAGGCTGGTTATCAAGAATAGAGCAGTCCCCGGCTGTGTTTTTAATTATTTAGATAAATAATTTAATAAAAAGCATGGGGTCCCCCATTTTGACGACTGGCCAAGTTAAAGCAGACAGCTGGGGGCTGGTAATCTCAGACTGGTAAGGAGCCCCTACCCAGCCTAAAAATAGCTGCCATCTGCCACCCTAGAAAAGACACATTTGTTAGATCTTCCAATTCTGGTGCTTTGCTCGACTATTCCCACTTGCCCTTTGGTAGTGGCAAGTGGGATTCATATTTGTGAGGTTGATGTCACCTTTGCATTGTCCAGCGACATCAAGCCCACTGGTTACTAGTGGAGAGACACCTTTCCAATATTAATCCCATACTTATATTTTAAATAAACATACACCCAGAATAAAGTTCTTTAATTGAATGAATGACACAGACTACTTTAATGAATCTAAATTGAACCATATTTAAGTCATCACCCAGTCCACAGAAGCCATGGGTTCCTGTAACAGAATTAGAATAACAAACCACAATATTCCTTAACAGTCCACCGAGAAGATAATAATCCTTGCCCTGCGATGAATTTAACTCCGCTACATATAGATGGCAGGCTGCATTGTTGCATAACGTAACTATACAGCCGGCCATACAGCAGAGACACTGAGCAGCTTGTGCAACTGTTTCTCAGTGTGTCGTGGTGAACTCCTATGACCTGACTGAAAGTTCTCATGCTTGTGGTGCTATCAGAAAGGTCCTGGTAGTTCACAGCCAATGAACTAAGTTCAACTCACAGACGTCAGCGCGAGTGCCGTAGGAAAAGTTGTAACGGCGCTCACATTGACGTCAGTGAGTTGAATTGAGTTCATTGGCTGTGAACTCCCAGGACTTGTCTGATGGCAAAGTTCTCACACTCACAGTGACATCCGTCAAGTCATAGGAGTTCATCGCGAGACACACTGCTCAGTGTTTTTGCTGGATGGCAGGCTGTATAGTCGCATTATGCAGCAATGCAACCTTCCATCTAGATGTAGCACAGCTAAACCTGTCGGGGGGCAAATGAATTATTAGGTCAGGAATATTTGTTAACAAATCAAAACCCAGTAACATGTTAATCTATGAGACTAGACACCAATTGAGTGCCAAATAGTCACAAATGAAAAAAAAACAACAACAAAGCATAGCTTGAAAATAGGAGAAATACAGAGCATAAAGGTTAAGAAGCTAATTTTTATTAGCAGAAAAAGTAGTCCTCTATTTGATTTTTACACCTGTCTGTCTTGTTTGTATATTTTTATAAATTTTGGCTACTATGTCCACTAATCAAAATTTATATTTTAACCTTTATACTCTGTATTTTTCCTATTTTCAAGGTGAAGAATATTGTAGTTTATTATTTTAATTCTGTTACAGGAGACAATAGCTTCTGTGGACTGGGCAAAGACAAGAGTATGGTTTAATTTAGATTCATTAACCCATTTACCCAAAAGGGTGGTTTGCACCTTAATGACCGGGCCAATTTTTGCAATTCTGACCACTGTCCCTTTATGAGGTAGTAGCTCTGGAACACTTCCATGGATCCTGGTGATTCTAACATTATTTTCTCATGACATATTGTACTTCATGTTAGTGGTAAAATTTCTTTGACATAACTTGCGTTTATTTGTGAAAAAAAACGGAAATTTGTCAAAAATTTCTCAATTTTTCAACTTTGAATTTACATGCACATATGGCCATATGATATGGCACACAAATACTTAATAAGTAACATTTCCCACATGTCTACTTTACATCAGCACAATTTTTTTTGTTAGGAAAGTTATATGGGTTAAAATTTAACCAGCGATTTCTCATTTTTACAACACCATTTTTTGGGGGGATCACATCACATTTGAAGTCACTTCAAGGGTCTATATGATAGAAAATACCCAAAAATGATAGCATTCTAAAAACTGCACCCCTCAAGGTGCTCAAAACCACATTCAAGAAGTTTATTAACCCTTCAGGTGCTTCACAGGAATTTTTTGAATGTTTAAAAAAAAATTAACATAAATTTTTTTCATAAAAAAATTATTTCAGGTCCAATTTTTTTATATTCCCAAGGGTAACAGGAAAATTGGACCCCAAAAGTCAATGTGTAATTTGTCATGAGTACGCTGATACACCATATGTCGGGGGAACCACTGTTTCGGCGCATGACAGCACGGAAAGGAAGTAGCGCCGTTTGACTTTTTCAACTCAAAATTGGCTGGAATTGAGATCAGATGCCATGTCGCGTTTGGAGAGCCCCTGATGTGCCTGAACAGTGGAAACCCCCACAACTGACCCCATTTTGGAAACTAGACATCGCAAGGAACTTATCTAGATGTGTGGTGAGAACTTTGAACCCCCAAGTGCTTCACAGAAGTTTATAATGTAGAGCCATAAAAATAAAAAATCATATTTTGTTCCACAAAACCGACATTTTTGGCCCCAATTTTTTATTTTCCAAAGAGAAGGAGCACCGTTTGACCTTTTCAAGACAGAATTGGCTGTAATTGAGATCAGATGCAATGCCACGTTTGGAGAGCCCCTGATGTGCCTAAACAGTGAAAAGACCCCAATTCTAACTCCAACCCTTGCCCCAACACACCCCTAACTCTAATCACAACCCTAACCCTAGCCCTAACCCTAGCCCTAATCCTAATCAGACCCCAACCCTAGCCCTAACCCTAACCCTAATGTTAACCCTAACCCTAATGGAAAATGGAAAAAATAAATTATTTTAACTGTATTATTTTTCCCCAACTAAGGGGTTGATGAAGGAGGTTTGATTTACTATTTATAGCGGGTTTTTATGTTTGGCAGCTGTCACACGCTAAAAGACGCTTTTTATTGCAAAAAAGTTTTTGCATCACCACAATTTGAGAGCTATAATTTTTCCATATCTTGGCTCACAGAGTCATGTGAGGTCTTATTTTTTGCGGGACGAGTTGACGTTTTTATTGGTTTCATTTTCAGGCACAAAACATTTTTTGATTGCTTTTTATTAAAATTTTTGGGAGGCACAATGATTAAAAACTAGCAATTCATGAATTTCTTTTCGGGGGGCCCTTATACAGTTCCACATGTGGTAAAATTGATAAAGCGGTTTAATTTGTTGCATCAATAGGATTACAGCGATACCTCATTTATATTTTTTCATGTTTTGGCGCTTTTATACAATAAAAACAATTTTATATAAAAAATAATTATTTTTGCATCGCTTTATTCTGCGAGCTATAACTTTTTTATTTTTTTGCTGATGATGCTGTTTGGTGGCTAGTTTTTTGCGGGACAAGATGACGTTTTCAGCGGTACCATGTTTATGTATATCCATCTTTTTGATTGCGTGTTATTCCACTTTTTGATTGGCAGTATGATGATAAAGCATTGTTTTTTTGCATTTTTTAAGGGGTTCACTAAAGGGGTTAACTAGTGGGGCAGTTTTATAGGGCGGGTCGTTACGAACGCAGAGATACTATATTCCAATATGGCACTTTTCTTCTGAGCTTTGCACTGTGCCTCAAAAGTACTTTTTCCTCAGATATTGGGTATCAGCATACTCGGGAGAAATTGCACAACAAATTGTATTGTACAATTTATCCTGTTACCCTTATGAAAATTCAAGATGTGGGGCTAAAAACATTTTTTTGTAGGAAAAATGTGATTTTTTTAATTTTCACTGCTCAACGTTATAAACTTCTGTGAAGCACCTAGGGGCTTAATGTGCTCTCCATACATCAAGTTAAGTTCCCTGACGGCTCTAGTTCCCAAAATGGTGTCACTTGGGGATTTTCACTGTTGGGCACATCAGGGGCTGTTCAAACACAACATGATGTTCATTAATTGTTTCAGCAAATTTTGCATTCAAAAAGTCAAGTGGAGCTCCTTCCTTTCTGAGCTTTGCCGTGTGCCCAATCAGTGGCTTTCCTCCACAAATGAGGTATCGGCATGCTCACGATAAATTGCACAACAAATTTTGTTGTTCATTTTTTTCCTGTTACCCTTTCAAAAAAAAAAATTTGGGTGAAAAAAAGTTAAGTGTTCATTTTTTTTCCACATTCCAAAAATTCCTGTGAAGCACTTGAACGGTTAATAAACTTCTTAAATATGATTTTGAGCACCTTGAGGGGTGCAGTTTCTAGAATGGTGTCATTTTGGATATTTTCTGTCATATAGACCCCTCAAAGTCATTTCAAATGTAATGTGGTCCCTAAAAAAAGTGATTTTGTAAATGTTGGAAAAATGAGAAATCGCTGCTCAACTTTTAACCCTTCTAACTTTCTAACAACAAAAAAATTGTTTAAAAAATTGTGCTTATGTAAAGTAGACATGTGGGAAATGTTATTCATTATCTATTTTGTCCGACATATTTCTCTGATTTAAGAGCATAAGAACTCAAAGTTTGAAAATTGCAAAATTTTCAAAATTTTTGCGAAATTTCCATTTTTTTCACAAATAAACGCACATCATATCAAAGACATTTTTACCACTATCATAAAGTATAATATGTCATGAAAAAAAATCCAGAATAATAGTTACCGTTGAAGCGTTCCAGAGTTATTACCTCATAAAGTGACAATGGTCAGAATTGTAAAAATTGTCCTGGTCATTAACGTGTAAACCACTTAAGGGTGGTAATGGGGTTAAAGAAAATATCCGGGACTTAGTAAGAAAAAAAAAAAAGTGCCTAAGCAATAACAAGCAGGTAGTTGCTACCTACCTGCCTGTTGTTCCCAACGTCATTTTTTGCCAGTACAGAGCAGTCACAGACCACTCCTGTCGGTGATTCTGCTGACTCTGCTGATGTCATGTCGACAAAGTGGCGGTTGACAGGGCAGGCCTGAAGATTTAATTCTGATTGACAGCCTGGTGGCTCAGTGGATAGCACTGCAGCCTTGCAGCACTGGAGTCCTGGGTTGTAATCCCACCAAGGACAACATCTGCAAGGAGTTTGTATGTTCTCCCTGTGTTTGTGTGGGTTTCCTCCGGGTTCTCCAGTTTCCTCCCACATTCCAAAGACATACAGATAGGGAATTTAGATTGTGAGCCCCATCAGGTACAGCGATGATAATGCGTGCAAATTGTAAAGTGCTGTGTAATATGATAGCGCTATATAAAAGTAAAGATTATTATGATCCCTTCTGCCTAACGCCGGCGTCAGACTCACCGTACAAAAATACGGACCGTATTGTACGGCCGTATTACGCCAAAATGTTGGTGGCACACCAATCCGTATTTCATGCGTTTTCAGGGTGCGGCTGCGTATTTCGTGCATGTAAGCATCCGTATGCAATCCGTATAGCGTATTTTTCTCTCAGCCTTGCAAAATGGTCATTTAACGGTTTTTAGGCCTGAAACTCATTGAAATCATCTTGCGTATTTCTCGCAAGTCACACGCCTGGTCCGTGTGTAATCCGTTGTTTTCTCGCACCCATAGACTATCATTGGCGTACAACGGGCGTAATACGCGTACAATTGCAGCATGCTGCAGGTGTCTCGCACCGTAAGATATGGCCGAGAAAAAAATGCATCATCAGAGCTGCCCCATAGAGAAATATTGGTCCGTGTGTAATGCATGTTTTTCACGCCTCTCACTCGTCTGTATTCCTACCTAGTGTGACGCCGGCCTAACTGGTGTATCCAGCAGTCACTCCTCTTTGACAGAGCAGAGTGGAAGAAAAGCTGCAGCTCTGTCTACATGACATCAACAGAGGCAGCTGAATCGCAGGCAGAAGTGGTTTGTGACCACTCTATGGCTATGAACAACTGCACCGGGCAAAAGAGGTAGGTAGATAGTAACTACCTGCCTTTTAGTGCATAGGCACATTTTTTTTACAAAGTCAATGATGATGATGGGGAGGCAATCATGATGATAATGGGGAGTCTTTCCACAGCGCCCTTTCCTGAGCCGTAAAGTGCAGAACGCAGCACAGCGCAGAGGAGAGCTCCATATTTTGCATGGAGCATTACAATAGATATCACTCATGTAATGGAAGAAGAGAAGTATTTGGCATTGTACTGTACCTATATTTCTCTGCAGTATCTGTGCATCATGAATCGTGCTCTGTGTAAAAGGGCCCACTGAGGCTCTTTCGCCCGGGGCTCATAAAAACCTGGAGCTGGCCCTGGTTGCATCCATTTGGGACTGACTGACTAAGAACGCTGCACAAAATTGTGACTTTGTTGCAGATACAATTATGGAAACAGTGTGGATTAATGCAGACCCTCTGCATTGTAATGAAAAGCTGCAGTCTAAAATGATAGACTGTGAATATCAAATCTACTGCAGCAATCTCTTTCTTCTGCAAATTTCCTCTGCATCCCCAGGAGGTCATCCACAATGCTGCTACTATAATATGCATTATGATATAAAATAATTTTCTGTCAGAAAAATAAGAATGGAAAATCTACTTTGTAATGGACCCTTGCACCTACCCTTAGTATACTACACGGGATTCCAGAGAAGCTGACATTCTGACATTCTGAATTACATTTCTATGTTCCTGTTAATTTACATGTATTTATTTTATTTACATGTAATTGTTACATATTTCTCCTAAATAAACTAATATCGAAATATTGATCATACTAAAGGTCTGATACCACAGGACACTTTCATAGATCTTGTTAATCCATGGCTTAAAAGGTCAGTGAGGCCACTAGGGTAACGTACACAATTAGAATTTACACATTTTTTTTTTCTTATGCTCATAAAAACAGACCAATTTTTGACCAATGTTCTGGATACAATTTTTATCTGTTTTTGATCTATGTGTTCATTTTTACCAACTACGTTTCATTCACTTTTCACGTATAAAAATAAAAACTTCATGTTGGTTTCTTATACTTCCTAGAAAACAGTCATTAGGATGCAACTAAACTAGCATGATCGAGCTCTCCATTTTGTTTTTTTCACTCACATTCTCATGAATAAGCCAGTTTGGTCTGTAAATCAGACCACAAAAGTATATATCTCCTTTAATTAACCCTTTCACCCCCAAGGGTGGTTTGCACATTAATGACCGGGCCAATTTTTACAATTCTGACCACTGTCTCTTTATGAGGTTATAACTCTGGAACGCTTCAACAGATCTTCGCGACTCTGAGAATGTTTTCTTGTGACATATTGTACTTCATGTTAGTGTTAAAATTTGTTCGATATAACTTGCGTTTATTTTTGAAAAAATGCAAATATGGCGAAAATTTTGAAAATTTAGCAATTTTCAAACTTTGAATTTTTATTCCCTTAAAACAGAGAAATATGTCACACAAAATAGTTAAGAAATAACATTTCCCAAATGTCTACTTTACATCAGCACAATTTTGGAACAAAATTTTTTTTTGGGTAGGAAATTATAAGGGTTAAAAATTGACCAGCGATTTCTCATTTTTACAACAAAATTTACAAAGCCATTTTTTTAGGGACCACCTCACATTTGAAGTCACTTTGAGGGGTTTATACGGCAGAAAATACCCAAAAGTGACACCATTCTAAAAACTGCACCCCTCAAGGTACTCAAAACCACATTCAAGAAGTTTATTAACCCTTCAGGTGCTTCACAGGAGCTGAAGCAACTTGGAAGGAAAAAATGAATATTTAACTTTTTAGTCACAAAAATGATCTTTTACAAACTTTTTTTTATATTTCACAAGGGTAAAAGGAGAAAATGGACAGATAAAGTTGTTGTGCAATTTCTCCTGAGTACGCCAATACCCCATATGTGGGGGAAAACCACTGTTTGGGCACACGGCAGAGCTCGTAAGGGAAGGAGCGCCGTTTGACTTTTCAAACCAAAATTGGCTGGAATTGAGATTGGACGCCATGTCGCGTTTGGAGAGCCTCTGATGCGCCTAAACAGTGTAAACCCCCCACAAATGACACCATTATGGAAACTAGACCCCCTATGGAACTTAGCTAGATCTGTTGTGAGCACTTTGAATCCCAAGTGTTTCACAAAAGTTTATAATGCCTGGGTGTGAAAAAAAAAAACGATTTTCCACAAAAATGATTTTTTAGTCCCAAATTTTTGATTTTTCCCAAGGAAATTGGACCCCAAAAGTTGTTGTCCAAGTTGTCCTGAGTACGCTGATACCCCATTTATGGGGGGAAACTGTTTGGGCGCACGGCAGGGCTTAGAAAGGAAGTAATAACGTTTTGGAATGCAGACGTTGATGGGGGTCATGTTCCGTTTGTAGTGCCCCAGATGAGCCTAAACAGTGGAAACCTCCCACAAGTGACCCCATTTTGGAAACTAGACCCCCTAAGTAACTTATCTAGATCTGTGGTGAGCACTTTGAACCCCCAAGTGCTTCACACAAGTTTATAATGCCAGGACATGAAAATATAGAATCCTATTTTTTTCCCACAAAAATTATCTATTAGTCACCAATTTTTTATATTCCCAAGGGAAAAAAACAGGAGAAATTGGACCACAAAAGTTGTTGTCCAATTTGTCCTAAGTACGCTGATACCCCATATGTGGGGGGAACCACTGTTTGGGCGCATGGCAGAACTCGAAATGGAAGGAGCACCATTTGACTTTTTCAAACCAAAATTGGCTGGAATTGAGATTGGACGCCATGTTGCATTTGGAGAGCCCCTGATGTGCCTAAACAGTGGAAATCCCCCACAAGTGACCCCTTTTTGGAAACTAGACCCCCTAAGGAACTTATCTAGATCTGTGGTGAGAAATTTGAAACCCCAAGTGCTTCACACAAGTTTATAACCTAGAGGCGGAAAATTAAAAAATCATATTTTTTCCACAAAAATGATCTTTTCACCCCAATTTTTATTTTCCCAAGGGTAACAAGACTCCAAAAGTTATTGTGAAATTTGTACTGAGTAAGCTGATACCCCATATGTGGGGTAAACCACTGTTTGGGTGCATGGCAGAGCTTGGAAGGAAAGGAGCGCCATTTGACTTTTTCAACGCAGAATTGGATGGATGCCATGTCGTGTTTGGAGAGCTCCTGATCTGCCAAAACAGTAGAACCCCCCCCACAAATTACACCATTTTTGAAACTAGACCCCTCAAGGAACTTATCTAGATGTGAGGTGAAAACATTGAACCCTCAAGTGCTTCACTAAAGTTTATAACGCCCGAGCATGAAAATAAGAAAAACATTTTTTCCACAAACATGATCTTTTAGTCCCCAACTTTTTATTTTCCCAAGGGTAACAGTCAAAACTGGACCCCAAAAGTTGTTGTCCAATTTGTCCTGAGTACGCTGATATCCAATATGTTGGAGAAAACTACTATGTGGGCACACATAGGGGCTCGGAAGGTAAGTAGTGACGTTTTGGATTGCAGACATTGATGGAATGGTCTGCGGGCGTCATGTCGCATTTGGAGAGCCTCTGATGTGCCTAAACAGTGGAAACCCCCCACAAGTGACCCCATTTTGGAAAATAGACCCCCCAAGGAACTTATCTAGATGTGTGGTGAGCACTTTGAACCCCGAAGTGCTTCACAGAAGTTTATACCGTACAGTCGTAAAAATAAAAAATCCTTTTTTTTTTTACAAAAATGATTTTTTTCACCCCCAATATTTAATTTTCACAAGGGTAACAGGAGAAATTGGACCCCAAAAGATGTTGTCCAATTTGTCCTGAGTACGAGGATACCCAATATGTGGAGAAAAACTACTGTATGGACACACGTCGGGGCTCGGAAGGGAAGTAGTGATGTTTTGGATTGCAGACTTTGATGGAATGGTCTGCGAGCGTCATGTCGCATTTGGAGAGCCCCTGATGTGTCTAAACAGTGGAAACCCCCCACAAGTGACCCCATTTTGGAAAATAGACCCCCCAAGGAACTTATCTAGATGTGTGGTGAGCACTTTGAACCCCGAAGTGCTTCACAGAAGTTTATAACGTACAGCCGTAAAATTAAAAAATCTTTTTTCTTTTTTTACAAAAATGATTTTTTCGCCCCCAATATTTTATTTTCACAAGGGTAACAGGAGAAATTGGACCCCAAAAGTTGTTGTCCAATTTGTCCTGAGTATGCTGATACCCTATATGTGGGAGAAAACTACTGCATAGGCACCCGTCGGGGCTCGGAAGGGAAGTAGTGATGTTTTGGATTGCAGACTTTGATGGAATGGTCTGCGAGCGTCATGTCGCATTTGGAGAGCCCCTGATGTGTCTAAACAGTGGAAAACCCCCACAAGTGACCCCATTTTGGAAAATAGACCCCACAAGGAACTTATCTAGATGTGTGGTGAGCACTATGAAGCCCAAGTGCTTCACAGAAGTTTATAACGTACAGCCGTAAAAACAAAAAAATCATTTTTTTTTTTACAAAAATATTTTCACCCCCAATTTTTTATTTTCCCAAGGGTAACAGAAGAAATTGGACCCCAAGAGTTATTGTGAAATTTGTCCTGAGTACGCTGATACCCCATATGTGGGGGTAAACTACTGTTTGGGCGCATGGCAGAGCTCAGAAGTGAGCACCGTTTGACTTTTTCAACGCAGAATTGGCTGGAATTGAGATCAGACGCCATGTCACATTTGGAGAGCCCATGATGTGCCTAAACAGCGGAAACCCCCCAATTCTAACTCCAACCCTAACCCCAACACACCCCTAACCCTAGTCCCAACCCTAACCATAACCGTAACCACAAACCTAACCCTAACACACCCCTAACCCTAATCCCAACCCTAACCCTAATCCTAACTTTAGGTGCAACCCTAACCCTAACTTTAGGCGCAACCCTAACCCTAATGGGAAAATGAAAATAAATACATTTTTTAATTTTATTATTTTTCGCTAACTAAGGGGGTGATAAAGGGGGTTTGATTTACTATTTATAGCGGGTTTTTATGATTGGCAGCTATCACGCTAAAAGACGCTTTTTATTGCAAAAAATAGTTTTTGCATCACCACATTTTGAGAGCTATAATTTTTGCATATTTTGGCCCACAGAGTCATGGGAGGTTTTAATTTTTGTGGTACGAGTTGATGTTTTTATTGGTACCATTTTTGAGCACGTGACATTTTTTGATCGCTTTTTATTTTGATTTTTGGGAGGTTAGAATGAACAAAAATCAGCAATTAATGAATTTCTTTTGGGGGGCGTTTATACCGTTCAGCGTGTGGTAAAATTGATAAAGCAGTTTTATTCTTTGGGTCAGTACAATTACGGCGATACCTCATGTATATCATTTTTTTTAGGTTTTGGTGCTTTTATACAATAAAAACTATTTTATATAAAAAATAATTATTTTGCATCGCTTTATTCTGCATGCTATAACTTTTTTATTTTTTCGCTGATGATACTGTATGGCAGCTTGTTTTTTGTGGGACAAGATGACGTTTTCAGCGGTACCATGTTTATTTATATCGGTCTTTTTGATCGCGTGTTATTCTACTTTTTGTTCCAGGTTATGATGATAAAGCATTGATTTTTTGCTTTTTTTTTTGTTTGTTTTTTTAAGGGGTTCACTAAAGGGGTTAACTAGTGAGACAGTTTTATAGGGGGGTTGTTACGGACGCGGCGATACCAAATATGTGTACTTGTTTTGTTTTTTTTATTTACAGAAAGAAATGAATTTATTGGGGAATAATTTTTTTTCTTTTATTTTGAAATTTTTTTTTTAGACTTGTGATTTTGATTTTTTTGACTTTTTTACTTTGTCCCAGGGTGGGACATCACGATATTTTATCAGATCGCTGGTCTCACAGTGTGCACAGCACTCTGTGAGACCAGCGATCTCACAGGCAGTGCAGGACGTTTCCTCAGCACCTGCTCTGAGCAGGCACTGAGGAAGCAGCCTCCCTGCAGGACCCGGCGGCCATCTTGGATCCGGGGTCTTGCAGGGAAGAGGCCTTCAGAACAGCGCGGTCACATCGCGCTGTTCTGAGGGCCTCAGGGGAGCACGCAGGGAGCCCCCTCCCTGCACGATGCTCCCCTGTGCCCCTGGTACACCGCGATCATGTCTGATCGTGGTGTGCCAGGGGTTAATGTGCCGGGAGCGGTCCGTGACTGCTCCTGGCACATAGTGCCGGGTGTCAACTGTGATAATCAGCTGACATCCGACAGCGATCAGCTGCGCTTCCCCAGGGAGCGCAGCTGATCGCTTGGACGTACTATCCCGTCCATGGTCAGATTGTCACAGGTTTTATGGACAGGATAGTACGTCCAATGGCAGAGAGGGGTTAATTAACCATCATTCAGCAAAAATAAACCTGAATATAAATGTAAATAGATCCATAGAATATAACGTGATAGTGTGCTGTCAGGAAAAAGCACTTACTAAACAGTACATGAAAAACTGACATGTAAATAAGTGCCAGGAGAGAAGAATCCTCCCTCAAATTACCCCCATTATGGAAATTATACCCCCCTGGGAATTTATCTACAGGTGTAGGGACAATTTTGACTCCATGGGTGTTTTCCAGAAACATGCAGCAGTGATTGTTGCTGAGTTAAAATTGCAAATCTGCCATTGTAATGTCCTTACATAGTAGTGCCCTTACATTGTAGTGCCCAGTACAATGTAGTGTTTGTACATTAAGCCCAGCTCATGCTTCTGGAGACCTGAACGCCGTAAATTAAGTGGGCTGTCATTGCTACAGAATTGCCAAACATGTGGATGCTAAATGTTGTTTATGCAAACTGGGGCTCAAAAGGGAGGGGGCATTGGGATTTGGGAGTGCAGAATTTGCTGGTTTTCTTTTGGAGGGTGAGGAGCCATAGCGCTTTTCCAGAGCTTTTGTGCTACAAGTAGTGTGGAAGCCCCCTATATTTTCATTGATGGATGACGGACCTAAGTTGAGATTTGCTTTTTTTGTGGATTCAGTTGATGCTTTTATTGGGAAGATTTCCATAACATTTTGGATCACATTTATCCTGTGCTCTACTCTGAGCACTTACATCGGGGTTACCATCTAAATCTCCAAATGACATGATTCAGATGCAATTCATCAATTCACCATAATGAGGCAACAGCGTTACTCTAGACTCCATCTGACCTCTGTTCAATTGTGTCCTTCTTTTCAGAAGTGCACATAACTGTGGTTGTCCACACTTTTATGCATGCTTAAAAAGACAGACACTGCCAGATCACAGGCAAGACAGAGTCCAAAGTGTGTCAGTGCAGTGTTTGGGAGGCAGGTTAAACAAATCAACAGCAGGTCAAATACTGGTTTTATTTTTTTACGCTGTTCCACCTTCGGTATAAGTGATAAGATGACTTTATTCTTTGGGTGAGTGCGATTACAGCGAAAACAGATTTATGTAGTTTTCTTATTTTTGACTGCTGTCACACACTAGAAAACATTTTTTTGCAAGACAAAGTTTTTGCATCGCCATATTTTGAGAGCTATAATTTATTTATATTTCTGCTGAAAGAGCCATGTAAAGGCTTGTTTTTTGCAGGATGAGTTTTTTTTTCTTTTATCATTTTCAGTTACATAGCATTTTTTTTTTATCTCTTTCTATTCCAATTTTTGGGAGGCAGAATTAGCAAAACAAGCAATTCAGTTGTTTTTTAATGCTGTTTTCAATGTGGTAAAAGTGATAAGAGATCCTTATTCTTGGATCAGTATGAATATAACGATACCCCATTTACATAATTGTTTTTATGCTTTGCCGCTTTTACACAAAAACAAATGTATAAAAAAAATTGTTCTTGTATCGCTATATTCTGAGAGCTATAGCTTTTTTTTTTTTTTTTTGCTGCTGTAGCTGTATAGCATCTTTTTTTTTTGCAGAACAAGAAGACATTTTGGTGTTTTAGCCCACTTATTGTTTGGCATTATGATGATAAAGGATCGCTTTTTGCCACATTTTCTATTTCTTTTTTTAAGGTGTTCACTTAATGGGTTAGCTAGTGTGACAACTTTATAGGTCAGGTCTTTACAGATGTGGCAATGCCAAATGTGTGCACTTTGCTTGTTTATTTTTGTTTTTATTTAAATATACCTTATGTATTTTTTGGATTCATATTTTTTCTATTCTTTTGTCTTTATTTTGTGATTTTTTAAACAATTTTTACAATTTTTGTAAAACTTTTTTTTGCTTTTTTACCTTGTCACGGTAAGGGACATCAACTTTCCCTGCCCTGTTCACTGATCTAATACTCAGCAATGCTTTTGCATTGCAGGGCATTAGATAAGGCAAATGCATACAGGGAGGAGGCTTCTCAGCTCCTGTCCTCAGTAGGAGCTTACAGGTCATGGTACCTTTCACCCGGGGTCACCATGGAACCACCGGCAATATGCGATCGCAATCATGTCATGCCAATCGGAGTAAAGAGGGTGCTCCCTCTCTCTTTAACCTGATCGATGTTGCTGTCGCTATTGACATCTGCATCATAGGGGTTAATGGACTGCAATTGGCACTAGCACCGATTGTGGGTGTTTCAGCTGGGTGTCAGCTCTCATATAGCCCTGACACCTGCTTTTGATCGTGCCGGCGCTCGGAATGAACCCTTGCGATCATAGAGCTATACAAATTCAGCGATAAGTAGGAACACATTTCCCGCAGCTCCGTACATGTGCGGCGGATGTTGTGAAGGCATTAAAGTTACTCTTTGTTCTCAAAAAAAGAGTGATTTTTAATTAGCTAGTATACTGTTCATTACCAAAAATACTAGAAACCTGAAAAATGTTTTTTCTCCTAGGTAAAGAGGGTCTCTAAGGCCTCTTTCACATTTCCGGCGGGCGCCTGGCGGCGCCCCCGGCATTTTGCCGCAGCGCCGCATGTGAAAACCTTTCACACTTCCGGCGGCCAAAATGCGTTTTTTTGCCGGATGGTTTCTGATGCTTGGAGAGATAAGAAACCATCCGGCAAAAACAAAAAACGTTACATGCAGCGTTTTTTCCGGACGCCGCAATGTACATTTGCGCCGCATCCGGACAAAACCGCATGCAACGCATTGACATGCGGCGCCATCCGGCGCTAATGCATGTCAATGCGAAAAAAGCCGCATGCGGCGCATCAGATTTTCAGATGCGGCGCTGCGGCAAAATGCCGGGGGCGCCGCCATGCGCCCGCCGGAAATGTGAATGAGGCCTAAGCCAGCTGTTTGCTCTACAGCTTGTAAGCGCTGGTCTAAATCTTCTCCCATGCTGCAGAGGAAAAGCATTCTCTGCTTGCAGCATGCGAGAGTGCACAGTTCGGACCAGTAGTGCAGCCATGCCACCAGATGTTACTGACAGTCTTCAGAAATGCACTGCTCCTCGGCAACCAGGGAGACAGGAGGCAGGATGGCAATGTGCTCCTTAAGACAGTAATATAATACAGCCCCTTTAATTAATATTACTATTTCTCAAAGTTAAAAAAAGCAGACTGTGAAAATGTACTGAAGAACTAAGGAAGAACCAACCATTATCACAAATTGGCATAGTAAACAATAGAGATGGGCGAATCCAAACAGTAAAGTTCGGCGTACATACCGAACATCTACTGTTTTGGCACGGACACCAAACCCGGACTTCACCAGGAAGTCCGTGTTACTGTTTGGGTTCAGCCCCTCAAACGCAGGGTGTTTCTCACACTGACATATGCATGACAGCGTGGCAAACACCACTACTGATCGGTGGTAAAATCGTCTTTGTTACCCCATGCCCACCAAAATCTCCATTTTATAATTTTGCGTATTTTTTTGCATCCTGTAAAGCTAACTCATAGTAGTAAAACAGCATCCAAATTTATTATAACGCGAAACGTCTGTAGTCCTTTTTGTTCACTTCATGCCTTTATGTACCTAGCCTGATTTAAACCTTATCCATATATCTATGGTTTAAATAAAGGACTGTGTTTTTTTAAACGGTTTTGGCGATTGCTGCATTTTTCTCTCTTCAGATGCTGTTTTACTATTACATGTGGATTCTTGCAAGCACCCATGTTACCATGTGGAAACCGCCCAGGTGTCTTATACTCAGAAGATATCATCTCCACCAGTGAGTAGGCTTCCCTTGGTGCCATTCTCTTTTGTTTCTAACTCATAGTAGGCCTTTTGTGGCTCCCCCGTTAAGTATAGCACCAGGGCTTCCTCCCACTGCTCTGATGAGAGTTTCTCCCTATAAGCAACATTTTTCAAAAACAATTATAAAAGCCTCCGTCGTCATCTGGGATCATTTTCTGTAAGGCTCTCCTCACCACCTTCCAGACTAAGAAATCATCAGCTGACCTTGGAGTCGGATCTGCCGCAGTGCCACGAAGCCCCTCTGTGAGTATTTCAATCTGCTGCTGCTGCTGTCGGTGTTCGATTTGTTGCTGCTACTGTTGCAGGATCTATAGCTGTTGCTACTGCTGGAGCTGTTGCATAAACAGTTTATTTATCTCCTGTTGTGCCAGCTGTTGTTGGAGGTGCTGCTGCTGGGCTTTCACCAGGTTTTTAATCAGGTCCTCCGTGCTGTCTGACATTGCTCTTTGGCTTATAGCTAACTTCATCCAAGACATGTAGTACTTCTGTTGCAGTCACACGTGTTCCAAGGGAATGCTACCCACATGTTCACCAAATGTAACAATGCTACTCACTTGGGAGCAAGATGAGATATTACAGGAACAGTCTGTATTTAAAAGAACGGCTAGTTTATTTCAGTCCTCATTACCCACATCACAGGAAAACTTAAATACAGCCCTTGTAAAGCACAAAGTGAAACAAAAAGCAAAAATCCATACAATAGGGTTGATTTGCCCGCTTGGGTTAGAGTCCCTCTTAGTCTTTTAGCAAAGGCCCATAAATTCCAGGAGGTATTCCTTCATGCACAGTACAATATATGAGATAAAAGCTTCCATTTTACATGTGAGCCACACCCATGGGTTGAAATATGGTGAGCAGTGTCCTGCACTAACTCTTCAGCTGCTCCCAATAAGACCTGCCCCTATCATGGTCAATTAACCCCTCTTAGTACTATCTGTACTAGAGCATTACTCCAGGTTTATATCACAGAGGACATGCACCTCTGTGATTCAGAATAAAAAAGGGTTTGCCAGCTTGTGACACAAAAAGGTTTCAGAATTATTGTTTACTAGCAGTGTAAGAATCTGCCCTCCTATTGCAGTGTGTGAAGATTAAAATAATCTGGTTATTTAGGTTTTTTTTACTGAAGAATATTACTGATCAATCAATTCACAGTCACACTGAATATGCAGGTACAGAACCTTCCTATCTTACCTGAATCTTTGGAATAATTTTTAAAAGTAATTCAACACTAGTGCAGTGATAAAACAGAATACAGTTTTGGTCATATTTGTTCCTGTGTTGAATGAGTTTTGTGCTCTGACCTCCTATCCCTATTCTGTAAAGCATAAAATGGTACTGCGCTGATTGGTTGGGCTAGATCATGTGAAGTCATAGCTGCAGGAAATTATGGGGAAGCCAACCTAGCCAATCATGACATCATTATCCCACTCTGTGGACTTTTTTTTTGGAGGGTTTGATCCACATAATTTAAATCATAAGCTGTTCAAATTTGTCTGAAATTGTGAATTTCAAGAAATGTGAGTCAAAGTCAATTCTCTGCAGTTCAATTCTATCATCTAATGGAGATGTTTATATGCTACACTCATGGGTCACACCAGAAATTGAAAGCGAAGGTCCACGTGCTTTCGTCACTCACAGACATTGAATTAATTTCTACATTTAAAAAATAACAAAGTCTTATAGTTTTTATTAATTTGTTTAGCTTGTGCTCTTTATTTACTTTTAGGGCTTGTGTAAAAATCTGATGATTTTTGGGTCAAATTTATCCAGAAATATTTATAATTCTGAAGGGTTTGCAAATCTTCAAGGATCACTTTACCAGATTTTTTGTGTAATCAAAAAGATACCATTAAAGTTATGATTTCTTTGTGTTTACGATTGTTTCTTCAAGTTTGTTTATTTTAATATCCAGCCACCGACCCACAGGCCCAAATATGAAACAGGCACATTTCCAGGCTGCTTGCAATGGAAATGATGCCATTTAAGTTTCTAGACATCGAGGATTTCCACTCACTAATGGCAGCAGCCATCCCTCGGTATTCAATTCCAAGCTGCCACTATTTCTCACGATGTGGCATCCCTGCCTTGTACAAGTATGTTTCCAGAAACATCAGCTGTGCCCTTACCAATGCAGTTACTGGGATTGTACACTTAACGACCAACACATGGACAAGTGCTTGTGGCCAGGGACACTACATTACACTGATGGCACAGTAGGTGAACATTGTGGAGACTGGGGCTGAGTCCCACCCTGGCACAACATATGTGCTACTGTGGCGCCCCTGAGGGTTCATTTGCCACAGAGGTACTGCAACTCAACCAGAGGTGTGGTATCCCATCTTTCAGGTAAGATGGAGACACTTAACCTGCTCTGACACACTGCATCCATCACACACTATATCAGCAGCAGTTTCTGTCTCATTCCTGCTGGCTAAGAAAGACTGTGAAAAGGTGGGTGGAGCTTGAGGGTTAGAGCTGGAGAATTGAGGAAAGTGAGAGTTAGTCTTCCTGTAGGGGAAGAAGAGGAAAGACTTGCTTAGGCAACCTTTCCATAGGGGAAGGAGGGAAGAGATAGAATCGTACAACAGTCTCCTAGTCTGGAGGAGCTGCTGAACAGACAGAAAGACTGAAGGAAGCTCATTGAAGAAGGAAGGGATTTCTCAGAGGCACGGGCAGAACAAGTGTTACCCGTGGGGCTCATTCCAGGCTGACGGACGTCAGCTGGGGAAAATCCAGGTCGCAGAAGGGTCTCGGCCCCTAGTCTAGCGGAGCATACAACAGGACTCAGCTAGCAAGTTGACAGCTGTGGCAACTTTAGGGGTCACAGCCAACAACCACAATTATCTTCTACGGAAAGGCAGCTAAAAGGAATCAAGGAAATGCCTTGGGCACGTTATCCGACAGGGTTCGCAGCTGCTAGCCTGGGACACTGATTGTGTGGTGCTGGGAAGGAAGAGGAGTATAAATCAGCACAGTGAGACAGCCAGGAAGGAATATACTGAAAGGGAGCTCTGGAAAGGTGTTCTCCATCTGCCTTGAAGTTGGCTGGATCCCTCACCTGGAGGATGTGGCACCAAGCGGGCATCTGTGTGCACCAGAAAAGTGAGTAAAGTTTTGGAAACTGCATCTGACTGTGTCCTCTCAAGTTCTTCCTGCAACACCTAGTCAACACTGCTACATCTCTTGCTAAATACTACATCTTTTCCATCTACCTTATATTACATCTGCCCTGGGACATAGCTCCACCTGCGGGGAGCTTTACCAACTCTGCTGCATCACCATCAGTCCCAGAGGATCTGCACTGCAGCGCTGGTCACCTCTGACCAGAAACCACAGGTGGCGTCACGAACACTCTATTACAAACTATATTATCCCCTATAAATATTCCCCTTTTATTGGATGCCCAAGGCCACGGATTGGGTCACTGCCGCTGTGACACTTCCCTTTAAGAAGCAGCTCGGTACCGAGTACCCCACTGCCCTGGCGAGCGATCCACTACAGATGCTGAGAATTGCTGGCTGTACTCCTATCACGGTTTTCTCCACCACTTACATCAATTCCCGCACACCGTACTGCTCCTCTTCATCCTTCATCCCCGATGTGCACATTGTCCACATCAGCCAGAGGCTGGAAGCTCTGCAGCACTGCCTCATCGAACTGGCAACAGGCTCTGCTGAAGCTAATTTGTCTAGGGGACAAACCGCACACCATGGCAGAGTTATTGAAAGGCATTTCAGTCCATACAGATCTGTGGCTCTTACCACTGAACCTCCAACCAGGCATAGTCATGTGTCATAAAGGCCGTAACCTGGTGGCCGCTGCGAAGCTTGGTAAGCTCACACATGTACCGTGTTTAGCCCACATTCTTGATGGTTCAGCTGTTTCTGAAGTTCTACTCAGATTTGTCAGAGCTTCTGGTCAAGGTAAGCCACGTCAGCAACCATTTCCACAAGTCGGTTACAATTGTCGCCGCTCTCGCAGTGCTGCAGCAGCACATGCAAGTGCCAGCTCACCGACTGGTGTGCAATGTCACCACAAGCTGAAACTCCACACTGTACATGCTGGCAATTCTTTATGAGCAGCAGAGGCCAGTTGTCGAATATCAGCTCCAACACGCCCGTCGGTATTCTGGGCATCCTCTGCACATAACAACTGAAGAGTGGGCATGGATGTGTGACATTTGTGCAGTTCTCCAGGACTTTGAGGACTCCACAAAGGTGGTGAGCAGTGATAATGCCATCATCAGCACAACAATCCCACTTCTGTGCCTACTTGAACAGTCGATGCTCACAATTAAAGCTGAAGCTTTGCATGCGGACCAGGTGGAGATGAAAGAACACATGAGATGGGGAGAATACTACCCAGCCCAGCCTCATCTTATCTGCTCAGCACAGATTGCGTAACAGTGAGGAGGTGGAGGCTGAAGAGGAGGAGGAACAGGTTGCTAGAGCAAAAGAGTCTAGTACCCACACAAGCTTCGTCTTGTTTCTCCTATATGGATGGGCGGCTGAGGATGGGAATGAGGAGGAAGAGATGGATGAGGAGGAGATGGAGAGTAGGCATCAAATGTTGGCTGTAGGGAGCTTGGCACATACAGTATGGCTGACTTTATGTACCGCCTTTCCCAAGACCCTCACATTACATTAATCTTGGCCCAAAAGAGTACTGGTTGTTGTCCTTCCTAGACCCACGCTACCAGAAGAATATTGCATCTCTCCTTCCTCTGTCAGAGAGGTCTACTAAAATGGTGATATACCACAAGAACATTGTGGAAAATATGTTGAAAAAATTCCCTGCGTCCATGCCCTGATGACCTGGTATTTTTGATAAACGATTTTAAAGATGATCAAGCAATATCTGGACAACAAAATCAGCATACTCCCAAATTCCTCTGTGACCTTCAAATATTAGGTATCAAAGCTGGACACCAGGCATAAGCTGTCACTCTACGCCTTGGAGGTGTTGTGCTGCCCTGCAGCTAGCATCTTTCCTGATAGCGTTTTTAGTGTCGCCTGGGAGTCATAACAGACAGGCGCTTTGAGGTGTTAACAGAAAATGCTGACAGGCTCACTCTGATAAAAATGAACAAAGCCTGGCTTGGCACGTGCGCGGTACTCACAGTCAATGGGTGCACGGCACCGCTCTCTTAGGCCTCTTTCACACATCAGTTTTTTGCCGTCCGGCGGGATCCGGCGTGTTTTAAAAAAAACGGATCAGTTTTTTTTCACCAGATCCGTTTTTTCTAATTGAGTTGCATTAGCGCCAGATCGCGCCGCATGTGCTTGCGTTTTGTCTGTTTTTTGCAGGATCCATCTCAAATTTCACTTCCGACTGCCGGACACAATGCATGTTGTAATGTTTTTTGTGTCCGGCGCAAAAAACGAACAGCAGCAGATGCGGCGCAACCGGCTTTGGGGTGCAATGATAGTCAATGGGAGAATCCGGCCGCCGGATCAGTCTTTAGCCTGATCCGGCCACCGCATTCCGTTTATCTGCTCTGAGCATGCCCGGAGTGTGTGTGTGTCTCTCTCTCTCTCTCCTCCGTTCCAGACATGCGTACAATGCATTTTCCGGGTTCGGATCCGTTGCATCAGTTTTTCACCAGTCTGCGCCGGATCCGTCTTTTTATAGATTAGATGGATTGTGCCGGACAGCAGAAAACTGATGTGTGAAAGTAGCCTTAGGCAGTTGCAGAGCGCACAACACCTCTCTGCGCAGTGGTCCCACTTCAAACAGCGGGGACCAAACAATGCGGCCTGTCATGGTGTCAGCACTTGGGAGAAGGAGCATGCTGCACACCTCGCTGCACGCTGCTGCTGGTTGGTGCCAAAAACTGCCCCCTGCTGTGCGCGCTTTCCCTTTTTTACCACACCTCCCCAGGTCAAGAGGTTGGTCCGCTTCTCATTTTTCCCCCAGGCAACAGGGGAGGCAGCCTCAATAGTTCCGGACCTGGCTCGGCACAGGCACCTGCAGCCCGGTCCTCTCTTCCTTACATTCTGATCACTTCTCATGACAAAAGGCCGACTATTGCGCACAAATAGGAGTGAAACAAGTTCTTTTAATATTTTTTCAGACTTCATTACTACTCCAAAAGGTCATTTTTTATCACTTCCATGATAATGTCAGATTTATTGAAACATTTAGTAATTTTATACCTCATAGAAGCCTTGAATAAAAATGTTATGTGAACACAAAGCTAATTTCATGATAATAGAAAGAAAACTTTTATTTTGCGGAGCCTTTCTTTATTTGCAATGCAGGTTAGCAAAGAAACAAAAAAAGATGTGCAATTATAAAGCACAGTGAAAGCATGCCAATCTAGGTATGTGAATGCTAGTATTAGTCATCAACATATTTCCCTCAGTTTATAAAACATTTCATATTTTTTATCACAATGACCGACCCATAAACAGAAATTGTTTTAGCATTAGTATTTCTAAAGAACAACCTTGAAACGTAGTTTAATACACAGTTTTTACACAATAGAAAACAAATATTTTCCCACATGAATTTTGAAAACCTCTGTTACTGTACGGACTGCTCGACTCCCTTTCATTGGCAGATGCACAGCGGTATTATCATTATTATTTATTGTTATAGCGACATCTATTCCATAGCGTTTTACATGTGAAAAGGGGTATACATAATAAAAACAAGGACAATAATCTTAAACAATACAAGGTACAATATTGGTACTGGAGGAGAGAGGACCCTGCCGGTTAGGCCTCACAGTCCACAAGGGATGGGTGAGGATACAATAGGTGAGGGTAGAACTGCTTGTGCAGAGGTATGATGGAGCGATGGTTAGTGTGGCTTGTCAGAGGAGGTGGTTTTTCAGGCTCCTTTTTAAGGTTCCCATGGTAGGCAAGAGTATGATATTTTGTGGTGGATCTATTGGAGACATCTAGTATGCGATTATGGGAAGAAGAGATTAAAGGGGAGAAGAGAAGGAGATCTTGTGAGGATTGGAGGTTGCGTGCAGGTAAATACCTTGAGACTAGGTCACAGATGTTTGGAGGAGACAGGGTGTGGATGGCTTTGTATGCCAAAGTTAGGGTTTTGAGCAGGAGTCTCTGGGCAATGGGGAGCCAGTTTAGGATAATTTGCATGGGTGCCAGAGTGTTAGAAGGGAGGCCACAGACCATTAGATTGAAGTAGTCGAAGTGGGAGATGATGAGGGCTTGGATCTCAGATTTGAAGGAGAGATCAGAGTCAAGCCATTGATTTTGATGGATAGGTCAGTTGGGGGGTGGAATGAGATGGTGGAAAGATGATGAATTCAATTTTATCCATGTTAAGTTTTTGAAATCTAGCGGAGAAGAAAGATGAAATAGCAGACAAACATTGTGGTATTCTTGTTAGTAAGGAGGTAATATTAGGTCCAGAGAGGTAGATCTGTATGTAATCAGCATAGAGCCTTGAGACTCCATGTGCTGTCCCCGGTTGAAAATGTAGATGGAGGAGAGCAAGGGACCTAGAACTGAACATTGGGGGACACTGACACATAGGGGACGAGATGAGGAAGTGGTGTATGAGTGGGAGACACTGAATGTCCTTCTTGTTAGGTATGAGGAGATCCAAGATAGGGCCAAGTCTGTGATGCCAAGAGATGAGAGAGTCTGTAGTAAGAGGGAATTGTCCACTGTGTTGAAGGCAGATGACAGGTCCCCCATGAGGAGGACAAAGTAATGTCGCTTGGATGTGGCAGTTAGTAGGTCGTTGGGGACTTAGTCAGGGCAGTTTCAGTGGAATGGTGCTGTTGAAAGCCAGATTGTAAGTGGCAAAAGAGAGAGCAGGAGGAGAGGTGGTTTTTACTCATAGGGGAGAAGTGATATGGGTTGATAGCTATATACAAAGGATGGGTCAAGGGAGGGATTTTTGAGGATGGGTGTGATCGAGGTATGCTTGAAGTATGAGGGGAAGACAACAGTTGTTAGTGACAGATTGAAGAGGTGGGTTAGGGTTGTGATGAAGACTGTGGTAAGGTTTGGTAAGAGGTGAGATGGGATTTGGTCAAGTTCACAGGTGGTGAGACATGATTTGGAAGAGGAAAGTTGATTTTCTGTGATGGTGGTGAAGTTGTTTTTGAAAAAAGAGAGTTGAGTATTTATGAGGAGGGGCTGTCGGGACTTTAGGCAAAAGCTTTGCCTTATGTTGACAATCTTCTAGTTGAAGAATTTGGCGCAAAGTCTTCAGCTTAGATTAGTTGAGATGAAGGGAGAGATTAAGTTTATGGTTGTGAGACAGGGATGATACAGCATGAGAGATGAGAAGTAGGTTTGCTTTGCTGCGGTAATTGAACAGCATTTTGACAACTGTTTCTGGATGGACTACTCGACTCCCTTTCTTTGGCAGCCGTTATAGCGGTATACCTTGTAGATGAGAGACAGAAAGAACATGTTATCCAGTGAATGGCAAGCTCAGCATCAAGTGGCCTCTCCACTTCATCCACCTTAACATCACACACAATAGAGTCCTCAGAAGTGGCACTCAAATTACTCTTCTTTCCCCCAGCACCGCAACTCTCCAATCGCCCAACTGATTGTGGTAACCACCGATGGGCAAGTCTGCAGAGCGATTTGCACACTCTATTTCATGGTTTAGAGGTATGTTTCAAAGGTTTACAGACTGAAGAGAAAGAAAGCATCTGCACCAATGGTCAAAAAAAAATTTCTGTTGGATCTGGGGCTAGACAAAGTAGGGCCCGAGCAGAATCCAGACATTCATAGCAAGACTTTAACCACCTGTGGTGGGGGTGATCCTGATGAGACTCAGATACCTAAGGAGCAAGTGGACTGTACTGTGCTGTCAAGGCAGGAAGAGGAGGAGGTTGATTCTCAGGGCGAGGAGCGGGAGAACAGAGAGGATGATGATGAGGTTGTAGATTCCATTTGGTGTGAACCCAGAGTCACACAACTGAGTAGCTCATCAGAGGAGGTGGAGGAGGAGGAAGATGAGCAGGTTATGTTGTGGCTTCCCATACAGACACTGAGTGATGCAACCACAATAAACACTGCATCCTCAGCCACAACTCTGTCTGTGGAAGGCAGCAGTCGTGCGTCTACAGTTCACTGGGGTGGCAGGGGTTGGCTAGGTTGGCCATTTTTGGAGACCACAAAGGTTGACCCAACTCAGGTTAACTGCCAACTTTGTAAAAAACGACTGTGTAGAGTAAAATACTCAATAAATTGACTAGTAATGCGTGAACCGGCAAATGCGCGATCAACATGTGTTAGTCTGGGAATCCCCAGCAGGACTCGCCAACCACCAGCCACCCCATCAACCACATCTGTTTCTTTTTTCTCCTCCCTCAATGGGGCAAGTGTTCTTGCACAGGTCTCCATCCACAGAACCTCCACTTGTTTACCTGCTAGAGCCCGTCAGCTGTTACGCAAGTGTCTTGCTGTTTTTGACCGATCTCAGACACCGATCACATCACATTTTTCTCAATCCACCGTAACAACTCGTCTGCACCTCACTCACACTTGTCATGCTCACCCTACTCCACCCTCTCTCAGTACAGCAGTCAGCCCTCATTCGCGCAGTTGTGGTCAAATAAAAGATTGCTTCCTCCTACACATGGCAAATCAAAGAGCTTGAACTTCACCATCTCCAATCTACTACTAATAATAATCTATCTTTATATAGTGCAAACATATTCTGCAGTATGTGTTAGGGTTCAAGTTCCCAATGCTGCACAAGGGGAATCTCGAGCCGTTCCCGCTGCGGTCCCCATCCGTCTCCGGCCGCAGTGGAGTCTGCTCAGCAGAGACGTCGGTCCCAGCGTCTTGACCGATCTAATACTGTGCAGAGACTTGCTGCTGCCTCTCCTGGATCTTCAGTTATAACCAGTGCTGGAGCAGGCAGATTTGGGACTAAGTCCTCTGTTTCTTCTTCTGAGCATGCCCATGGCAAGATCTCCCATTGGAGATCAGGGGTCACATGCTCAGATACAGCTACGACTTCTATTGGTCCTCCAGGAAGGTCTTGTAGCTGTTTGTGATCTGAAGCAGCTTTCTATTGGTCCTTTCTGGAAGGTCTTCTACTCATGTCTGCTATAAAAGGTTGTCCTGATCGCACGGCCACGCGCTAGTATCAATTGTGTTATGTGCTTTGCGCCAGTGTGATCATGCACGCATGTGGTTAGGGCTTGGCTGAAATAGCCTCTAGAATACCGGCTACTCCGGTGAGGAGCTGCTTGTTTGCGTTGCTGACTGCATGATCACGGACTGCTATCCGCACTGCAGTTTTCTGTGGACCTGGACACAGAAAGGTTTCTCAGCGGCTCTGTGACGCAACAGGGTTCGCTTTAAAACGCTAGTCAGCGCCCTAGCGTTTTACTTTGCGGCTCACTGAAGCTAAGTGAGTTCGCACTTATCGCCATATAGCGCTGTGGCATTCCCGCTAGCGGCTCTGTGGATTAAACCCTTAACGACCGCCGATACGCCTTTTAACGGCGGTCATTAAGGGTACTTAAACCACAGCGCCGTTAATTAACGGCGCTGTGGAAAAAGTGAATGGCGCCCCCAGAGGCACATTTTCTCCGGGGTCTCGGCTACCGGGGGTAGCCAAGACCCCAGAGAACATAAATCGGGTCGGTTTTTACCGACACCGATGTTGCGATCGTCGTTATTAACCCTATAACGGCGATCGCAAAAAAAAAAAAAAGTTGTGCCATTTAATTTCTCTGTCCTCTGATGTCCCCGGGACCCCCATGTGGCCCCCAATCCCCTGCATGTGGCCCCCGGACCCTACATTGTCCCCCGGTGCCGCCGCTATGAAGAAAATGGCGGACACATGCTCAGTGCGCCCGCCGCTATGTGCTGGGGGGATGGGCAATATTCTCTGGGGTCTCGGCTAGCCGAGACCCAAGTGAGCATGATCCGGGTCGATATTCACCGATCCCGGTGTTGCGATCATCTCTATACAGCATAACGGTGATCGCAAAAAAAAAAAAAAAAAAAAAGATTTCTCTCCCCTCTGATGTGATCGCACATCAGAGGGGAGAAAATGAGGGTCTCCAGGTCCCCCTGAACCCACCTGTACCTGCCGGTGTCCTCCGGCAGGTCCCCCTGGCCTCCGATCCTCCCGGTCTTCTTCCTGGAAAAAAAAAATGGCGGGCGCATGAACAGTGCGCCCGCCGATCTGCTTGGCGGAAGATTCAAATTTTTTTTCATTCATTCTCCAGAAAGTGCATTTTGATCACTGTGATAAACTATCACAGTGATCAAAATAAAAAAAACAGTACATAACCCCCCCATTTATCACCCCTTTAGTTAGGGACATATAATAAAAAATAGAAATTATATTTATTTTCATTTTTCCATTAGGGTTATAATTAGGGTTAGGGTTATAATTAGGGTTAGGGTTAGCATTAAGGTTAGGGTTAGCATTAGGGTTAGGGTTATAATTAGGATTAGGTTTAGGCTGGGTTCATGCTGCGTTATGGCAGTCCGTTAACGCTGCCATTCACCCCCATTTGAGGGCGCATCGCGACGCATGCCGTAAAGCGGCGTGCGTTCGCAACGTGCCGTCATTCAGTGACGGAGCCTCGAACGTGGGCTGCAGCGTCTGGACTCCGTCACCGCTAGCGCAGATGAATCATCTGCTGATTCCTCTGCGCTAGCTGGTATAGCATAACACGATCGCGTTATGCTATACCGTTACCAGCCCATCAACGCTATGTGTTGAACAGGCTGGTAAAACGCAAAATGAACCTAGCCTTAGGGTTAGGGTTATAATTAGGGTTAGAATTAGGGTTACGGTTACAATTAGGGTTAGGGTTAAAATTAGGGTTAGGGTTACAATTAGAGTTAGGGTTACAATTAAGGTTAGGGTTACAATTAGGGTTGGAATTAGGGTTGGGATTTAGGTTAGGATTAGGGTTGGGATTAGGGTTAGGGGTGTGTTTGGGTTAGGGTTGGAGCTAGAATTGAGGGATTTCCACTATTTAGGCACATCAGGGGTCTCCAAACACGACGTGGCGTTCAAAAAGTCAAATGGCGCTCCCTCCCTTCCGAGCCCTGCCGTGCGCCCAAATAGTGGTTTACCCCAACATATGGGGTATCAACGTACTCAGGATAAATTGCACACCAATTTTAGGTTCTCATTTCTCCTGTTACCCTTGGGAAAATAAAAAATAGCTGGCTAAAAAAATCATTTTTGAGAAAAAAAATGATTTTTTATTTTCACAGCTCTGCGTTTATAAATTTCTGTGAAACACTTGGGGTTTAAAGTGCTCACCACACATCTAGATAAGTTTCTTAAGGGGTCTAGTTTCCAAAATGGGGTCACTTGTGGGGGGTTTCCACTGTTTAGACACATCAGGGGGTCTCCAAACACGACGTGGCGTTCAAAAAGTCAAATGGCGCTCCCTCCCTTCCGAGCCCTGCCGTGCGCCCAAACAGTGCTTTACCCCAACATATGGGGTATCAACGTACTAAAGACAAATTGCACACCAATTTTGGGTTCTTATTTCTCCTGTTACCCTTGGGAAAATAAAAAATAGCTGGCTAAAAAAATCATTTTTGAGAAAAAAAATTATTTTTTATTTTCACAGCTCTGTGTTTATAAATTTCTGTGAAACACTTGGGGGTTCAAAGTGCTCACCACACATCTAGATAAGTTCCTTAAGGGGTCTAGTTTCCAAAATGGGGTCACTTGTGGGGGTTTCCTCTGTTTAGACACATCAGGGGGTCTCCAAACACGACGTGGCGTTCAAAAAGTCAAATGGCGCTCCCTCCCTTCCGAGCCCTGCCGTGCGCCCAAACAGTGGTTTACCCAAACATATGGGGTATCAGCGTACTCAGGAAAAATTGCACAACAACTTTTTGCGTCCAATTTCTCCTGTTACCCTTGGGAAAATAAAAAAAATAGCGGGGTAAAGAATCATTTTTGAGGAAAAAAAGATTTTTTATTTTCACGGCTCTACGTTTATAAATTTCTGTGAAGCACTTGGGGGTTCAAAGTGCTCACCACACATCTAGATAAGTTCCTTAAGGGGTCTAGTTTCCAAAATGGTGTCATTTGTGGGGGGTTTCCACTGTTTAGGCGTATCAGGGGCTCTCCAAACGCGACATGGCGTCCAATTTCAATTCCAGCCAATTTTGGTTTGAAAAAGTCAAACGGCGCTCCTTCCCTTCCAAGCCCTGCCGTGCGCCCAAACAGTGGTCCCACCCCACATATGGGGTATTAGCGTACTCAGGACAAATTGGACAACAACTTTTGTAGTCTAATTTCTCCTTTTACCCTTGGGAAAATAAAAAATTGGGGACTAAACGATCAGGTTTGTGGAAAAAATATGACTTTTTATTTTCATGCCCGGGAGTTATAAACTTCTGTGAAGCACTTGGGGGTTCAAAATGCTCACCACACATCTATATAAGTTCCTTTGGGGGTCTAGTTTCCAAAATGGTGTCACTTGTGGGGGGTTTCCACTGTTTAGACACATTAGGGCCTCTACAAACGCGACATGGCGTCCAGCCAATTTTGAGTTGAAAAAGTCAAACGGCACTCCTTCCCTTCCAAGCTCTGCCATGCACCCAAACAGTGGTTTACTCCCACATATGGGGTATCAGCATGCTCAGGACAAATTTCACAAAAACTTTTGGGGTCTTGTTACCCTTGGGAAAATAAAAATTGGGGTGAACAGATCGTTTTTGTGGAAAAAATATGATTTTTTATTTTCACGGTTCTATGTTATAAACTTCTGTGAAGCACTTGGAGGTTCAAAGTGCTCACCACACATCTAGATAAGTTCCTTAGGGGGTCTAGTTTCCAAAATGGGGTCACTTGTGGGGGGTTTCCACTGTTTAGACACATCAGGGCCTCTACAAACACGACATGACGTCCAGCCAATTCTGAGTTGAAAAAGTCAAACGGCGCTCCTTCCCTTCCAAGCTCTGCCATGCACCCAAACAGTGGTTTACCCCCACATATGGGATATCAGCATGCTCAGGACAAATTGCACAAAAACTTTTGGGGTCTTGTTACCCTTGGGAAAATAAAAATTGGGGTAAAAAGATTGTTTTTGTGGAAAAAAAATGATTTTTTATTTTCACTGTTCTATGTTATAAACTTCTGTGAAGCACTTGGAGGTTCAAAGTGCTCACCACACATCTAGATAAGTTCCTTAGGGGGTCTAGTTTCCAAAATGGGGTCACTTGTGATGGGTTTCCACTGTTTATACACATCGGGGCCTCTACAAACGCGACATGGCGTCCAGCCAATTCTGCGTTGAAAAAGTCAAATGTCGCTCCTTCCCTTGCGACCTCTGCCGTGCGCCCAAAAAGTGGTTTACCCCCACATATGGGGTATTGGCTTATTCAGGAGAAATTGCTCAACAAATTTTGTGGTTCATTTTTTCTTTTAACAGTTGTGAAAATAAAAAAAATTGGTTCCGAAGTATAGTTTTTGCAAAAAAAGTTAAATATTAAATTTTTTCCTTCCACATTGCTTCAGTTCCTGTGAAGCACGTAAAGGGTTAATAAACTTCTTGAATGTGATTTTGAGCACCTTGAGGGGTGCAGTTTTTAGAATGGTGTCACTTTTGGGTATTTTCTATCGTATAGACCCCTCAAAGTGACTTCAAATGTGATGTGGTCCTTAAAATAAAAATGGTGTTGTAAAAATGAGAAATCGCTGGTCAACTTTTAACCCTTATAACTTCGTAACAAAACAAAATTTTGTTCCCAAAATTGTGCTGATGTAAAGTAGACATGTGGGAAATGTTATTTATTAAGAAATTTGTGTGACATATCTCTCTGATTTAAGGGCATAAAAATTTAAAGTTTGAAAATTGTTAAATTTTCAACATTTTCACCATATTTCCATTTTTTTCATAAATAAACACAAGTCATATCAAAGAAATTTTACCACTATCGTGAAGTACAATATGTCACGAAAAAAAAATCTCAGAATCAGCTGGATTCGTTAAAGCGTTCCAGAGTTATAACCTCATAAATTGACAGTGGTCAGAATTGTAAAAATTGGCCCTGTCATTAAGCTGCAAAATGGCTCTGTCACTAAGGGGTTAACAGAGTTTGCACTAACTGCCACAGCGCGCTACGGCGTTTATTTTAGCGACTCTGCGGGATAACAGAGTTTGCTACTTATGCCATCTTACTAGCAGCAGGCTCTGCCTGCACGGCAGACCCCGGCCTGAGAACGCACCCCTCGACATTATTTATTAGGTGCGTTCCGCAGACCGTAACAGTATGTCACAAGTCAGCAGTTCATATAAATCGTCATAAGTTACAAAGTAAACAATAATCGAATAATTATAGTAAAAATAATGATGACCTTGCTCTTAAGAAGTTACAATGTGCAATGAGGTGGGGGTGACAAAGTGCAGGTGCTTATTTACAATGATGGTCCAGCCATCTTAAGTAAATAGGGGGTAGTTAAAGGCTGGCTGAGGTAATCACCAGCCAATATTTGTAGTGCTTTTGGGTGCGATGGAGTTTGTTGGCAAATTATGTTCAGAGAAGTATAGAATTTGAGCTATATATAAAAAGGACTTTGATTAGGGAACGTGATAGGCTGCCCTAAACAGATGTGATTTTAGGGAGCACCTAAACCTGTCTAAGTTGTGGTTAGTCCTAATGTCTTGGGGTAGAGAGGGAAGAGGTGAGTTATCTAGGTGGGAAATTGAACAGAGTCGGACAAAGACCAGATCAAGGGTGTTACCCTTTTCTGTATCTCAGAAAAAATATGCAACATAAAAAATTGCTGTCCACTAGGTCAGCGTAGGGTAAGCAATACTCATTACAATTTTCCTAAGGCAACAAAAATCCACATCTAAAGACCATAAAATTAACTTTTACTTAACCTCTTAAGAAATAATTAGTTTAAAATCCAACATAGGTCAGTGTGTATAAGGAGCAGATCAATTGTGTCCTATCTCTTACTGATTATAATCACAGTGTTTGTCTCATTACTCATATTCATTGCTCATATTTGATACCCTGTATTGTGGTTTATAGGGATATCTTGGTGCTGCCGCTACCTAATTCCCTTCAGAATTACCATACACAACTGACCAATACAAATATAAGATTGCCCTAAAACCTCCCCGACATGTTTCACCAGAGACCTGGCGTCATCAGGGGATAGAGGCTAAATGAAGTGAGCACATGTGAGACCAAAGCTTTTAAAAGCTTGGTTCTGATGTCATCAAATCATACTCAATCATCACGGGTGACATATAAAGCCAATCATTAGCAAAGTTTAAGGTCATCTCTTTGACCAATCACTCTCTTTATAGGAATCACCTCTTATCCTATAGTTCAGTCATGAATCAAATAGACCTATAGTGCTACAATCACATTAGCAACAACCAATAAGGAGAGGCACCTACGTCATACCTCCATAAAGGAAGCAACGCTGAGTATCGATGTCCACTGCATCATTCCTTCCCCTTCCAATCCGGACAGACTGGATCTCCATTGCCGAAAAACAATTAATCAAATGCTTTCGGGTCCATACACTACCTCTTTGCGCATGCGCACTAATGGCTGATTACCCTGGAAACACAAGTCGATGCACGTCAGAATCAAGGGATGAATGCGCTTGCACAGGTTGAGAACTCACCAAAGTCTAACATTAACCATAGAGGGAATCTTATTGTGCATGCCCAGTGATAACACTTAAAAAACATATTAATAATTAATATACAGGAGAATAAATCAATCTCTTCCCCATCATAGAATGTAAACAGGAGCAAAAAAATGACTTTTAAATTAAAGATTATTGTAATATAGATACACTACCGGTCAAAAGTTTAGGGTCACTTAGAAATTTCCTTATTTTTGAAAGAAAAGCAGTTTTTTTCCAATGAAGCTAACATTAAATGATTCAGAAATACACTCTATACAGTGTTAATGTGGTAAATGACTATTCTAGCGGCAAACGTCTAGTTTGTAATGCAATATCTTCATAGGTGTATAGAGGCCCATTTCCAACAACCATCACTCCAGTGTACTTATGGTATTTTGTGTTCGCTAACTGTGTAAGAAGGCTAATAGATGGTTAAAATACCCTTTAAAACCCTTGTGCAAGTATGTTAACACAGCTGAAAACCGTTTGGTTGATTAGAGAAGCTATAAACCTGACCTTCCTTTGAGCTTGTTGACAATCTGGAGCATTACATTTGTTGGTTCCATTAAACTCTCAAAATGGCCAAAAAAAAAGAACTTTCTTGTGAAACTCGACAGTCTATTCTTGTTCTTAGAAATGAAGGCTATTCCATGTGAAAAATTACCAAGAAACTGAAGAATTCATACAATGGTGTGTAGTACTCCCTTTAGAGGAGTGCACAAACAAGCTCTAACCAGAGAAGAAAGACAAGTGGGAGGCCCCGCTGCACAACTGAGCAACAAGACAAGCACATTAGAGTCTTTAGTTTGAAAAATTGACGCCTCACAGGTCCTCAACTGGCAGCTTCATTAAACAGTACACATTAAACGCCAGTGTCAACATCTACAGTGAAGAGGCGATTTGGGGATGCTGGCCTTCAGGGCAGATTGGCAAAACAAAAGCCATATTTAAGACTGGCTTAAATGAAAGGAAAAGATTAATATGGGCAAAAGAACACAGACATTGGACAGAGGAATATTGGCTTTTGTTTTGCCAATCTGCCCTGAAGGCCAGCATCCCCAAATCGCCTCTTCACTGTGGATGTTGACACTGGCGTTTAATGTGTACTGTTTAATGAAGCTGCCAGTTGAGGACCTGTGAGGTGTCAATTTTTCAAACTAAAGACTCTAATGTACTTGTCTTGTTGCTCAGTTGTGCAGCGGGGCCTCCCACTTGTCTTTCTTCTCTGGTTAGAGCTTGTTTGTGCACTCCTCTAAAGGGAGTACTACACACCATTGTATGAATTCTTCAGTTTCTTGGTAATTTTTCGCATGGAATAGCCTTCATTTCTAAGAACAAGAATAGACTGTCGAGTTTCACAAGAAAGTTCTTTTTTTTTGGCCATTTTGAGAGTTTAATTGAACCAACAAATGTAATGCTCCAGATTCTCAACAAGCTCAAAGGAAGGTCAGGTTTATAGCTTCTCTAATCAACCAAACGGTTTTCAGCTGTGTTAACATACTTGCACAAGGGTTTTAAAGGGTATTTTAACCATCTATTAGCCTTCTTACACAGTTAGCGAACACAAAATACCATAAGTACACTGGAGTGATGGTTGTTGGAAATTGGCCTCTATACACCTATGAAGATATTGCATTACAAACTAGACGTTTGCCGCTAGAATAGTCATTTACCACATTAACACTGTATAGAGTGTATTTCTGAATCATTTAATGTTAGCTTCATTGGAAAAAAACTGCTTTTCTTTCAAAAATAAGGAAATTTCTAAGTGACCCTAAACTTTTGACCGGTAGTGTACACATTCTCATAAACAGTCAGAATCAATAATACATAATGTATCCATTTAGTAGTAATGCATCCAACATATTTCTATATCTTCCCATAGTTCTCTGACAAAACAAGCGGATCCATAAACTTCTCACATGTAAGCTCATTTTTATTTATTTATGATGAAACAAAATCCGAAAATAATTGTGCATCATCGTCCCATAATATCAATACATCATCGAAGTAGATATAGATACATCAATGATGTATTGATATTATGGGATGGTGATGCACAATAATTTTCGGATTTTGTTTCTATTCTCAATAATAATGAAATTGGCATGCACTTCACCAAAGAAATTGGGCACAAGAACGTTAATTTTCTGGATTTGACTATATCAAATCCAGAAAAAGTTAAGGGAAAAAATAAGAGAGCACTGCTCTTCATCAAACACGTCCCCCCGTACCCTCCACTCATCATACAGCACTACTATCCTAGCCAAAGTGATAACAAAAGCATTAGTGCTAGTGATTTACTGAACTATGACCAAATTTTGGCAACTTTGAGTAAAAATGAGCTACGTTCATGCCGAATTTGAAATTGACGAACATTTTCCAAACAAGTTTGCTCATCTCTATTGTATTGTTCGGTTCGGGTACCGAAATGGTACCTGAACCTGAACCCGGACCATGGGGGACCCAAACATCCGTTGTTTGCATGACAGCACGGCAAACACGGGCTCTGATCGGCGGAGTAAGATCGTTACCACCCGTCAGAAGGCTGCGGTTCCCATTCTGTCAGATGACAGCGTGAGCCAGCAGCTGTGACCGGCAGTAAAAAGGTGGCCTCCGGTCACAGGCATCAGCTAATGAGAGAGTACTACTCCTATCAGCCAAAGCCTGAAGTCGCTGATAACAGTGAGTGCAGGCACCGTTGATGGGAGTATTCATCAGTTGGCACCTGTGCTATAAATAAATAAATTTTTTAAAAATTATCTGGGGTCTCTTCTAATTTTGATAACCAGCGCATGCAACGCTGACAGCTGTGGGCTGCAATCCTAAGCTGTCACCTTCATCATGGCTGGTTATCAAGAATAGATGGGTCCCACACCATTTCTTTTAAATTATTTAATTTAATAATTTAAAAAAACAGCATGGGGATCCCTCATTTTGACAACCAGCCAAGCTAAAGCAAACAGCTGGGGGCTGGTATTTTCAGACTGGTAAGGTATTTTTGGAATTCGCTCTGTGCGAATAGAGAAAAATGGTGACCAGCTGTTTTCACCGTTTGCTAAAATATAGAGGGCAAAGAAAATGGTTAAAAAGATAATAATACTCCCATCTTTCACGTGACCTACCGTACCTGCCTATCACTTGGTCCTCCACTCCTTTCTGTTTGCCTTTCCTGGTCGCTTTCATCTGTTTCGGCCTGTTTCATTTTTAACTGACGTCAGATGTCACCAAACACTTTGCAGTTATGGCGTACAACATGATATCATGCCACTATGATGCATGTTGCACAAGACCTCTAGAATGCTCATCCCTCACAACATGTGCACAACGACATGCAATGATGGAAAAAGCCTGGACATGCCTGAAGTGAAAAGATCAAAAAAGAAGAAGGGGATATGGAGGTGTGAAGAAACAGGCTGTGGGGGAGGTGAGGTAGGTGAGGGGCAAGGTGAGTATTATTGTTTTGTTCTATCTTTTGTCATATTTTTCTACAAAGTCTCAAGAGGAATCAGAGCATAATAAGGAAAATTCACTTTGCATCAAATAACTTCTCTGCAAATCAAATTTCCCTGTTAAATATACGTGATTTTCCAAATATAAATCTTGAAAAATCCGCTAATCTCTTTTGCTAAGTTTTGAAAGAAAATACTTCATAACTAACCTAAATAGAATAGCACTGTGAAGATTTGGAACCTGATTCATTATTGGATATTTTTAAGTCACTTTTATTTTTTTTGTCTTGAGGTCTTCACTGTCATTTTTTGTGCCAAAGTCTTCTAATTGGCTAACATGGTCTATGAATATTGTGCAAAATCAAAAAAGCTCCTCATTTTTATATTTCAGTTTTTTTGTGCCTTTTTAGAGCAAAAAGTTGCATGCTCCACTAAAAAGTCTCAAAATTTCCTTAAAAATTTCAGTCGAACATAAAAACAGTCTAGGGGATGCCTGTAGCACATTTGTGCAAAAATTTTGCAACTCTTTAAAAAAGTCACAATTGATGAATCATTTGAAAATAACAGTAAAGCCCAAACCTCACCCACAATAGTGAATAGAAAGAAAAACAGATGAACAAATACAGGTGCTTCTCACAAAATTAGAATATCATCAAAAAGTTAATTTATTTCAGTTCTTCCATACAAAAAGTGAAACTCATATATTATATAGAGTCATTACAGAGTGATCTATTTCAAATGTTTATTTCTGTTAATGTTGATGATTACAGCTTACAGCCAATAAAAACTCAAAAGTCATTATCTCAGTAACTTAGAATAATTAACAAAAAACACTTGCAAATGCTTCTTAAGCATTTAAAAATGTCCCTTAGTCTGTTTCAGTAGGCTCCACAATCATGACGAAGACTGCTGACTTGACAGATGTCCAGAAGGCAGTCATTGACACACTCCACAAGGAGAGTAAGCCACAAAAGGTTATTGCTAAAGAAGCTGGCTGTTCACAGAGTGCTGTATCCAAGCATATTAATGGAAAGTTGAGTGGAAGGAAAAAGTGTGGTAGAAAAAGGTGCACAAGCAACCGGGATAACCGCAGCCTTGAAAGGATTGTTAAGAAAAGGCCATTCAAAAATTTTAGGCAGATTCACAAGGAGTGGACTGCTGCTGGAGTCATTGCTTCAAGAGCCACCACACACAGATGTATCCAGGACATGGGCTACAAGTGTCGAATTCCTTGTGTCAAGCCACTCATGACCAATAGACAACGCCAGAAGTGGGCCAAGGTGAAAAAGAACTGGACTGTTGCACAGTGGTCCAATCTGTTGTTTTCAGATGAAAGTATATTTTGCATTTAATTTGGAAATCAAGGTCTCAGAGTCTGGAGGAAGAGTGGAGAGGCACACAATTCAAGCTGTTTGAGGCCTAGTGTGAAGTTTCCACAATCAGTGATGGTTTGGGGAGCCATGTCATCTGCTGATGTTGATCCATTATGTTTTATCAAGACCAAAGTCAGCGTAGTCATCTACCAGGAAATATTAGAGCACTTTATGCTTCCCTTTGTTGACAAGCTGTTGTGAATGTGTTAGAAATGAATTCTGAGCAGAAGCTCCCTCTGGTGGTTACAAACAGTACTGAACCATTCAATGAAGATTGGCAATCAGGAGTTACAGACTGGTCTTATATAAGGGAGGTTCCCTCCCATCATGGTTGCCGGTGATCAATTGTTCTTGTCTCAACTGTGGTTCCTGGTTCACTTGGAAGCTTGCTGAGTCTTGCCTCTTCTCCTGCTCTCAGATAAGATATTTTCTGTTTTTATTTTTGTGCTTGCTTTTTGCATTGTTCCCTGCACTTCTGTGGAGGTCAGCCAGGTCCCCTCCGGGGGCTTGTGCTCCTCTCAGTTTATCTGAGCCACTGTTATTTGTTCATTTGCCTTTTCCAGTTTTTTCAGTGGCTGCGGCTTAGTTTTGTTACACCAGAGAACTAATTTAGGTGGTAGAGGTCATGTGATCTCAGGTGTTTTTGCAATTAGTAGAGTTGGTATTTTTTAGGGTTTTTTGGATTGCAGTAAGTGTCCTTCCTATCCTTTTTCTTTCTAGGCAGATTGGGCCCCAACGTTTGCTCTTACTATTTTCTGTCTGTGTCTGTATTTCCTCTTGTCTAACCGCCATTACATGTTTGGGGGCTTCCTATGTTCTTTGGGATCTGCTCTGGGGCAGATAGCTTTCCTCTTTCTATCTTTAGGTGTAGTTAACCTCTCAGGCTGTGACGAGGCGTCTAGGACCAACGTAGGAACGCTCCACGGCTGCCTTTAGTTGTGGTGGTTAGTCAGGTTACTGCAATCCAGTAGATTCCAACCTCTCTGGTGTATTGCCGTTTTTGCCTGCTCTCCTCAGCTGCCAAATCATAACAGTACCAAACTGAAAATTATATGGTACTCAACAGAAGGGAAAAATAGTAAAAGGAAAAAGAAAAAGGGAAGTTGTCAGAAATTTTTTTTTTTTCTCCTGTTGCATTTTTTCCCTCTTTTTCTCTGGGTGCTGAGGAGGATTTTTTTTTTCTCAATGTAGTTTGCACAGTTGTCTGGCCATGTGGATCAGCTTGCCACTGAAGTTCGGAGTATTGCTAACCTATCTTGCAGGGTTGCCGGTTGTGGAACCTAGGATCCCCATGCCAGATTTATTTTTGGGGGATCGAGCTAAATTTCTGAATTTCAAAAATAACTGTAAGTTGTTTTTTGCCTTAAAACCTAAGTCCTCAGGGAACGCAGCACAGCAGGTTCAAATTGTCATCTCTCTCCTGCGCGGCGATCCTCAGGATTGAGCTTTTTCCCTGACACTTGGGGACCCTGTTTTGAGTAATGTTGATGCATTTTTTCTGGCTCTGGGGTTATGTTTCTACTGTGGTGACGCCTCTCATGCTATTTCAGTCTGCCCTAAGCGGGAAGACGTTTTGCACGCTCAGTTGTCTTGGGTAGTGTTCAGACTAAATTTCTGTTGACTGTTACCCTGATTTGCTCCCTGTCCACATTTTCTGCTCAGGCTTTTGTTGATTCAGGAGTAGCTATTAACCTGATGGATTTTGATTTTGCTAAATGTTGTGGGTTTCCCTTGATACCCCTACGGAAGTCTATTCCCCTACTGGGGATTGATTCTACCCCTTTGGCTGAGAATAAACCCCAGTTCTCTACTCAGGTGATAATGAGGGTTGAACCTGATAATCAGGAGAGTTGCAAATTTTTGGTGCTGTATAATCTGCATGACATTATTGTACTAGGTTTCCCTTGCTTACAGTCTCATAATCCTGTTTTGGATTGGAAATCTGTGTCTGTAACCAGTTGGGCTGCCAATGTGTTAATGCCAACACTCCTGTTTTTTCTGCCTCTCCCCAGGCTCAGGATGTTCCTGACTTTTTGACTGATTTTTCTGATGTGTTTAGCGAAAGTAAATCTGCATCCTTGCCCCCCCATAGGAGCTATGACTGCGCTATTGAATTAGTGCCTGGTAGTAAATTCCCTAAAGGTCGCCTTTTTAACTTGTCTGTACCTGAACATGAACATGCCGGTTGTAACGGGTCTGGGAGGCGGAACCTCTGAGCTACTATACAAAGGGCGGACCTTGTAAGAGAGCGGGTGGCGACCAGGGTGGACGGGCAGGTAGTCACAGCAGATAACCGGGGTAGTCTCTGGATGAACGGGCAGGAAGTCGCGGCAAGTGACCAAGGCAGTCTCTGGATGAGTGGGCAGGAGGTCACGGCAAGTGACCGGGGCAGTCTCTGGATGAGTGGGCAGGAGGTCACGGCAAGTGACCGGGCAGTCTCTGGAAGAACGGGCAGGAAGTCGCGGCAAGTGACCGAGGCAGTCTCTGGATGAGTGGGCAGGAGGTCACGGCAAGTGACCGGGGCAGTCTCTGGATGAGTGGGCAGGAGGTCACGGCAAGTGACCGGGGCAGTCTCTGGAAGAGTGGGTAGGAGGTCACGGCAAGTGACCGGGCAGTCTCTGGATGAGTGGGTAGGAGGTCACGGCAGTGACCGGTGTAGTCTCTGGAGGAGTGTAGAACGACTGTGATGGCTGAGCCTCCAGGTAGGCTAGCAGGCAGGTAACAGATGGACGCTCCCAGGTGAGCGGGCAGGCAGGTAACAGATCAGCGCTCCCAGGTGAGCGGGCAGGCAGGTAACAGATGAGCGCTCCCAGGTGAGCGGGCAGGCAGGTAACAGATGAGCGCTCCCAGGTGAGCGGGCAGGCAGGTAACAGATGAGCGCTCTCAGGTGAGCGGGCAGGCAGGTAACAGATGAGCGCTCCCAGGTGAACGGGCAAGCAGGTAACAGATGAGCGCTCCCAGGTGAGCGGGCAGCAGGTAACAGATGAGCGCTCCCAGGTGAGCGGGCAGGCAGGTATCTGGCAAAGACCCTGAGGACTGAAGCAGAGTAGTGAACTGTGCAACAACATTGCTCGGGCACCTCCATTTTGGAGGAGGGGCCTTATATAGATGAAGTCCTCCGGCCATTGGCCGGGGACTCCTTAAGACGACGCGCGCGGCCCCTTTAAGAGGGAGGGCAGCGCCCGCGCGCGCCCTAAGCACAGAGGCAGGGAAGGAGCGTGCGCCGCCAGCAGAGCGGCAGGAGGACGCCGGACCTGGAGCAGAGGGGTGAGGGGAACAGCGTCCCTGCCTGGCAGAGGGCAGGGACGCCGACACCGGCGCTACAGTACCCCCCATTTAGACCCCCCGTTTTTAGGCTAGAAAGAAATTTAGCTAGGATGAAAGGGGCATGGATGTTCTCCCGAGGCTCCCACGTTCTCTCTTCAGGACCAAACCCCTTCCAATCCACCAAAAAATAGGTCTTCCTTCTTACCCTTTTGGTGGCCAAAATGTTCTCTACCTCAAATTCGTTTTCAGCTGAAACCGGAGCAGGAGGCGTACCTGTAGACTTGGAAAAAGAGTTAAGTACCACCGGTTTGAGTAGAGATACATGGAAGGAGTTAGGGATCCGCAAGTTGGCCGGCAGTTTCAATTTATAGGCCACTGGGTTGATTTGACTGATGACCTCCAAAGGACCGATGAATCGAGGCCCTAACTTATAGGAAGGAATCTTGAGTCGGACATACTTGGACGAGAGCCAGACCTTATCCCCAGGACGGAATTGAGGAGGATCCAGACGTTTTTTGTCAGCATGCCTTTTCATACGCTCGGATGACAGAAGGAGTGCGGACCGGGTACTCTCCCATATGGAGGAAAATTTGTTAACAAGAGATTCCGCAGCCGGATTGTCCACTGAGATGGAGACGGGAAATGGGATCCGAGGATGCTGACCGAAGACTACAAAAAACGGGGATTTGGAGGAAGATTCGCTCTCGTGATTGTTGTAAAAAATTCGGCCCATGGCAAGAGATCCACCCAGTCAGAATGGTGGACATTAACGAAGTGCCGGAGGTAACTGGTCAGGATCTGATTGACCCGCTCCACTTGACCATTGGACTGTGGGTGGTAGGCGGAGGAGAAGTCCAAGGTGACGTCTAGCAATTTACAAGTGGCTCTCCAGAAACGTGAGGTGAACTGTACCCCTCGATCCGACACGATATGGCGGGGCAGGCCATGAAGACGGAAGATGTGGCGGATAAAGTCTTTAGCCAGCTTGGGTGCAGACGGGAGGCCTGGCAGGGGAATAAAGTGAGCCATCTTGGAAAAGCGGTCAACGACCACCCAAATGACCGTACAACCGGCAGAAACGGGGAGGTCCATGGCTATATGCTGCCAGGGAGCAGGGGGTACAGGAAGCGGAAGGAGACGACCGGCAGGCAGATGTCTCGGAACCTTGTTGCGGCCACATGAGGCACAGGCAGAAACAAAGTCTATTACGTCCTTGTGCAGGGTAGGCCACCAGTAATGCCGAGTAATAAGCTGGAGGGTCTTTTTTTGACCGGCGTGGCCAGCTAATTTAGACGAATGGCCCCAGTGTAGGATTCTCTCCCGATCGGGTACCGATACGAACGTCTTACCGGGAGGGAGACGATTTAGACTCACGGGATCCACCTGCATTACTCTGGCGGGATCGATGATATGTTTAGGTTCCTCCTCGAGATCCGACACCAGGAAGGATCGGGACAAGGCGTCCGCCTTGATGTTCTTGTTTGCCGGGCGAAAATGTAGAAAACAAAATCAAAAAAAAAAAAAAAAAAAAAACTAGCAAAAAAACAAGGACCACCGGGCCTGGCGGTTAAGTCCTGGGCATGTGGAGGTAAAGCAAGTTTTTGTGGTCAGTGTAAAAATTACCGGATGAAGAACCCCCTCAGTAGGAACGCCAACTCCTCCAATGCCAGCTTGATGGCCAAAAACTACTCGGTACTCTATGGAATAATTGCGCCTCAGAAGAGGAGAAGAGTTTGGAAAGAAGCCACAAGTTCCATCCTCCCGGAAGATGATTTTTGAGTAAGTACCCCTCCGCCCAGAGGAGGAAGCGTCAACCTCATGAAGAACTGCTTGTTGCCGCCGGGCGATGCAGCACCGGGGCGGAAGAGAAGGCCTGCTTTAAGGAAAGAAGGCCTCCTCTGCTTCGGGCGTCCACCTTTGGGGTTAGTACCCTTACGGGTAAGTGCGGAAATTGGGCCAGTCCGGAAGAGAAGTGGGTATGAAGAGGGGGAGTGTTGGCGAGCCTAGGAACCGCTGAATGGCCTTCAATCCTCCGGGCGGGGCCATTTCCGATGGCCGACTTTTCTCTGGATCCTTCGGTAGGCCGGTCTGAAATATAACGTAGCCCAAAAACGGCAGCGAGGTCCTGCTCAAAGAGGCTTTTCAAAAAAAAATTTAAAGCGAAGAGAGTGTTGAGAATTCCGATATGCAAAAATCGGGTATCGGCCGATATTGGCTGTATCGGAATTCCGATTCCGAGTTCCGATATTTTCGTCTTATCGGATACCGGAATCGGGTTTGTCAATGTCACTGTCAGTGTCCCGTCGGTCGGGTCTGTCAGGAGTCACGGCATTACCCGGCAGAAGATCTCCGGCGGTCACATCCTGGACTGCTTCATGGCCGCCATCTCTTCCCCGCGGTCACATGCAGTTTCTCGCGATAACTGCAGTGACTGTGGGTAATCCCGGCCGTAAAGCAGTCAGTCCGATGACGTCACCGCCGGGGAAGCTGGTAAGCAGCTGTGCTGCGCCGGGATGTCAGGCTCTGCCTGTCATTGCGATTGTAGCAGAGTTGGATCGCGTGGGACTGTCGTTCTATGGACTGCGTCGGACAGGTGGTATAATTTTGGTTTGTTTTTTTTATTTTTTTACAGGAGATCGATGGCGTCGCAGGAAGGTGAGAGAGTAAAAAATAATGAAAAACTGTGTTTGTCTCTTTTATTTCATTAAAATACTTTTTTCTGCTGTGTCTTTTTTTTACATTTATAACTTTGGGATTAATAATGGATCGGTGTCTTATTGACGCTCTCCATTATTAACCGCGCTTATTGTCACCGTGCAATCAACGGTGACATAACCCCTTATTACCCCGCTTGCCACCGCTAACAGGGCAAGTGGGGAAGAGCCGGGTAAAGTGCCACAATTGGCACATCTTTTGATGCGCCAAATGTGGGGCTGCTGTAGCCTGGTATTATCAGGCCTGTTGAGGGCCAAAATCCATAGGCCTTGACAGTCTTTTAATACCAGGCCGCAGCAGTCTGCATTTTACTTGGCTGGTTAACAAAAATAGGGGGGATCCCCACGCCGTTTTTTTTTCGAGGGATCCCCTATTTTTGTTTAACCACCAAGCTAAGCAGACTGCTGTGGCCTGGTATTATCAGGCTGGGCAAGGTCCATGGTATTGGATCCTTACCAGCCTGAAAACCAGGCCTCAGCGTCTGCTTCATCTGGCTGGTTAACAAAAATAGGGGGCCCCCACGCCAAATTTTTTCGAGGGGATCCCCTATTTTTGTTAATCAGCCAAGATATGCAGACTGCTGTGGCCTGGTATTATCAGGCTGGCAAGGTCCATGGATCTTGGCTCCTTAACAGCCTGAAAAATCCAGGCCCAGCGGTTGCTTCATCTGGCTGGTTAACAAAAATAGGGGGGACCCCACGCCAATTTTTTTCGAGGGGATCCCCTATTTTTTTTAATCAGCCAAGATAGCAGACTGCTGTGGCCTGGTATTATCAGGCTGGCAAGGTCCATGATCTTGGCTCCCTTAACAGCCTGAAAATCCAGGCCTCAGCGGTCTGCTTCATCGGCTGGTTAACAAAAATAGGGGGGACCCCACGCCAATTTTTTTCGAGGGGATCCCCTATTTTTGTTAATCAGCCAAGATATGCAGACTGCTGTGGCCAGTATTATCAGGCTGGCAAGGTCCATGGATCTTGGCTCCTTAACAGCCTGAAAATCCAGCCTCAGCGGTCTGCTTCATCTGGCTGGTTAACAAAAATAGGGGGGACCCCACGCCATTTTTTTTTTCGAAGGGAACCCCTTTTTTGTTAATCAGTTCCCTCTGACTCACTGATTGTGTCCCTGGCTGACCTGAAGTGAAAGTGGAAAGCAATCAATTAAGCTTTCCACTTAAGGGCCCGTCTCACATAGCGATATCGATACAGAGATCGCTGCTGAGTCACTAGTTTTGTGACGCAGCAGCGAGCTCACCAGCGATACCCGCTGTTTTGGGGACATTCAGCGACGATCAGCCCCCCTGCCGGGTATCGCTGATCGTCCTGAAATGTCAGGACCTTTTTTTGATCGCTGGTTCCCGCGACAGGCACACATCGCTGCGTGTGACAGGCGGGAGACCAGCGATCCGCTGGTAACCAAGGTACACAGCGGGTTTCCAGGCGCGGGGCTGTGCCTAGAAACCCGCTGTGTACCTTGGATACCAGCGCCTGATGCAGGGAGCTGGTATCCAAGGTACACAGCGGGTTTCCAAGCGCTGCGCGGTGCCTGGAAACCCGCTGTGTACCTTGGTTACCAGCGGATCGTTGGTCTCCCGCCTGTCACACGCAGCGATGCTGCCTGTCAGAGGGAAACCAGCGATCAAAAAAGGTCCTGACATTTCTGCGACGATCAGCGATACCCGGCAGGGGGGCTGATCGTCGCTGATTGTCACACACAGCGATATCGCTGGTGAGCTCGCTGCTGCGTCACAAAACTAGTGAACAGCAGCGATCTCGGTAGCGATATCGCTATGTGAGACGGGCCCTTAAGCGATGTTACCCGCAGTGTCGCTGTCCCAGATCGCTGCCTGAGCTGCCGTTTGGCAGCTCGCAGCGATAAGTAGCGATACACCAGCGATCCTGACAAGTGCATATCGTTGTCGGGATCGCTGGTGTATCGTTATGTGACACCCAGCCTTTACTCTCCTGTCAGGCAGAAGAGGAACTCATTCATTTGGGGTTTACTGTGAGGCTGCAGCATTAGCTGCGGTCCCTGCAGTAAACATTAAAACCCTTTCTGAAGGATTACACCGTGGGACCTGACTGTGCATGGGATAGGTAAAATAATTTTGCTTTTTTATTTTATTTTATTACAGGAAATGGTTTTTTGCAGTAAAATAAAAGATGGTCAAAAACATGTGTCTTTATTTCATTAAAATGATTTTAATTAAAGTGTGGGGTGTTTTATTTTTATTTCATGCAATAGGATTAATAATTTGATAGTTGTCTAATTGACAGCTCTCAATTATTAACCTGGCTTAAGGTCACCTTTCAATAGCAAGGTGGCTTTAAACCCCATATTAACCCATTCGCCACCGCTACAGGGCAATGGGAATAGACGGGCAAAGTGCCAGAAAGGGCGAATCTAATTATAGATTTGTCTTTCCTGGGGGGTCTGGGGGCAGATGTTTAGTAGCCGGGGGGGGGCAAAAATAATGGTCCCTCTGGGCTATTATTATCTGCCCCCACTCACTGGCTTTGTCTGTCTGGTTGCGAAAATAGGGCGGGAGCCCACGCATTTTTTTCAGCAATTTTACACTCATATATATATATACATGTCATTGAATTTGTGACAAAATATATATATATATTTATATTTGTAGTTCATACACTTCTACATAGTATAATAGCCGCTATTCAATTGCCGGCCTTTGTGAAAATGCAGAACCCGACATGAAATGACACTTGGTGTACATAGGGTTAACCATGTGTTTTCATGTCCTTTGCTATCTAATTTGCACAAACAATTAAATCAGACTATGTGTGCAAAATTACACCTGTAAGGGTTAATTAAAGGTGTAAATTCGTAGCAAAAAAGTCCGTTTTTTTTACAACGAATTTACACCTTTAATTAACCCCTACAGGTGTGAAATTTTGCACACATAGTCTGATTTAATTGTTTGTGCAAATCAGATAGCAAACGACATGAAAAGACATGGTTAACCCTATGTACACCAAGTGTCATTTCATGTCGGGTGCTTATGTCTTTTCACTGAAGCCGGCTTTACCCGGCAATTGAATCAAAGGATAATTTTACTATGTAGAAGGTATAAACTATACATATATGTATATAATATATGTCACAATGACATGTATATATATATATATGTATTTCTATGTGTGTATATTTAGTGTTTACAAGGGAAAGAAAGAGGTTTTTTTAGTTGCGATATTTTGTTCCCATAGACTTACATGGGACTTCCGGTATCGGTATCGGGTATCGCCGATTTTTTAGTGATATCGGCGATACATTCCGATTCCGTACTTTTGGATATCGGAAAGTTATCGCCCAACTCTAGCGAAGAGGTGATTCTGCCTGAGCCTGAGCAGAACCTGACGAACGTCCCTCCGGTTTAGTCTGGAGATCCGGAGAGAAGACCAAGATGTCGTCCAGGTACACCACTACGCAGGAGTAGAGAAGGTCCCGGAAGATGTCATTGACCAACTCTTGAAGACGGCAGGAGCATTACAGAGGCCAAAGGGCATCACTAGATATTCATAGTGGCCGTCCCGGTGTTTAATGCAGTCTTCCATACATCCCCTTGACGGATAAAGGACCAGGTTGTACGCCCCACGGGGATCCAGTTTGGTGAAGATTCTACCCCCCTCAAACGATTCAAATAATTCTGGGATGACGGAAGGGGGTATTTATTCTTCAACCGTGATCTGGTTAAGACCTCTATAGTCTATACAGGGGCGAAGAGAGCCGTCCTTCTTTTTAACGAAAAAAAGCCTGCTCCTGCCGGGAGGTAGATTTCCGGATGAATCCCCTGGCCAAATTCTCCCCGATATATTTGGACTCGACCGGGTCTCAGCAGCGGATAATGGGTAAATACGCCCACGGGGAGGCGTAGTACCAGGTAGCAGGTCGATAGGACAATCGTATGGTCTGTGAGGAGGTAATGTCTCTGCCTCTTTTTTATTAAAGACATCAGCAAATGACCAATAGGGAATCGGAAAGTCCAGGTAGATTAGTTGGGGTAGGAGAAGGACAGACAGGACGAACAGGAACCAAACACGTCTTATGACAATCCTGTCCCCAGCGAAGAACCTCTCCGGTCTGCCAGTCGAGCACGGGTTCCATGTCTCTGGAGCCAAGGTAGCCCTAGTAAGAGGGCGTGAGAGAGTCCAGGCAGAACATGAAAAGAGATGCTCTCAGAATGCAGCATTCCCATTGCAGAGTTATGGGTTCGGTGATGATTGGATGGGGTGTGGTAAAAAAGACCCCCGTCCACAGCAGCAACTGATAATGGTAACAACCAGAGGTTTGGTGGGAATGCGGTATTTTTCTACAGGGACTGTGACATAAGATTCCCGGCTGCTCCAGAGTCAAGTTGGGCTAGTTCAAAATAAACGATTCTCCCCACAGAAAAGGAGACTGACAGCAGCAGAGATGGAGAGGCTTTCTCCTTGTCTAGGTTGACCTCTCTGAGCGAACCAGACACAGGCGTTTCCCGACCTCTCCGGACAGGTACGAATCCGATGCTCCTTACTGCCACAGTAGAAGCAACTCCCCTCAGCACGGCGTAAGTCCTGACGGGTTTTGACCATCTTGGTCTGGTCGACCTGCATAGGCTCAGGAGAGTGAAATTTGGGGGGAGAAACAGAGGGAGAACGGGTTTCTGAAACTAGGAGCTAGACTGGAAACCTCCTCTCACGGGTGACCTCTTTGGCCCGCTCCTGGAACCGTAGGTCAATCCGGTTGCGAGAGTTATAAGGTCATCGAGAGTGGTAGGAATGTCCCGACCGGCGAGTTCATCTTTAAACGGCCGGACAAACCCTCCCAGAAAACGGATACCAGAGCGCGTTGTCCCCAGGCCAGCTCCGATGCTAGGGTACGAAACCTATGGCATATTGGCCCACGTGAAATTTCCTGACGGAGGCGTAGCGAGATGATGCGGATGAGATCTTTCGTCCGGGTTCGTCAAAGACTTTCCGAAAAGCCGCGAGAAAGGCAGACAGGTCGGACACCAGAGGATCTCCTCTCTCCCAAAGAGGTTTCAGCCAGGCCAGGGCCCTCCCCAGTGAGATGGGACATGATGAAGGCAATTTTGGCCCGTTCGGAGTTAAACTGGTGGGAGAGAAGTTCAAAGTGCAGAGTGCACTGATTAATGAAGCCCGCACCTGAGCAGGGTCGCCTCCGAAGCGGGAGGTGCGGAGAGCCGGGGCCGTGACAGGAGCCCATGGTATTGGGGAGCGGAGGGGCTGCTGGATTGCGAGTCATGGCACCAGCGGTGGTTGCTGGTGGAGCTTCAGAGTGTCCAGGCGAGAATTTTACATTCCGCAGGAGACCCAGGATGGACTCTTTTGGGACTTCTGATGGGACATTTTATGACACAGGTCCGAGATGGAGGGAACTTGGGCGCCACCGGGTTCCATGGCCCGAGCAAACTGTAACGCTCCCAGGTGAGCGGGCAGGCAGGTAAAAAGATGAGCGCTCCCAGGTGAGGCGGGCAGGCAGGTAACAGATGAGCGCTCCCAGGGGAGCGGGCAAGCAGGTAACAGATGAGCGCTCCCAGGTGAGCGGGCAGGCAGGTAACAGATGAGCGCCCCAGGTGAGCGGGCAGGCAGGTATCTGGCAAAGACCCTGAGGACTGAAGCAGAGTAGTGAACTGTGCAACAACATTGCTCGGCACCTCCATTTTGGAGGAGGGGCCTTATATAGGTGAAGTCCTCCGGCCATTGGCGGGGACTCCTTAAGACGACGCCGCGGCCCCTTAAGAGGGAGGGCAGCGCGCGCGCGCCCTAAGCACAGAGGCAGGGAAGGAGCGTGCGCCGCCAGCAAGCGGCAGGAGGATGCCGGGGCCTGGAGCAGAGGGGTGAGGGGAACAGCGTCCCTGCCTGGGGAGAGGGCAGGGACGCCGACGCCGGCGCTACACCAGTTTTTTCTTTGTTGCCAAAAAGGATGGTTCATTAAGGCCGTGTATTGATTATCGTCTCTTGAACAATATCGCTGTGAAATACCAATATCCGTTACCTTGATTTCTGACCTGTTTTCCAGGGTGAAAAGTGCTACTTGGTTTACCAAGCTTGACCTCAGGGGGGCGTATAACCTTATTCGCATTAAGCACGGGGATGAATGGAAGACGGCGGGTTTTAAAACCCAGAGGGCATTTTGAGTACCTAGTGATGCCCTTTGGGCTCACTAATGCTCCTTTCCGTCTTCCAGTCCTTCATGAATGACATTTTCAGGGATTTTGTGGATAAATTTCTGATTTTTTATTTGAATATATCTTGATTTTTTCCCAATGACTGGACTCTCATGTAAACATGTTCGGACTGTGTTCCAGTTTTTGAGAGAGAATGCTCTGTATCTGAAGGGATCAAAGTGTCTTTTTGGCGTACAGAAGATCTCATTTTCTGGGATTCATTTTGTCCCCCTCTGTTTATTGAAATGGACCCGGTCAAGGTTTCAGGCCATCTGTGATTGGGTCCAACCTACTTCATTAAAGGCTCTTCAGGATTCTTGGGTTTTGCCAATTTTTATCGTAAATTTAGTGGTAATTTCTCTGTTTATTGTTTAAACCATTGACTGATTTAAACCAAAAAAGGGTTCTGATGTGGTGAATTGGCCTCCTGAGGCAGTCTCTGCATTTCAGGAACTTAAGCAGAGATTCATTCTGCTCCTGTTCTACGGCAGCCTGATGTTTTCTCTGCCATTTCAGGTGGAGGTTGTGCCTCTGAAATTGGGGGCAGGTGCCGTTTTTGTCCAAAGAGATCCAGAGACCTCTAAAAGAAACCCCCTTGTGCCTTTTCTCTCGAAAATTTCTCCAACTGAACGTAATTATGACGTGGGTAATCGGGAGTTTTTGGGCCATGAAGTGGGCTTTTGAAGAGTGGAGACATTGGCTGGAGGGAGCCAAACATCAGGTGGTGGTCCTCACGGACCATAAGAATCTGGTTTAAATTCTGGAAAATCAGCCAAGCGACTTAATCCTAGACAGGCCAGGTGGGCCTTGTTTTTCACAACGTTTTAATTTTGTGGTTTCCTTTCTTCCTGGCACTAAGAATGTTAAGGCAGATGCCCTCTCGAGGAGTTTCCTTGCGGCCCTCTCCTGATTTTATCTGATCCTGCTGTTATTTTGAAAGAGGGTGTAGTTCTTTCCGCCATCTCGCCCAATTTGAGACTGGCTCTGGAAGGATGTCAGGAGGATAAAACCCGAGCGCTGCCCTATTGGAAATTGTTTGTCCCAGACCGGTGGAAAAAGGTGTGATGTCTGAGATTCATTGTTCCGCGTTGGCCGGTCATCCCGGAATTTTTGGTACCAGAGACTTGGTTAGTCGGTCCTTTTGGTGGCCTACTTTGTCTCGTGACGTCAGGGAATTTGTGCAGTCCTGCGGGACTTGCTCTCGCTCCAAGCCTTGCTCTCGCTCTAGTGGTTTGTTGATGCCATTGCCTGTGTCCAAGAGACCATGGACCCATATCTCTATGGATTTAATTTCCGACCTCCCTGTTTCTCAGAGAATGACCGTTATCTGGGTGATTTGTGATAGGTTTTCCAAAATGATACATCTTGTGCCTTTACCTAAGTTGCCTTCCTCCTCCGAATTGGTGCCTTTGTTCCTTCAGCACGTGGTTCGGTTACATGGCTTTTCCTGAGAACATTGTGTCTGACAGAGGAGTCCAGTTTGTTTCAGATTTTGGAGGACTTTTTGTTCTAAACTTGGTGTTCATTGTCTTTCACTCGGCGTTTCATCCTCAGACCAATGGACAACTGAGAGAACAAACCAACATTGGAGATTTATCTGAGATGCTTTGTGTCTGCTGATCAAGATGACTGGGTCTCTTTTTTGCCTTTGGCTGAGTTTGCTCTTAAAAAATAGGGCTAGCTCTGCCACTTTGATGTCTCCATTTTTCTGCAATTTTGGGTTCACCCTCCATTTTCTTCGGGACAGACGGAGGCTTCTTGTCTGTCCAGGTGTTGACTCTGTTGTGGAGCGTATGCAGCAGATTTGGGACCGGGTAGTGGAGAGGTTGTCCCTTCTCAGGAGAGGGCCCAGCGGTTTGCCAGCCGGCATAGGACGATGGTCCTTCGGTTTGAATTGGGGGACTTGGTCTGGTTGTCCCAAGAAATATCCCTATGAGAGTTGCAACTCCTAAGTTAAGCCTAGATTCATTGGACCTTATAAGATCGTGGAGATTCTTAATCCTGTTTCCTTTCGTTTACTTCTTCCAGGGACAATTAAGATCCATAATGTGTTCCACAAGTCCTTATTGAAGAGGTTTTTTCGAGCCAGTGGTTCCTATGGCTGCGCCTCCTGACCCTGTTTTGGTTGAGGGCAATCTGGAGTATGTGGTTGAGAAAGTATTGGATTCTCGTTTTTTCTAGATGGAAACTCCATATTTGGTTAAGTGGAGAGGTTTATGGTCAGGAGGACAATTCTTGGGTGTTTGCTTCGGACATCCATGCTAGGAGACTGATCCGTGCGTTATCACAGAGCTCATCCTGACCGACCTGGTTGCCCAAATGAGGGTTCGGTGACCCTCCTCAAGGGGGGGGTACGGTAATGAATGTGTTAGAAATGAAATTCTGAGCAGAAGCTCCGTCTGGTGGTTACAAACAGTACTGAACCATTCAATGAAGATTGGGCAATTTAGGAGTTACAGACTGGTCTTATATAAGGGAGGTTCCCTCCCATCATGGGTTTGCCGGTGATCAATTGTTCTTGTCTCAACGTGGTTCCTGGTTCACTTGGAAGCTTGCTGATCTTGCCTCTTCTCCTGCTCTCAGATAAGATATTTTCTGTTTTTATTTTTGTGCTTGCTTTTTGCATTGTTCCCTGCACTTCTGTGGAGGTCAGCCAGGTCCCTCCGGGGGCTTGTGCTCTCTCAGTTTATCTGAGCCACTGTTATTTGTTCATTTTTCCTCTTCCAGTTTTTTTCAGTGGCTGCGGCTTAGTTTTTTTTACACCAGAGAACTAATTTAGGTGGTAGAGGTCGTGTGATTTTCAAGTTGTGTTTTTGCAATTAGTAGAGTTGGTATTTTTTAGGGTTTTTTGGATTGCAGTAAGGTCCTTCCTATCCTTTTTCTTTCTAGGCAGATTGGGCCCCAACGTTTGCTCTTACTATTTTCTGTCTGTGTCTGTATTTCCTCTTGTCTAACCGCCATTACATGTTTGGGGGCTTCCTATGTTCTTTGGGGATCTGCTCCGGGGCAGATAGCTTTCCTCTTTCTATCTTTAGGTGTAGTTAACCTCTCAGGCTGTGACGAGGCGTCTAGGACCAACGTAGGAACGCTCCACGGCTGCCTTTAGTTGTGGTGGGTTAGTCAGGGTACTGCAATCCAGTAGATTTTCCAACCTCTCTGGTGTATTGCCGTTTTTTGCCTGCTCTCCTCAGCTGCCAAATCATAACAAAGCTTTTTAGAGATGGAAATTTCATTCTCCAGCAGGACTTGGCCCCTGTCCACACATGCCAGAAGTACCAATACCTGGTTTAAAAACAACAGTATCACTGTGCTTGATTGGCCAGCAAACTCACCTGACCTTAACTCCATAGAGAACTATGGGGTATTGCAAGAGGAAGATGAGAACACCAGACCTAACAATCCAGATGAGCTGAATGCTTCTATCAAAGCAACCTGGGCTTCCATAGCACCTCAGCAGTGTCATAGGCTGATCGCCTCCATGCCACGCTGCACTGATGCAGTAAATAATGCAAAGGAGCCCCGACCAAGTATTGAGTGCGTTTACTGAACATACATTTCAGTAGCCAACATTTTGGATTTTAAAATCATTTTTCAAGTGATGTTATAAAGTATTCTAATTTATGAGATAATGACTTTAATGTTTTCATTGGCTGTAAGCCATAATCATCAACATTAATAGAAATAAACACTTGAATAGATCACTCTGTTGTAAGACTCTATCATAATATATGAGTTTCACTTTTTGAAATGAAGAAATTAAATAAATTAATTTT
>JARQOD010000003.1:529209643-529298039 GCA_033576555.1 Oophaga sylvatica | reverse complement strand
TTTTCAAGACAGCCTGTATTGAACTCTACATCATTAAACCCATATATTTACAAGGATATACAAACTTCATTTTCCTTATGTCCTAAACAGGCTCTGTGTATTGAATGCAGCATATAAATCTAATGTGTTTTTCTTTTATCTAGATAAAGGGGTGCATAGTAAATAACATAGAAAAACTATCATTTAGGAAGATAAAATAAAAACAATTTCAATATTCATTTTGCCAAACAAATATTGTGGGAAGATAAATTAGATTATAAAATAAAACCTGCATTCTGTTTCTAAATCCAAATTCAAATGCTGTGTAATAATAATGTAGCAACTTATCAAAAATGCATTCTGACCAAAAGGTAATCTGTAACTAGAAGTCTTCAAAATTGTTTTCTTCTGCAAAAATAGTAGGAATAAATCAGTGGACCCGTGGATGTTAGGTTTCATCAGGTTTGGCCGAACTATAGTTCAAAGTTTGGTTCAGGCATCATAACTTGACCTGAACTTGACCCCGAACCGGAACACAACAGAAGTCAATGGGGACCTGAACTTTGGTGCTTTAAAATGGCAGTAAAATGGTCACAGTAAGGGCTTCAAAGCTGCAAAAGGATGCTAAATGGCGATAAGAGCAGGATAATTTCCCTGCAAACAAATGTGGATAGGGAAATGACTTAAAAAACGTAGAATAAAAAAAATGAAAAATAATAATCTTGTACCATGAGGCGAAGGTCCAAATGAAGGAGGAGGTTGATGAGGAGGTGGACATGGCGATGTAGGTGGAAGAGGTGAAGGAGAAGGAGGTAGCCAACACTGTTTTTGTTTGGCTTTTATTTTTTTTTTTTGGGGGGGTACTTATAAACAGGTTCTGTGGGGGGCACTCTGCATTCACGCAGTGTAATATGCTGCCAACTCTCTCACTGTATAGAGCTCATGTAAAACTCTGTACTAATTTGGGGTAAAAAAAATGATGAGAGCATCAAATAGGGGATGGGACTGTGTTGCTGGTGGTGGTGTAGCTGCTGCAGGGAGAGAGAGGACATGGTCAATGTATGCCTGCTACACGCCCAAATGAAACACCTACCTCTGGTGCACGCAGGCGACCTGATGTTCTATGTAATTTCGCAAACCCAAGTACCGCTTGATGAATGGTGAGGCCAGCACAAGTAGAGGATGGCTGAGACAGCCTTCAATTTCTTCACTTTGTCTTCCACCAATTCCCCTGCTAAAATTGCAGAGTTTGCACCTGCAGCTCATGGGCATCTGTCTTCCGCCTCACCCCCTTGCAAATCAGGCAAGTAATCTGAGCCTCACATTATGCAGCAGTCACTTCTGCTTTTTGATTACTCCGCTGGCTGTGGTTCCATGGGCCAATCACCTGGCCCTGTGCCACAAGTGGAAGAGATTGAGTGCACTGATGCTCAACAACTTGTTCTATTTGAGGATGAGTGCATGGGTGGGGTAGTGCAAATTATCAGCGAACCACTGCAGCACATATCAGATAATGATAAAGAAACAAAGTGACCAACTGCAGTGGTCTGCTGTGTGCAGACCAGCAAGGAAGGCAGGGGTGAGGAGTGGGTGGAGGATTATGTGGGAGATTAATATTTATTTTATTTTTAGAGCACCATTGGTTCTATGGTGCTGTACATGAGGAGGAGTTACATACAAAACACAAATAGAAATTACAATGAACAATCTAATAGTGACAGACAGGTACAGAGGGGAGAGGACCCTACCCATGTGGCATAATATTCTACAAGATAATGTGGAAGGAGACAGTAGGTTTGAGGGTTTCTGCAGCTCCAGTGTTGGTGAGGCGGCAGCTCTCGTACTTGTGAGGTGGCAGTGGGGTCATTGCAGGCTGTAAGTTGTTCTGAAGAGATGTGTTTTCAAGTTCCGACTGATAGTTCCAAATGTAGAGGATAGTAATGAGCGAGCATGCTCACCACTACTCGGAACTCGCCGGAGCATCTCACTGCTCGAGATACTCGGATTGCTCGGCGGGAGCTCGGGTCCCCTCCCTGCATGTTTGGCGCTCTTTAGAGAGCCAATGAACATGCAGTGATTGTCTGCCACACAACTGTAATGCTGCGGCCATGTTGGTTGTGGCATTACAGTGATTAGCTGGCCGCACAGCGTCATCAGGTCTATATCAGACCTGGCACCGCCATGCTCATCACAGTCTACTCCGGAATCAAGCAGTTTAGGGAGAGGTGCTGCTGAGCTAGGGAGAGATTTGCTTGTTTCTTAGTTAGTGTAGCTATACCACAATATATTATAATCCATAGCTATCAGTGCTAGACAGGCAAGCAGTGTATGTGGCAGACTGCAGTGCATATAACAAGAGGGTCCATACCAGTACTGTCTGCTATTGCTCCTTTTACAGATATTTCTTGATATAGCCCCAGGTATCAGGGGCCAGGAATAATTTTCTTTTGGATCTTAGTCCTGATTATTTGCTTAAAAAGCAATCCAGAGAACACTGTTTTTCTGCTCCATTTGCTTGTTGGCACTGCAGAATACAGCCAGATCCTTTCCATATTCCAGTGCTAAAAATCCATCTACCGTATATAATCGTGTATAAGCCGACCCGTGTATAAGCCGACCCCCCTAATTTTGCCACAAAAAACTGGGAAAACTTATTGACTCGTGTATAAGCCAGGTGTATAAACTGCCATCCTGCTCTGTGCTGCCCCTGTCCTGCTCCTTGCTCCCCCATCCAGCTCTGTGCTCCCCCATTCTCCTCTGTACTCCCCCCCTCCTGCTCCGTCCTCCGTGTGCTCCCCCATTCCTTCTTCGTCCTCCTGTGCCCCCCGTCCTGATCCGTGCTCCTCTGTTCCCTCCATCCTCCCCCCGTCCTGCTCCGTGCTCATTGTCCTCCTCCATGCTTCCCCGTCCTCCGTTCTCCCCCCCCCGTCCTGCTCCGTGCTCATTGTCCTCCTCCATGCTTCCCCCGTCCACCGTTCTCCCCCCGTCCTGCTCCGTGCTCCTTGTCCTCTCCTCCATGCTCCCCCCATCCTCCTCCATCATACTCACCCTCCCCGTGCCATCGCTGAACGTCCCTGCAATCCTGTGTTCTCCCCGGCTTCCTGCAGCTCTCCAGCGCTGAGTGGTGACTAGTGTTGAGCGATACGATACTGCAAGTATCGGGTATCGGCCGATATTAGCTGTATCGGCCTTTCGATACTTTGTTCCGATATTTTCCATATATCGTATACCGGAATCGGAAGTTCCCATAATTCTTTGAGAGGCAATGTGATTTTAGTCAGCCAATGAGGAATCCTAAGAAGTGTGGGCACATCCTGTACTGCTGCGGTCATGTTAACTAATGGCATGGCTGTGATTGGATGCTGAAATGATGTCAGAATGCACTATAAAAGGCGCCACCGCCATTTTAGCGTCACTGTGCTGTGAATTCAGTTAGGAACAGAACGCTGCTGTGCTGACTCTGAGGGACAGTTAGAGATTGCGATTTAGTGTAGTGTGCTTTAGGCAGGCTAGCACCAACCGCTGTGTAAAGCTTCCTTTTGCCTGCAGTGTTGTTTTAACAGCTCTGCAAGGTGTGTGTGAGTGCAGGTGACGCTGCAGTTTGCTCTGCATGCAACGCTGTCTGTAGGCATCTGCACGTGTCACTCACAGACTCTTTTTTTTTTCTTCAGTGTAATTCTTGCTGCTCCATGCAATTTAAATTTTAGTGTGACGCGCTTCCATCCGTATCCAATACATTGGTTGCAAACACTATAGAAGTAGACAAAGGAGTAGCCTTTCACAGATTGTGAACAGTTGTGTTTCAGTGTTCACTTCAGTCTGTGTTTTTTATTTTTTGAGTGCACATCACGCTCCAGTTACTTGTTCAAGCACTGCTGCTTGTACTCTGCTGAGCGTGTCTCAGTGCCTCATCCTTTTCATTTCTCTCCAATTGGTTCTGCTCCATTCCATTTAAAATAAATATAATCTATTAGTGTGACGCGCTTCCATCCATATCCAATACATTGGTTGCAAACACTATAGAAGTAGACAAAGGAGTAGCCTTTCACAGATTGTGAACAGTTGTGTTTCAGTGTTCACTTCAGTCTGTTTTTTATTTTTTGAGTGCACATCATGCTCCAGTTACTTGTTCAAGCACTGCTGCTTGTACTCTGCTGAGCGTGTCTCAGTGCCTCATCCTTTTCATTTCTCTCCAATTGGTTCTGCTCCATTCCATTTAAAATAAATATAATCTATTAGTGTGACGCGCTTCCATCCATATCCAATACATTGGTTGCAAACACTATAGAAGTAGACAAAGTAGTAGCCTTTCACAGATTGTGAACAGTTGTGTTTCAGTGTTCACTTCAGTCTGTGTTTTTTATTTTTTGAGTGCACATCACGCTCCAGTTACTTGTTCAAGCACTGCTGCTTGTACTCTGCTGAGCGTGTCTCAGTGCCTCATCCTTTTCATTTCTCTCCAATTGGTTCTGCTCCATTCCATTTAAAATAAATATAATCTATTAGTGTGACGCGCTTCCATCCGTATCCAATACATTGGTTGCAAACACTATAGAAGTAGACAAAGGAGTAGCCTTTCACAGATTGTGAACAGTTGTGTTTCAGTGTTCACTTCAGTCTGTGTTTTTTATTTTTTGAGTGCACATCACGCTCCAGTTACTTGTTCAAGCACTGCTGCTTGTACTCTGCTGAGCGTGTCTCAGTGCCTCATCCTTTTCATTTCTCTCCAATTGGTTCTGCTCCATTCCATTTAAAATAAATATAATCTATTAGTGTGACGCGCTTCCATCCATATCCAATACATTGGTTGCAAACACTATAGAAGTAGACAAAGGAGTAGCCTTTCACAGATTGTGAACAGTTGTGTTTCAGTGTTCACTTCAGTCTGTGTTTTTTATTTTTTGAGTGCACATCACGCTCCAGTTACTTGTTCAAGCACTGCTGCTTGTACTCTGCTGAGCGTGTCTCAGTGCCTCATCCTTTTCATTTCTCTCCAATTGGTTCTGCTCCATTCCATTTAAAATAAATATAATCTATTAGTGTGATGCGCTTCCATCCGTATCCAATACATTGGTTGCAAACACTATAGAAGTAGACAAAGGAGTAGCCTTTCACAGATTGTGAACAGTTGTGTTTCAGTGTTCACTTCAGTCTGTGTTTTTTATTTTTTGAGTGCACATCACGCTCCAGTTACTTGTTCAAGCACTGCTGCTTGTACTCTGCTGAGCGTGTCTCAGTGCCTCATCCTTTTCATTTCTCTCCAATTGGTTCTGCTCCATTCCATTTAAAATAAATATAATCTATTAGTGTGACGCGCTTCCATCCGTATCCAATACATTGGTTGCAAACACTATAGAAGTAGACAAAGGAGTAGCCTTTCACAGATTGTGAACAGTTGTGTTTCAGTGTTCACTTCAGTCTCTGCGTAATAACCACACTTAGGCCTTATAACTTTTCTGACTTTCTTTATCAATCTACCAAGATGAAGAAGGCAGGGAGTAAGGCACGTGGTCGTGGCCGTGGAGTTTCAGCAGGGAGAGGACGTGGGGATTCTGTGGCTGCTGCCGCCCTCAGTGACACAGCATCCACCAGTTTTACCCATGAGCGTTCCTTTATGCGCACTTTGGTAGGAGCTCGGCGTGCCCCCCTGCTGCGGGAAGAACAAATTGAAGCCGTTGTTGGTTGGATGGCAGCCAATGCATCGACTTCAATTCCTTCCACCTCCTCTCAGGAACACAACACTGTTGAGCAACCATCTGTCTGTTCACCGCCTGTCAAATTGCCCAGGCAGTCAGAGAGTTCTGTACAGGAGCCAGCTGAGTCTCTGCTTCTGTTCTCAGAATCTGTTGGCTCACAAACACGGGCACAGGCAAGCAGCATTCTGCAATTTGAAGAAGAGGGAGTATGCAGTGATGCGCAACAGCTGTGTCTCTCTCAATCTGAAGAGGCGGGTGAGCCAGTGCCGATGGACAGCACACCGCAGAACGCATCTCATGATGATGATGAGACTCAGTTGCCAGGTTTTGTGGAGCATGGTGCTGCCCAGACCATCCAACAGCAGCAGGTGTTGGAAGAGGGTAGTGGAGATGATGAAGTCCGAGACCCAACATGGCGTGAGCAGCAGGAAGGTGGTGGGAGCAGCTCTGAGGAAGAGATTGGCCCAACGGTACAAAGAGGAGGGAGAGGTAGGCTGCAGACTCGCTTGCCTGTAGCCTCCAGTTTGGCACCTGTTGGGAGCAGTTCTCTTAGAAATGTCAAAATTGGCGCTCCCATGACTTGCACTGCGTGGTCCTTTTTTGACAGACTTGTAGATGATATTTGCTATGTTAAATGCAAGCTGTGTAAGCAAAAAGTTAAAAGAGGTAAAAATATCAGTAACCTGAATACCACAAATATATGGAAACATGTACGGACAAAGCACGTAGCTGAGTTACAAAGACACACTGGAGATGTAGGCCAACCTACAGCAGCACCTACATCTTCAGGTCGTGTTGGAGCCTCTACCTCCAGCTCACACACACCTGGTTCGGCTTCCTCACAGGATCTCCATGGAAGAACCTCGGTCACTGTTGTCCATAGACAAACTGTTATTCCACCCACAGCAGCAAGTTCACAGTCATCGTCACACTCCCAGGCCACAAAACAGCCATCGGTACCACAGGCATGGGATAAAAGACGGCCATACTCGGCAAACCATCCACGAGCACAGGCTCTGAATGCTGGCATTGCAAAACTCCTGTCCCTTGAAATGCTGTCATTCAGGCTGGTGGAGACTGACAGTTTCAGGAACTTAATGGCATTGGCAGTCCCACAATATAATGTGCCAAGCCGATTTTATTTCAGCAGGCAAGCCGTCCCTGCTCTGCAAAAACATGTCGAGGGAAACATTAAACATGCGCTACTAAACGCCGTCAGTAGCAGGGTCCACCTGACCACCGATGCGTGGACCAGTACCCATGGCCAGGGACGATACCTTTCCCTCACTGCCCATTGGGTCAATGTTGTGGAGCCGGGTACAGATCTTGCCAGTGGCGCTGTACGTGTTCTGCCAACTCCAAGGATTGCAGGAATCCAGTCTGTACACATTGATTCCTCCTCCTACTCCAGTTCCTCAGAATCATCGCTGCACGAGCCGTCACGGTAAACCTCCACATGGACCCGTGAACGCTTACCTGTTGCGACCGATATGAGCACAGCCGTGGCCAAACGTCAACAGGCCGTCCTGAAAATGATTTCAATGGGTAATCTAAGCCACACAGCGCAGGAGGTATGGAATGCCATCAATCAGGAGAGCGACATGTGGTTTTTGCCTGCGAATCTCCAGCCAGGCTTGGTAGTGTGTGACAATGGCCGAAATCTGGTGGCAGCTCTGGTCCTTGGCAACCTTACTCACATACCATGTCTGGCACATGTGCTCAACTTGGTCGTGCAGAGTTTTTTGAGGGACTATCCGGATCTTGCTGGACTGCTGCAGAAGGTCCGCCTAGAGTGCGCTCACTTGCGACGTTCCAGCATAGCCAGATCGCGCATTGCTGCTCTGCAACGCCGATTTCGCCTTCCTGAACATCGCATCATATGTGACGTACCCACCAGGTGGAATTCCACGTTACATATGTTGGAGCGGTTGTGTGAGCAGCAGACAGCAGTAATGGAGTATCAGCTGCATCAGGCGCAATCAAGTCGCTCTTTGCGCCGTCCACACTTCACCACTACTGAGTGGGCCTCTATGAAGGACATCTGCGACGTTTTGCGTGCGTTTGATGTCTCAACGCGGATGGCGAGTGCAGATGATGCACTAGTCAGCATGACTGTCCCCCTTATCTGCCTGCTTCAGAAATCACTGAAAGCACTAAAGGAAGAGGTTTTGGAAGAGGTGGAGGATGAGGAGTCACAAATTCTATTACCTTCAGGACAGTCAGCGCAACGTGGTTCCTCACAAAGGGCTGGGCAGGGCTCACTTTGTGAGGAGGAGGAGGAGTCAATGGAGGAGGAAGAAATCCCTACAGAGGGAGGTACACAACGCTCTAGTCAGCATGTAGAGCGAGGGTGGGGTGATGCAGAGGATGCAGAGATGACGCCTCTTCCACAGGACAGCTTTTGTTGGCCAGTTGGGAGTCTGCAGCACATGGTTGATTTCATGCTTCAGTGCCTGAGAAACGACCGCCGCATCGCCCACATTCTCACCACGTCAGATTATTGGGTGTACACCCTCCTAGACCCTCGCTACCGGGACAACTTACAAACCCTCATCACACCGGGGAACCGGGACCGTAAAATGCAGGAGTACCAAGACACACTGGTGCAATCCATACTGTTGTACATTCCAGCCGAGAGAGATGCTGCTGCTACTGCTTTACAAAGCAGCTCTGTGCGTCGAGGCAGTGTAGACACCTCTACAACAAGAGGGAGCACAAGCAGCGCCTCTGCACAGGGCAAGAGCTGTATGTTACAAATGTGGCGAAGTTTTGTGACAGCGCCAGCAAGGTCTACACCATCCGAGACGGCTCCAGTCACCAGGAAGCAACGTTTCCGTAAGATGGTGACAGACTACTTGTCTTTCCCTCTAAGTGTACTCCCAGATGCCTCTTCCCCTTTCAAATTTTGGGTCTCTAAGTTGGATACATGGCCAGAGCTTAGCCAGTATGCATTGGAGGTGCTGGCTTGCCCTGCTGCCAGTGTATTATCTGAGCGCGTCTTTAGTGCTGCAGGTGGTGTACTAACAGACCGTCGCATGCGACTATCCTCAGAGAATGTAGACCGGCTTACTTTTCTGAAAATGAACAAGGCATGGATATCACCTGAATTTGCCTGTCCGTTTTAAGATTAAATAACTGTTTGGCAACGTTTTCCATGTCTCCTGTTATGTTCATCTTTCTACCACCTGAACTCTACTCCCTGGGCTACAACACCGCCATTTGTTGCTCGTAAGTAATTGGCAGGGGTACTGACTCCTGGCCAGCCTGGTTACAGCACGACAGCTGTTTCCTGGCAGTGTGAACGTCAATTATCCTCCAATAAGTTGTGCTGTCGTGTTGCATTCGGGTTAGCCGACTCTATGGTGCCTGCAGTTTAGGTGATTCCTATGTGTGCTGTGGGGTATGTAAATAAAGGCTGTTTCCATTGTGACAATAGGACAAGCACCCACTGTAGGACTGTGTGATTCGGTAACTGCGGACGGCTTGCGTCCTGTCAACTTACATTTTCATGGGTGCGTTCTGCTACCCATCCGGGGTCCAGTACCGTCAACTGGTTCTCCCCAGTGCCTTTGGCCTAGATGCCTCCATCTCCGTATACGAGTTCCAGCAACGTCTGCTGGTCCTTGGTAGTGCTTTGGAGCACAGGTACCTCCTGCTTAGTAACCGTGTCACAGTAACGTCAGCTGGTACTCAGTTGTGACATTGCCTCTTTTCCTTCTGCTACCCGTCCGGGGTCCAGTACCGTCAACTGGTTCTCCCCAGTGCCTTTGGCCTAGGTGCCTCCATCTCCGTATACGAGTTCCAGCAACGTCTGCTGGTCCTTGGTAGTGCTTTGGAGCACAGGTACCTCCTGCTTAGTAACCGTGTCACAGTAACGTCAACTGGTACTCGGTTGTGACATTGCCTCTTTTCCTTCTGCTGCCCCTCCGGGTTCCAGCACAGTCAGCTGGTCCTCGTTACTTCCATTGTCTCTTGTTCCATCTGATACCCGTCCGGGTTCCAGTAACGTCAGCTGGTTCTCTGAAATTAGACGACCTTAAAGACCACCCAGAAGAAGATGACGACAACACGGTCGACGAGCATGAAGCCAACCAGCCTGAACACCATCACAAAGAAAACATAAAAGATTACCCTGAAGAAGATCACCAACAGGACAAAGAAGGTTAAGACAAACTACAAGATACAGAACAACAGACAGAAGAACAATAAGCAGAAGATCAAAAAGCAGAAGAACATGAAGTATAAGACCAAAATGAAGAGCAAAATATATGCTCTAAATTCTAAGCAGAAGAAGACTAAGCAGTGTATGGGGGTGAGTCCGTTCCTCCTCGTGGTGCCCCTGGAAAATGCCTGCTGCTGCAGGCTAAACTGAACACGGACAAATACTGTTGTAATTTAAATCTTTTGTGACAGCAAGAACGGAAGAATGAAAAATTCATACTTTTACAGATTACAAGTACAGGAATCTCTGTCACAAATAAGAATATGATGAAGAAGATGAAGAGGAAGAAGATGAAGAATTTGAATATGAAGAAGATTAATAGTTTAATAATAACAATATGAGTAATGTAAACAAAAAAATGAATAGCAAGAAGTTTAAGAAGAAGATTAAGAAGGTGAAGATGAAGAATAATTTGATGAGAAAGATGATGCTGCTGAAGATTATGAAGGAGAAAGTGTGGCACTGGCAAAAGTTAAAAAGGTGAAGAGCATGGAAGTTGTGAAACATACATATTTGCCAAAATAGAAAAAAGGTTAACAACATTGTCAATTTGTTCGTCAATCCAAACGTATTTCCAAAAAAATATATATTAATGCTATTCCAATGCATTGGGTTAAACATGTATGCCTTTATTGTCTCCTCAACCTCCCCCAATACATTCTACATTACTCTTTGTTGTTTTCCTTCATGTACAATTAACCAACAAGGCAAGAATGGGTTTTTTTTAATGTCGATATTTGGTTCCCATAGACTTACATGGGACTTCCGGTATCTGTATCGGGTATCGCCGATATTTTAGTGATATCGGCGATACCATTCCGATCCGATATTTTTAGATATCGAGCAGTATCGCTCAACACTAGTGGTGACGTAATACCGCTCATTAAGGCCATGAATATGGACGCCACGCCTATGGGAGTGGCGTCGCGTCCATATTACATGACCTTAATGAGCGGGTATTACGTCACCGCTCAGCGCTGGAGAGCTGCAGGAAGCCGGGGAGAACGCAGGATTGCAGGGACGTTCAGCGATGGCACAGGGAGGGTGAGTATGATGTCCCAGCCACCGGCTCCTGCCGCGGCACCCCCTCCCCCGCTTGTTTCTGCCCAATGACTCGTGTATAAGCCGAGGGGGCATTTTCAGCACGAAAAAAGGTGCTGAAAATCTCGGCTTATACACGAGTATATACGGTATTTAAAACTGTGGTTTGTCCGCCACACGGGTAGTATATAAGTTTAAAATTCTGCCATTTCTGGCCTCCATTTAAATTTTGTTGCAGTGTGTTAGCGAAGTAATTGAAACAGTTTGCTGTTAAAAATAGTTACCTACAGGCCATCTATTTAAAACTGTGGTTTTCAGTCACATAGATCACATAAGTTCGCTCCAAATTCAGCCATTTGTAGTGAACGTGGAAAATATTGTCCTTCATTTAAAATGGGCAAGGCGCATGGCAAGAGACGGGGAACTGGATGTGATGGTGATGGTGATTGTGCATGCCGGAGTCAAGGCTGAGACCATGGGCAAACTGAAATTGTGCCACAACAAACACCCACATCTTCTTGCCTGAATTTCCTGTCCCAAATACTAGCGGACCGCAGCACACCACTATTGAACCCAGAGCAGTGTCAATAGGTTATTGGTTGAATAGCGGATAATGCTTCCAGTCACTTTGCCACCACCACCCTGTTTCCACACGGTCAAGTCTCAGTAGCTATGAGTCTGGAACGCATATTCCTCACCCTGATTCTGCTTCCTCCCACCATGCCAAGCGCCCGGAGACAACTGATCCCACACTTGGACACTCCGAAGAGCTGTTCACTTTTCCATTTATAGATTTGGGCCTCTGCCCGGTCCACTTGAAGCGGGGCAAGAGGAGATCACATGTAGCGATGCCCAAATATTTGAGCAGCCACGGTCACATGAAGTCGACGGTGGGAAAGTGTCACAAGAGGTGGACAATGGTGAGACAAAATTGCCAGAAAGTCAGGAGGAGGACCAGGGTGCGAAAGTGGAAGACGAGGTTTGTGGATGATATAGTAACTGACCCTGCCTGGCTGAGCGAGGACAGCAGCACACAGGGGGAGGGAGGCGTAGCACCACAACAAGCAGGAAGAAGCAGTGTAGTGGCCGCAGACAGAAGGTGGGCAACCATTCCCCATAACACCAACAAGACGGAAGTTGCAAGTCCAACTATTGGTTATTCCTGAGTCTGATTGTTTTTTAAAGACTCTACTGATAACCCCAAAAAGGCCAGACCAGCATCAGCAGGGGTAGCAAAACTACCAGCCTGACCACCACCAGCATGTTCAGGCACATGGCAGCAAAGAACCTGACTTTGTGGGCCAAAAACCAGGGTCCAGGAATAGTGTCTATGGATGACTCCACTGCTTCTTGCTCTGTTGTGAGTGCAAGCCAATCCTCTGTCCATGGTGCATGCGAAGATGCCTCCTGGCATTCACTTAACTAGCACCATCTGCAAGCATGTCCATGTCCTTGTCCCAGCGCAGCGTTCATTTGTCCTCCCCAGTCCTTTTAACGCAAGCGCAAATACGCAGCCAACGCCCCACAGGCCACACTACTAAATTCCCACATTTCCGACTGCTTACACTCGAAATGTTGCCGTTTAGGCTCATGGAGATGGAAGCTTTCTGCAACCTGATGGCTGCAGTCGTCCCTCTGTACTCGGTCGCCAGCCACCACTATTTCTCCCATTGTGCCATCCCCGAATTACACAAGCACGTGTCCCACAACATTGGCTGTGCGATCAACAATGCAGCTACTGGGAAAGTCCACCTAACCACAGACATGTGGACAAGTGCTTGTCGGCAGGGACGGTACATCTCGCTGATGGCACACTGGGTTAACATAGTGAAGCCGGGACCCAGTTGGACCTTGGGATGGAACACGTCCTCCTGACGCTGAGGATTGCGGGCCCTAGGTCAATCAGGGTTGCCCCCACAGTCTACAGCTCCACCTTATCCTCCTCCTCCTCCCCTTCAGCATCCATCTCCAAAATGACCACATCAGTAACAAACTGGAAGCACTGCAGCACTGCCTCAGCCAAGCGGCAATAGGCTGTGCTGAAGCTAATATGCTTAGGTGACAAACCACACAATGCTGAAGAGTTGTGGACAGCTATGAAAGAGCAGGCAGATCTGTGCCTGACACCGCTGAACCTACAGCCAGGCATGGTTGTGTGTGACAATGGCCGGAACTTGGTAGCTGCTCTGAGGTGAGGCGAGCTCACACACGTACCATGCCTGGCACATGCGCTTAACCTCATAGTTCAACAGTTTCTCAAAACCTACTCAGAGCTGCTGGATCTGCTTGACAAAGTATGCCGCCTGTGTGCCCATTTTAGAAAGTCAGCTACAGCTTCCGCTGCCCTTGCCGTGTTTCAGCAGCGTTTGCAGGTTCCAGCTCACCGACTGGTGTGTGATGTCCCCACGCTTTGGAACTCTACACTGCAAAAGTTGGGAAGGATATGTGAGCAGAAGAAGGCAGTTGTTGACTACCAGCAACAACAAGGCCGTCGGTATTCAGCTCAGACTCCACACATAAAACCTCATGAGTGGGCTTGGATGTCAGACATATAATAATAATAATAATCTTTATATAGCGCTAACATATTCCGCAGCGCTTTACAGTTTGCACATCATCGCTGTCCCCGATGCGGCTCACAATCTAGATTCCCTATCTGTATGTTTTTGGAGTGTGGGAGGAAACCGGAGTACCCGGAGGAAACCCACGCAAACACGGGGAGAATATACAAACTCCTTGCAGATGATGTCCTAGGTGGGATTCGAACCCAGGACTCGAACGCTGCAAGGCTGCAGTGCTATCCACTGAGCCACCGTGCTGCCCGTACCATCCTACCATCCATACCATATGTACCATCCTCCAAAACTTTGACGACTCCGCCAAGATGGTGAGTGGCGATGACTCCATAATTAGCATCATCATCCCGCTTCTCTGTGTTCTGAAACGCTCTCTACTCACAATGAAAGAGGATGCATTGCAGGCGGAGCACGATAAGATGGAGCAAGGAACCATACAGGGTGATTACACACAGCCTAGCCTCATCTCTTCCCAACGTGGATTGGGTGACAATGAGGAAAAGGAGGAGGAGGAGGAAGAACAGGAGCTAGTTTCATGCTCTATAGACGGTACTACCTTCACAACTGTCATACCGTCTGTTCAGTGTGGATGGCCTAAGGACAGGGAGGAGGAGGAGGAGAGCATGGTCAGTCATCCTCTTGGTGAGGACACGGAAGTACAGAAGTCTTGCCTGTTAGCAGTCTGGCACGCATGGCTGAGTTTATGTTACACTGCCTTTCCCATGACCCTCGCGTTCTCAAAATTTTGGGTGACAGTCATTACTGGTTTGTGACACTTCTAGACCCACATTACAAGGAGAACTTTCTATCTCTTATTCCCAAGGCGGACAGGTCTACTAAAATGGAGCAGTACCAGAAGACCCTTGTAGTGGAATTATTAAAAAAATTCCCACCTGAAAATGCTGGCAGCAGAGGTCACAGTTCATTTGACAACCAAGTAGTACAGGCAAGATAGACATAACTCCAATCCAGCAGAGGCAGGGAAACACTGTCAAAGTTCTGGGAGAGTTTTCTAAGACCCTCCCATCGCACAGGCCCTGAGGCACGGGGTACTCTCACAAGGAGTGCAAGTTTGGGAAGATGCTGAGGGAGTACCTTGCTGACCGTACCAACGTCCTCCGTGATTCTTTTGTGCCTTATAATTACTGGGTATCCAAGCTGGACATGTTGCATGAACTGGCTCGCTATGCCTTGGAGGTCCTGGCCTGCCCTGCTGCTAGCATTTTGGCAGAGCGGGTTTTTAGTGCCACTGGTGGAATTATAACTGATAAGCGCATCCGACTGTCAACTGAAAATGCTGACAGGCTGACTCTTATAAAAATGAACAAGGGCTAGATTGGGCAAGACTTCTCAACACCACCGAATGATAGCAGTGTAACATAAACTCAAATCCAGTGTCTTTTTTTGGGAGGTCTATTCCCATGCACCTCTTCACACCCACACATGGGTATACGCTTCCTGATTTTGGCTATTTGCTGTTGTCCTCCTCTTTCTCCTCATCCTCATCCTCCACCACCATATCAACAGGGTTGCCGTGGTCAGTGATGCAACACCCACATAATTTTTTTAATTGTTTAATTGTTTTTTAATTGTTTATGTTGCATTGAAAAAAAATTGTTATACAGTATGTTCATGTATTCCACCCAGCGGTAAATGTTTGTCAGCCCATACACCTAGTGCATCGTAAGGTATAGGAGACCCGCTCCTTTCTAATGGGAAATTTTTTTTATGAGGCCCTCCTCCACGTCTTTTCCAAGGAGCATTGGAGTGCCTCCAAATTTTGGGCAGCACTTGCATTCACTATATAGGCAAACACTATGGGAGACCCACTTCCTAATATTGGGAACATTTTTTCATGAGGCCCTCCTCTACGTCTCTTCAAAGGGGCATTGGAGTGCCTACAAATTTTTGGCAGCCCTTGCATTCACTGCATAACAGTGTGGGAGACCCACTTACTAATAATGGTAACATTTTCAGGAGGCCCTCCTGTACATCTCTTCAAAGGGGTATTGGGGTGCATCCAAATTTTGGGCAGCCCTGCCACTCACTGCATACGCAATAACAGTATAGGAGACCCACTGTTTAATAAAGGGAACAACAAAGCATAGCTGGCTGATGGCTCTCTAAGAATAGTGAGGGCCGACTGCTGGCCCTTTAAGAATAGTAAAGGCCGCCTGATGGCCCTATAAAAATAGGCTTTGTGACTTTTAGATTCCCTACTTCATAAATGAAACAGGATGTGTCTGATGATGTGTCACACCCAACATGGCCAGATAAGGTTGTAAAATGTTAAAACGACATTCCCAGTGAATGCATTTGTCTTGGTTGAAAGCAATGCTAAAGTTCAAAACTGCATCTAAAACGCTACGTGTGAACATAGCCCAAAGTGTGGAGGAGCATTTTTCTTTTTGGTTATTTATTTTGCCTTATATACAAGTCATTATCCTGGAAAGGTTGTTCCTTAACATATTTCCCAGGAAAATCCATTTTAGTTTTGTTCTGTATGTTTTATTGTGAGTCTGTAAAAGTGGCGCAAGACTGTGACAACATTGTTCACAGCAATGACGTGGGAGTCAGAAATGCTTCCATGGGTCTTCCCCTTGCTGTTGCCATGTCATTTGAGCACTAATCCCATCGATTTCTGCAATTTCTAGTCTCTCTGCAGACCACTGAGGGGGGCCATCAGAAAAATGCTCGAGTTTCCCAAAGACTTACATTGGGCTCGTTGCTCAGGTCGAGCACCCGAGCATTCCAATTTGCTTAACCCGAGCAACGAGCACCCGAGCATTTTAGTGCTCGCCCATCACTAGTAGAGGATAATCGGACATGTTGAAGTTCCAGAGGATGGGGGATACTTGGGAGAAGTCTTGCAGGTGATAGGATGAGGAACGTATGATTGTGGTGGAGAGAAGGAGGTTTTGGGAGGACCGGAGATTACTTGGTGGCAGATATCGGGAGATTAGTTCAGGATACAGGGAGGAGACAGGTTATAGATGGCTTTGGAGGTCAGAGTTAGTATCTTGAAGTGGATACATGGTGTAATTGGGAGCCAATTAAATGATTTGCAGAAGGAAGAAGAGGAGTAGCAAAGACAGAGGTGGATTAGTCAGGCAGCAGAGTTAAAGTAAGACTGGAGAGGTGCGATGATGTGATGGAGAATGATGAGGTTCTAGACCCCACATAGAGTCAAGGTGATCCAAGTGACGTGGGAAATTCGAAGGAAGAAGTAGTGGTCACCCTGCTACAGCTGCACAGCAAAAGAGGGAGCAGGGTGCAAAAGCACAGCGGTCGGCCAGTACTTCGGCTGCTACCACCCACCATGCCAATGAACTGAGCACAGCAAAGCCAGCTCAAAGGAGCTCCCTGCCAAGATACTGGTGGTTTGCATGCTGTGCTGTCAGAGACTAAAGTGATGCATAAATATTCTTAACCTGAGCACCACCATCTTTAAATGTGTAACAATATGTTGGGATCATGGGAACAACAGTACATGGTTCCCAGCAGCCACTACTTTTCCAGGTGGGCCATCCCTGCCCCGCATGAACATGTTGCACAGAATGTCAGGTGTGTAGTGTGCAACCCCAGCAGTGTCAAGGTTCAAATAACGACTGATATGTGGACCAATAAGCACAGGCAGGGATTTTTATAAATCCCTAACTGCACACTGGGTAAATGTAGTGGCAGCTAGGCCTGAGTCAGAAAGTTTTTTTGGCGAATGTCTTACCACCACAGAGGATTGCTGGATATTTCTCTGTCCATGATGCCTCCTACACCTACTCCACTTCCTCCACTGAATCCTCATCCAGTCAGCGTAACACTTACCCCATCAGCTTCAGCACAGCCATGGGGAAACAATAGCAGGCTGTTCTGAAACTCATCTGTTGGGGAAAAATTCCACACTGCGCAGGAGCTGTGGGCAAGAAATAAACAACAGACCGATGGGCGGTCTGTGCCGCTGACCCTAAAGCCTCGCTGGTGGTGTGCGATAACTGGCAAAAAGGGGTTAATTTGGTGGTGCAGAACTTCCTGAAGAATTACCCTGTGAGATGTCACAGCTGCTGCAGAAAGTGGGGGTCGTCTGTGTGCACTCACCCGTACCGTCCTTACTTCTGTCACTGAAGTGTGAATGCGGGAATACAAGCGCACGTTGGTAGACACACTATTGATGGCGTTACCATCTGACAGCAGGGGGCTCAGTGGAACAACAAGGCAGAGGAGGAGGAGGTAGTCATCAATGCAGCTAGGGCACCGACACCATCTCCGAAGGGAGGGTTAGCCTGGGCGAAATGTGGAAAACCTTCCGTAGCACGCCAAAACTACTGGCACCACCACCTGATATGGTCTGTGTTAGTAGGAGGCAGCGTTTCAACAGCATGGTGGAAGAGTATGTGTTCATGTACTGAGTGATGGATCTGCCCCATTTAACTTTTGAGTCTCTAAACAGGACACATGGCCTGAGCTTGCACTTTACACCTTGGAGGTGCTAGCCTGCTCTGCTGCAAGTGCACTGTTGGAATGTGTGTTTAGAACAGCAGGGGGTATGATCACAGATAGAGGCATCTGTCTGTCCACAGCCAATGTGGGCAAGCTCACGATTATTAAAATTAACCAGGCTTGAATCCCAGAGGACTTGTCGGTCCCTTTGAGTGAATAGAGAAGTATACCAGCCACACCAACCCATTGTTATACTCCACTACAATTTGTTCATTTTATTTGCCATTCCCAATGATTTGAGGCCTTCCAAAATTGAAATAAAAAAAAGAGGCTTTTTTGCAGAGTATTCCCAAAGAGGTTGTTTTGATGAGTACACCCACACAGGCTTTTGGCAAAGTACTACCCCAGAGATGCATGCAGAGTACACACACAGGCTTTTTGGCAGAGTACTCCCACAGTGACAGGTGCAGAGTACACACACACTTTGTCCCACTCTCATCTAAAAGATAGGTCACAGTGAACAGAGAAGTGCTGAAAATGACCAAGAGTAAAAAAATAGAGAATTAAGTTAATTGAATATATTTAAATAATTTATATATTATTGTTGCAATGTAGACCATCATAACATGAAACAGTCCTTAAAAAAAGGAGATTCAAAATGAGCCTCGTCTTTTCTGTTTGAATGTATTTGCAGTGTGGAATCTTCGACTCATCCATGAGAAATATTTGGTATATGATGGGAGCTCTCTATTCCTGAAGAAATGGATGATGGCATTGATTTGGCTCTTGTTGAGTGCAAGTCATCAGGGGCAGTATTGACCCTGCAGTAATGAAGAGAGAGATGCTATTCAGCTCTGCAACCAAGCTGCTTTTATGATATGACTTCTGTGATCATCACAACATAACAAACATGAATGAAAGGGGCTGCACAGATGTACAAATGTTTTACAGGGCCCTGCTATATTTTCCTATGTCTGCAAGTGCCTTTACATTGCCAATTCCTCCATCCACAGAGAATATATAAGCAATTGCTCAGGAGTAAAAGGTGATTGTCAGTTCCTTGGTGTCTATAGCAACCGACGGTCTCTTTTGGTCCACTCTTTCTAGTACCTGAAAGACACAATGTACCAGTCCTTAAAAATAAAAAATAAGATACAGCTTCCAAATCAATATTCCACTAGAATGCAATGCCAGCAAGGTAGAGTGCTACAATGAAACATAATATCCTGTAATAGTGCTTTCATTATTTCATGACAAGCAGATTTATTCCTTCCAGCAAAAGACTGTGGCACAATGCAATAAAATATTAAAATGAGCCCAGCAGGTACATTACATTATTTAAAGACTTTTGATATTATATAAGTTGCACATTGGGAATTGCGATGTAATTTTTTTATTATCAAAACAACTCAGCTAAAACGCAAGAATACATAAAGCAAGTTTATAGACAAACAAATCAACTTGTCTTGAAAATAAAGCTGTCTCCTTACCTAGAATAATTCCTAAACTTGCATTCTTCACTAAAAGCAATACAAAGTACAGAAAGAGCCTATCATCTACTCTGGGTCAAATAACACTATTCTACAATATTATAATGTCATACTATATTGTGCCCTAGCCTATAAAACCCAAATGAAAAGCGTTCACCCGGTGAGATAACTTCTTTAAACTAAAGGTCAGCAGCATGTATCAGAGGTGATTGAGCAATAGAATGGACCTTTCCATTTGTCACTTGGATCAGCAAGGTCCTCGATAGCCGGACATGCAGAAAGGCAAAAAGACAAGCAGACCAGGAGGCACTGAAGCTGAGCAAGTAGTGTAGGTACCCAGGGCGATCATAAATGTGCAGAAATCTGATATCTTCCAGCAAGGATGTAATTAATCACAGCATTAACAGAGATGTTTATGTGGCCTATATTCCAGCAGTGATGCTTCTCCTCACCCGTTGCCCAGAAGTGACAGAATTTTCCCTGCGAGTGTGCATAAGGTGAGATGTTGTGAATGTGCTAGAAATGAATTCTGAGCAGAGGCTCCCTCTGGTGGTTACAAACAGTACTGAACTATCCAATGAAGATTGTGAAGATTGGAGATCAGGTGTTACTGACTGGTCTTATATAAGGGAGGTTCCCTCCCATCAGGGTTGCCGGTGATCAATTGTTCTTGTCTCATCTTTGATTCCTGTTCGCTTTGTAGCTTGCTGTTTCGTGCCTGCATCTTCTGCTTACAGATAAGACATTTTCTTCTATTAGTTTTTTGTGCTTGCTTTTTGCATTTTGTCCTGCACTTCTGTGGGGGTCTGCCGGCTCCCCTTCGGGGGCTTGTGCTCCTCTCAGTTTAGTTCAGCCACTGTTGTTTGTTCATTTGCCTTTTCCAGTTTTTTCAGTGGTTGCTGTTTAGTTTTTGTTACACCAGAGAACTAATTTAGGTGGTAGAGGTCGTGTGATCTCAGGTGTTTTTGTAATTAGTAGAGTTGGTACTTTTCAGAGTTTTTTGGGATTGCAGTAAGTGCCCTTCCTATCCTTTTCTATTTAGGAAGTTTGGGCCCCAACGTTTGCTCATACTATTTTCTGTCTGTGTCAGTATTTCTTCTTGTCTAACCGCCATTACATGTTTGGGGGCTTTCTATGTTCTTTGGGGATCTGCTCCGGGGCAGATAGCTTTCCTCTTTCTATCTTTAGGTGTAGTTAGCTTCTCAGGCTGTGACGAGGCGTCTAGGACCAACATAGGTACGCTCCACGGCTGCCTTTAGTTGTGGTGGTTAGTCAGGGTACTGCAATCCCATAGATTCCAACCTCTCTGGTGTATTGCCTTTTTTGCCTGCTCTCCTCAGTTACCAAATCATAACAGTATCACCGGCCCAAAACTGAAAATTATATGGTACTCACCGAAGGGAAAAATATTGTGGAAAGAAAAAAGTTGTCAGAGTTGTCAGAGATTTTTTTTTTTTTTTTTTCTGTTTGTTGCATTTTTTTTTCCCTCTGTATCTCTGGGTGCTGAGGAGGATTTTTTTTTTCCCTCTCAATGGAGTTTGCACAGTTGTCTGGCCGTGTGGATCAGCTTGCCACTGAAGTTCAGAGTATTGCTATCTATCTTGCTAGGTTGCCGATTGTGGAACCTAGGATTCCCATGCCAGATTTGTTTTTGTGGGATCGAGCTAAATTTCTGAATTTCAAAAATAACTGTAAGTTGTTTTTTGCCTTGAAATCTAAGTCCTCAGGGAACGCTGCACAGCAGGTTCAAATTGTCATCTCTCTCCTGTGCGGCGATCGTCAGGATTGGGCTTTTTCCCTGACACCTGGGGATCCTGTTTTGAGTAATGTTGATGCATTTTTTTCAGGCTCTGGGGTTATTGTACGATGAACATAATGTCACTGATCAAGCTGAAAAAGCCTTGTTGGCATTAAATCAGGGGCTTTAGGACGCTGAGTTATACTGTCAGAGATTCCGTAGGTTGGCAGTCCTGACCAAATGGAATGACGATGCTTTGGCAGCCCTTTTTCGGAAGGGTCTGTCAGAGAATGTAAAGGATGTTATGGTGGGATTCCCTGTCCCCTCTGGTCTCAATGATTCTATGTCATTAGCGATTCAAATTGACAGACGTTTGCGTGAGCGTAGAGGTATGCGTGGAATAGTGTTGCCTTGTGAACCAGCTTCTGAACCCATGCAGTGTGATAGAGTGGCTTCTGGGGCACAGCGTCATGAGTTTCGAAAGCGCAATGGGTTATGTTTCTACTGTGGTGATGCCTCTCATGCTATTTCAGTCTGCCCTAAGCGGGGAAGACGTTTTGCACGCTCAGTTGTCTTGGGTAGTGTTCAGACTAAATTTTTGTTGACTGTTACCCTGATTTGCTCCCTGTCCACATTTTCTGCTCAGGCTTTCGTTGATTCGGGAGCAGCTATTAACCTGATGGATTTTGATTTTGCTAAACGTTGTGGGTTTCCCTTGATACCCCTACGGAAGTCTATTCCCCTACTGGGGATCGATTCTACCCCTTTGGCTGAGAATAAACCTCAGTTCTCTACTCAGGTGATAATGAGGGTTGAACCTGATCATCAGGACAGTTGCAAATTTTTGGTGCTGTATAATCTGCATGACATTATCGTACTGGGTTTCCCTTGGTTACAGTCTCATAATCCTGTTTTGGATTGGAAATCTGTGTCTGTAACCAGTTGGGGCTGCCAATGTGTTAATACCAACACTCCTGTTTTTTCTGCCTCCCCCCAGGCTCAGGATGTTCCTGACTTTTTGACTGATTTTTCTGATGTGTTTAGCGAAAGTAAATCTGCATCCTTGCCCCCCCATAGGAGCTATGACTGCGCTATTGAATTAGTGCCTGGTAGTAAATTCCCTAAAGGTCGCCTTTTTAACTTGTCTGTACCTGAACATGATGCTATGCGGTCTTATATCAAGGAGTCATTGGAGAAGGGTCATATCAGACCATCCTCTTCACCCTTAGGTGCCGGTTTTTTCTTTGTGGCCAAAAAGGATGGTTCATTAAGGCCGTGTATTGATTATCGTCGCTTGAACAATATTACTGTGAAATATCAATATCCGTTACCCTTGATTTCTGACCTGTTTTCCAGGGTGAAAAGTGCTACTTGGTTTACCAAGCTTGACCTCAGGGGGGCATATAACCTTATTCGCATTAAGCACGGGGATGAATGGAAGACGGCATTTAATACCCCAGAGGGGCATTTTGAGTACCTAGTGATGCCCTTTGGGCTCACTAATGTCTCTTCTGTCTTCCAGTCCTTCATGAAAGACATTTTCAGGGATTTTGTGGATAAATTTCTGATTGTTTATTTGGATGATATCTTGATTTTTTCCAATGACTGGGACTCTCATGTGAAACATGTTCGGACTGTGTTCCAGATTTTGAGAGAGAATGCTCTGTATGTGAAGGGATCAAAGTGTCTTTTTGGCGTACAGAGGATCTCATTTCTGGGATTCATTTTGTCCCCATCTGTTATTGAAATGGACCCGGTCAAGGTTCAGGCCATCTGTGATTGGGTCCAACCTACTTCATTAAAGGCTCTTCAAAGATTCTTGGGTTTTGCCAATTTTTATCGTAAATTTAGTGGTAATTTCTCTGTTATTGTTAAACCATTGACTGATTTGACCAAAAAGGGTTCTGATGTGGTGAATTGGCCTCCTGAGGCAGTCTCTGCGTTTCAGGAACTTAAGCAGAGATTCACTTCTGCTCCTGTTCTACGGCAGCCTGATGTTTCTCTGCCATTTCAGGTGGAGGTTGATGCCTCTGAAATTGGGGCAGGTGCCGTTTTGTCCCAAAGAGATCCAGAGACCTCTAAAAGTAACCCTTGTGCCTTTTTCTCTCGAAAATTTTCTCCAACTGAACGTAATTATGACGTGGGTAATCGGGAGTTATTGGCCATGAAGTGGGCTTTTGAAGAGTGGAGACATTGGCTGGAGGGAGCCAAACATCAGGTGGTGGTCCTCACGGACCATAAGAATCTGGTTTATCTGGAATCAGCCAAGCGACTTAATCCTAGATAGGCCAGGTGGGCCTTGTTTTTCACACGTTTTAATTTTGTGGTTTCCTTTCTTCCTGGCACTAAGAATGTTAAGGCGGATGCCCTCTCGAGGAGTTTCCTTGCGGACTCTCCTGAGTTATCTGATCCTGCTGTTATTTTGAAAGAGGGTGTAGTTCTTTCCGCCATCTCGCCCAATTTGAGACTGGCTCTGGAAGGGTGTCAGGAGGATAAACCCGAGCGCTGCCCTATTGGGAAATTGTTTGTCCCAGACCGGTGGAAAAAGAGTGTGATGTCTGAGATTCATTGTTCCGCGTTGGCCGGTCATCCCGGAATTTTTGGTACCAGAGACTTGGTTAGTCGGTCCTTTTGGTGGCCTACCTTGTCTCGTGATGTCAGGGAATTTGTGCAGTCCTGCGGGACTTGCTCTCGCTCCAAGCCTTGCTCTCGCTCTAGTGGTTTGTTGATGCCATTGCCTGTGCCCAAGAGACCATGGACCCATATCTCTATGGATTTCATTTCCGACCTCCCTGTTTCTCAGAGAATGACCGTTATCTGGGTGATTTGTGAAAGGTTTTCCAAAATGATACATCTTGTGCCATTACCTAAGTTGCCTTCCTCCTCCGAATTGGTGCCTTTGTTCCTTCAGCACGTGGTTCGGTTACACAGCATTCCTGAGAACATTGTGTCTGACAGAGGAGTCCAGTTTGTTTCCAGATTTTGGAGGACTTTTTGTTCTAAACTTGGTGTTCAATTGTCTTTCTCCTCGGCTTTTCATCCTCAGACCAATGGACAAACTGAGAGAACAAACCAGACATTGGAGACTTATCTAAGATGCTTTGTGTCTGCTGATCAGGATGACTGGGTCTCTTTTTTGCCTTTGGCTGAGTTTGCTCTTAATAATAGGGCTAGCTCTGCCACTTTGATGTCTCCATTTTTCTGCAATTTTGGGTTTCACCCTCGATTTTCTTCAGGACAGACGGAGGCTTCTGTCTGTCCAGGTGTTGACTCTGTTGTGGAGCGTATGCAGCAGTTTTGGGACCAGGTAGTGGAGAGGTTGTCCCTCTCTCAGGAGAGGGCCTAGCGGTTTGCCAACCGGCATAGGACTGATGGTCCTCGGTTTAAAGTGGGGAACTTGGTCTGGTTGTCCTCAAGAAATATCCCTATGAGAGTTGCATCTCCTAAGTTTAAGCCTAGGTTCATTGGACCTTATAGGATCATGGAGATTCTTAATCCTGTTTCCTTTCGTTTGCTTCTTCCAGGGACATTTAAGATCCATAACGTGTTCCACAAGTCCTTATTGAAGAGGTTTGTCGAGCCAGTGGTTCCTATGGCTGTGCCTCCTGACCCTGTTTTGGTTGAGGGCAATCTGGAGTATGTGGTTGAGAAAATATTGAATTCTCGTTTTTCTAGACGGAAACTCCAGTATTTGGTTAAGTGTAGAGGTTATGGTCAGGAGGACAATTCTTGGGTGTTTGCTTCGGACATCCATGCTAGGAGACTCATCCGTGCGTATCACAGAGCTCATCCTGACCGACCTGGTTGCTCAAATGATGGTTTGGTGACCCCCTCCTCAAGGGGGGGGTACTGTTGTGAATGTGCTAGAAATGAATTCTGAGCAGAGGCTCCCTCTGGTGGTTACAAACAGTACTGAACTATCCAATGAAGATTGTGAAGATTGGAGATCAGGTGTTACTGACTGGTCTTATATAAGGGAGGTTCCCTCCCATCAGGGTTGCCGGTGATCAATTGTTCTGGTCTCATCTTTGATTCCTGTTCGCTTTGTAGCTTGCTGTTTCGTGCCTGCATCTTCTGCTTACAGATAAGACATTTTCTTCTATTAGTTTTTTGTGCTTGCTTTTTGCATTTTGTCCTGCACTTCTGTGGGGGTCTGCCGGCTCCCCTTCGGGGGCTTGTGCTCCTCTCAGTTTAGTTCAGCCACTGTTGTTTGTTCATTTGCCTTTTCTAGTTTTTTCAGTGGTTGCTGTTTAGTTTTTGTTACACCAGAGAACTAATTTAGGTGGTAGAGGTCGTGTGATCTCAGGTGTTTTTGTAATTAGTAGAGTTGGTACTTTTCAGGGTTTTTTGGGATTGCAGTAAGTGCCCTTCCTATCCTTTTCTATTTAGGAAGTTTGGGCCCCAACGTTTGCTCATACTATTTTCTGTCTGTGTCAGTATTTCTTCTTGTCTAACCGCCATTACATGTTTGGGGGCTTTCTATGTTCTTTGGGGATCTGCTCCGGGGCAGATAGCTTTCCTCTTTCTATCTTTAGGAGTAGTTAGCTTCTCAGGCTGTGACGAGGCGTCTAGGACCAACGTAGGTACGCTCCACTGCTGCCTTTAGTTGTGGTGGTTAGTCAGGGTACTGCAATCCCATAGATTCCAACCTCTCTGGTGTATTGCCTTTTTTGCCTGCTCTCCTCAGTTACCAAATCATAACAGTGAGACCTGTCACTCAAGGGCAGCCAGTGGGGATAAGCAGTAGGGGACCTGTCTTTCTACCCAGTCTCCTTTGTGGTTTGGACTTCGATGGCTATTCAACTTTGTTTTTCTCTGTAACTCTTTGAGTTTATCTTAAAGTTAAACATATACAGCTGAAATCAAGCAGACAGTGTCTGATGCATGCTGCCCATGGATCGGGTCGCAAGCATCAGTTGTCAGGTTCTCTTTAACAGCAGGATAGCTGTAATGTGATGACAACTGAGTTATGCTTTCAGTGGTGTAGTAATACACAGGAGAAATTGATAAATAGACATCTGGTAAATGCGAGTTACGATTTATAGCACACATTTAAGGAAACAAGAACTTACATCTAGAAAATAATGAACCAAAGGAAAGCAGAGAAGTAATAGTAACTGGGTCTTACTTGCAGAGGTGAGGTCCTAACATAAATCTCATAAATATATAGCCAAACTGGAAACTAGCTTCATGTGTTACCTTGATTGCAGTGGTTGAAGTGTAAAAGCGCTGATAATAATTAGAAACCTGGAAAATTGATTAACAGAAATAGGTGTGGTTTAGTTACATATACATAGTAACATAGGTTTAAAAAGACTAAACTCCAACAGGTTGAACCTTTTTCCACCAATGATAAATTCTTTATCACTAAATTATCTCTAACCCACTATGCTATTTGTGATGAGAAAAGCATTCACCCCTTTTTAAAAGCTGTTATAGTGCCTGGCATTACTACTAGTGATGAGCAAGCAATAAAATGCTCGGGTGCTCATTACTCATAATAAGCTGTCCGTAATGCTTGATTGCTCGTCTCGAGTAACTATTACAATGGAAGTCAATAGGAAACTCCAGCATTTTTATGGCAGTCCCTCCCAGGACGTCTGGGGGGGGGCATTAAAATTGCTGAAATAGATGGAAAAAGTGTTCAAATGGAATGGGAACAGCATGGGGAAGATGCCTGGATGCATCTCTGACTCCCAGGTTGCTTCTGGGAACAATGTTGTCAGAGTATTACACCATTTTTATAGACTGGCAATAAAATAGACAAACCAAAAGCAAATATGGATTTTAAAGGAAAAAAATGTTAGGAAATATTCTTTCCTATATATTGACTTGTATATAAGGCAAAATAAAAAAGAAAGAAAAAAAGCCGCCTCCTCTCCTTTAGGCTATTCTCACACATAACGTTTTTGCACTTTCACATTGCTTTAAAGGAAACCTGTTAGGTCCCCCAGCTGTCCAGTCCAGCAGTATTCAGCTATGTGTGATTAAACTCCCTCCTTAACCATCCTTGTATAACATAATTCAGTTAGATAAATACTCTTAAAAAAAGTATTTAGAACCTCCGCTTTTCCAATGCTAATGAGGGCTTTGACTAGTCAATGGGGCATTAGATGCCCCAGACCAGTCAGCCCTTTTTAATATAATCACTAGAGATGAGCAACCCCGTTCGGAAAACGATAGCCATTCTCAAAGTTGGATTCGTGTTCAAATTCCAGAGTATTTTCCTCAAAATCTGCAAAATTCGGCCAAAGTTCGGTAAATGATCGAGTTTCTACTAAGGCTGTGTGCACATGGTGGCTCTGATCAGTGGTAACACTACCGCTGGTAAGATAGTTATTGTCGGAGGTATGGAAGGGTAAAATTGTTTGAAACCTAAGATGTGAATTTTATATACTTTCTATCATTGAACTCAGTAAAAATATCAAAAAATTTCCATGACGTACAGCTTTTTAACAAACACTTACTCCAACTTTTTGCACAATATTTTGACTCCTTTGCATGACCTTTGGTGGAAGATTTTCGTGTCATTAGATTGGTTAGAAATGTTTTTTCATGGAACAGAGGCAAAGAAAATGAATGCTTTCCACACTTTTCTCACGGTGCTCTAATGTAGTGATGTTCCTAGGCTCATGGAAAAATTTAACAATAAGTACAATGTGAGCGAGCGGAGACTCTTTATTAATTCATCCAAAATAAGCCTGAAAGCTATGCTACTACACAATGGCAGCAAGTATGCTTCAGTGTCTGTAGGGCATTCTGTGCACTTGAAGGAAAGCTATAAGAATTTAGAATTTAGTCTCAAGAAACTTATCTACAAGGATCAAGGATGGTCAATATGTGGTGATCTGCAAGTTCTCTGCAAGGAGGATACTTTTAGAACCCATGCTTTTTATGTGAATGGTACAACCAGAATATGACTCATCAATGAAGCCAAAAAAGTTGGCCAACGAGAACATCTTTACAATCTGGACTCAAGAATATAGTTGCGGAAAGTTTAGTTGATCCCATTAAAGTTCTCCTGCCACCACTCCACATTAAGCTTGTACTGATGAGACAGTTTTACCGAAAGTAGAGACTTTTAAGTACTTGTGTACCAAGTTTCAGGGACTGTCCTAAGCAAAACTGTCCCATTTGGACTACTTTCCTGAAAACCTTGATGCTGTTAGTAAAAAGCAAGTTATCAAGATAGATATAACATGAACATAATGGGGAACTACTGCTGGATGCGTCAAATAGAAGATCCACAGGCCTTCTATAAGAGAAAAGGTATCAAGAGAATATTTGAAGAGAAAAGGTGGAAGAATTAGTTTCCAATATTGTTGCAGAATGAATGTTCAATACATTTTTATATATAATATTGTGTATATTTTTGGCTACATTAAAGATTTTTCTTGTTCATCTCGCTTGTACGTAATTTCATGAGCGTTTTGTGCAAAATCCATACATGCTGTTTAAAAATAGAATTGTTTGTTCAATCAGGGCATAAGAAAACATGAGAATCAGTCATTGGATTTGAAACAATTTTCATGAACCCAAATTTTGCATACCTGTGTTATTGTTCAATCTTGGCAACGTTCTGAAAAGAAAAAAGGTGTAGGTACTTTTAAGTATGTCCAGCTCATGGTTAAAATTCATAGAAAATCTTTATTTCATCCAAGATAAAATGGAAAATGGGTCCCAAGACAGACAGCACAAGAAACAAACGATGCGTTTCGAGCAGGACTGTTCTTTCTCAAAAGCTTTGAGAAAGAACAGTGTTATGTTTCGGTAACTGAGGAGAAATAGCAAAAAATAGCAAAAGCGGTAATACACCAGAGAGGCTGGAACCTATTGGATTGCAGTAACCTGAACTAACCACACAACTAGAGGTAGCCGTGGAGCGTTCCTATGGTGATCCTAGACGCCTCGTCACAGCCTGAGAGATAACTACACCTAAAGGCAGAAAGATGAAAGCTATCTGCCCCGGAGCAGATCCCCAAAGAAAATAGGAAGACCCCAAACATGTAATGGCGGTTAGACAAGAAGAAAGCACGGACACAGACAGAAAATAGAATGAGCAAACGCTGGGGCCCAATCTGTCTAGACAGAAAAGTACAGGAAAGAATTCTGACTGCAATCCAACAAAACCCTAACAAAAATACCAACACTTCTGATTGCCAAAAAACCTGAGATCACACGATCCTATCCACCTAAATCAAATCTCTGGTGTAACAAAACGCTATTCAGCAAATAAAAAGTAACAAAAGAGCAAAGCAAAAGTGCAGACACAAACAGAGCACAATTGCAGCGCCAAACCCCCAAAAGGGGACAGGCTGCAGTCCACTGCAGGCAGCAAACCAGCAGAGAAAATCAAACAGAGGAAAAAAAAACAGCAAACACTTATCTGAAGGAGAGCAGGAAACTAGCAGTGCTTCAAGCAAGACCAGAAGGAACAATTGATAACCGACAAGGCTGCTGGGAACTCAGGCCACTTATATCCTACCATTCAGCGCCAGCTGAAGGCCATTCAGTAATTAGTTCATTACCCTCAGCAACCACCGGAGGGAGCCCCAGCTCAGAAGTCACCTCCAGCATATTCACAACAGAACAGTCCTGTTCGAAACTGTCACTTGTTTCTCGTGCTGTCTGTCTTGGGACCAATTTTCCCATTTTATTTTGGATGAAAATAGAATTAGTCTTACCGGTAATTCAGTTTCTAGGAACCTTCCACGACAGCAGCATCGGAAGGTGTCTCCCAACACTAATGGGGACAGGAAACACAAAGAAGTTAAATACCCCTCCCCTTCCTACAATCACCAGTGTTTTTTTCTGGACACCCTAGCATGTATAGTTATCATCAAAGTGCAGGAATCATCCAATAAGAACATAAGATAGGGAGGGAAATTAGTGTTGTCGTGGAAGGTTCCTAGAAACCGAATTACCGGTAAGACTAATTCTATTTTCTCTAGTCACCTTCCGCGACAGCAGCATCGGAGTAACACCAACAACTAATTTCTTAGGGAGGGACAACAGCCTGCAGAACTCGTTTGCCAAATGTTAAATCCCTATTAAAACTTAGTCTGTAGTGCCTGGTGAACGTATGGACAGACGACCAGGTGGCGGCTATGCATATCTGCTCAGAAGATGCACTCTATCTCTCTGCCCATGATGTTAATACTGAATGAGTAGAATGAGCTTTCAGTGTTGCAGGAGGAGAAAGATTCTGCGATGAATATGCCAGACAGATAGATTGCTTGATTCAATTAGCAATCATATTTTTAGCCGCCTTCCTGCCCTTATTCCGTTCTGAGAACTGAATGAATAGGTTTTGGTCAATCCTCGGTTTGTGGGACGTAGTAGAGGACCACCCTGCGAACATCAAGGGTGTGAAAGACTTCTTCCTTCGAATTGGAAGGATTTGGGCAGAATGAGGGTAGCACAATATCCTGACCTCTATGGCAGTCCAAGACTACTTTAGGCATAAAGGAGGGATCTAATCGAAGGACAATGCTATACGCAGTGACAGTTAGGTAAGGCTTCTGTATTGATAGGGCCTGAAACTCTCCTACACGTCTAGTGGTAGTAATTGCTACTAGAAAAACAGTTTTAAGGGTCAGATTCTTTAAACTCATGGATGATTGGGGTTCAAATGGATCTTGGTTTAAATTGTTAAGGACCAGATTTAGATCCCAGGTGGGGACTTGGCTACGAAGTCTAGGATGAAGTCTAGCAGCTGAGGTCAGAAAGCGTTTAATCCAGCGATGGCCAGTTAAGTCCTGATCAAAAAAGGAACTAAGAGCTGACACCTGCACTTTCAGTGTACTAGGTGTAAGCACCAGATCCAACCCTTTTTGAAGAAAATCCAGAATTTGCGCGATGTTAGGATGGAAGGGATCAGGAGAACTCGGAAACACCAGGATGAAAATTTCTTCAAACTTTGTCATAGATGGCGTTGGTCACTGGCTTTCTACTCTTCTGGAGAGTTTGTATTACTTCATCTGAGAGCCCTTTAGCTTTTAGGATTTTGACTTCAGTAGCCAGGCCGCAAGGTTCAATCTGCGCAGATCCAGGTGTAGCAGAGTACCCTGGTGAAGGAAGTCGGCCTTCTGGGGTAGAAGTAGTGGACCTTCCTGAGCTACTTCCATCAAAACGCAGTACCAAATTCTTTCCGGCCACTTGGGAGCAACTTAAATCGTGGTGACCCGATCCGACCGAATCTTCTGCATTGTCCTTGTTAGAATCGGGATCGGCAGGAAGGCGTAGGCCAGGTTGAATCTCCAAGGATGAGAGAGGGCGTCTATTCCCCACACTCCGGTCGCAGGACTGAGGGAAAAGAACGTCTTCACCTTCGCGTTCTGGCCATTGGCAAACAGGTCTACATCCAGACTCCCCCACTTTGACACTAAGGACAAAAAGACCACTTGGTCCTTCCTGCTGAGGAAGTCTGCCAGAATATTGTTGGATTCCTTTAGATGTACTGCTGAGATGGACAAAAGATGTCTTTCTGCCCAGGAAAAAATCCTTGCAGCGATTGACTTCAAACTTGCGTATTTCGTACGTCTCTGGAGCTGGAGGTAGGCACTGTGGTTATGTTGTCAGAATAGACATGTACGTGATGACCTTGGATGAGAGTGGATGCAGCTTTCAACGCCTCCTCTACTGCCTTCAGCTCCCCCAGGTTTGAGGAGCTGGGTATGATGTCTGGGGCCCACAACCCCTGGAAGTGAGTTCTCTCCACCACTCTCCCTCAGTCTCTCCGACTGACATCCAAAGTGAGTATCTTCAGGGAAGTTGGTCCCAGCTGACTCCCTGCTGTAGGTTTCGGTGGTTTAGCCACCATGAAAGAGAAGCCTTCACATGACCGGGAAGGGAAACTCTCCTGGTCAGTGCACTTTGATGCTTTCTTGAATTCAAAAGAACATGAGACTGAAGGACCCGTGTATGGGCTTGAGCCCAAGAGACTGCCTGGATGCACAATGTCAGTGATCCCAGGATAGACATTGAGTCCCTCAGGGTAGGGGCTCTCTGATCTCTAAACCTGGAGATCCTCACAACCAGTTCCAGCTGAGGATCCCTGGGTAAGAATGATGTTCTCTGCCCTGAATCCAAAAGAATTCCCAGGAATTTCTTTCTTGATGAAGGGTGAAGAATGAAGATCCGAATTCTCCAAATTTGGGATCCAGCCCAGGGATTCCAGGATTTCCAGGGTTCTCGCCACGTCTAGATTCAGATGATAGAAAGATGGTGCGACGATAAGAAAGTTGTCTAGATATGGGATGATGAAAACCTTCTGACGTCGAATGATTACCGTTTTGCCATAATCTTGGTAAATACCCGCAGTGCCGATGAAATGCCGAACGGTAGGATATTGAATTGGTAATGGCTGACCTGGTGACCCTGGGACACTGCAAACCTGAGGAACTTCCTGTGGTCTGGATGGACTGGCACATGATAATAGGCATCCTTCAGATCTATTGTAGCCTTTACCCAATCCTGTACAATAAGCGGGATTGCTGATTTGATAGACTCCATCATGAATTGTCTGTTCTTGATCACTTGGTTCGGGGGCTTCACATTTATGATAACCTTGAGTTTCCCTGAGTTTTTCTTTACCTAGAACAGGCAAGAATATTGGCCTCTGCCTATCTCCTGTTGTGGTACTCGAGAGATCACCTCTACTTGAAGTAGACCTTGGAGATCTAATAGCAAGGACTCTTGAAGGTATGGAGACTGTAGTGAGGTAATTCTCAGGCATTGAGAGGGAAGGCTCTCTAATTCTAGTTTCAATCCATCCTGTATGGTACGGAGAACCCATTGATTTGTGGAGATGGATTGCCACTGAGGGAGGAAACCAGAGAGTCGACCCCTGACCAGAGAGCAGTCATTGTTTGTCTGGGGTTTGCTGGTGGTGGGGGACAAGGATGTTTTTGCCCTTACCACCTTTGGTTAACTTCAATGGCCTGTTTTGTCTTTCCCTTTGAATTCCCTTTGGGAAGACTGATCACGGGAGGGACGAAAAAACTGTTTCCTAGGGTTTTTCTGCTAGGAAGTGATTTCTTTTTATCCGTAGCTTTTTATATGATTTTGTCGAGAGCAGGACTGAAAACATAGTGTCCCTATGGGAATGGCGCAAAGTTTAGTTTTGGAGGTAAAGTCACCACCCCATAACTTCAGCCACAGAGCTCTCCTAGCTGAATTGGAGAGGACTGCAGATCTTGCCGCTACCCGGACAGACTCAGCAAAAGCATCAGCAAGGAACCCTGTAGCTTTCTGAAGGAGGGGAAGAGAGTCAAGTATCTCCTCCATAGAAGTCCCCTGAGTTAGGTGGTATACTAACGAACGGAGCCAGCGGAATAGAGATCTGACAACACACATTGAGGCCACGTTCGTTTGTAGCAGATTGGTGGAGGTGTCCCAGAACTTTCTTAACAAGCTCTTGATTTTATGATCCATGGGAGCTGGGATGAGTCCTCGAAAGGAACAGCTGTCTTTTTGGCCAGCCTGGACACCTGCACATCCACTTTGGGGATATCCCATAAAGAGCAATCTCCGTCTGGGGGCAAGCGATTTTTTAACTCTGATGGGACGCTAAGTCTTTTCTCAGGGAGGTATTATTCATGAAAGATAAGGTTTTGAATATTCTGGAGTATGGGAAACCCTTTCTGCTTTTTAGGTTTTAGCCCCCAAACATCTCTTCCTGCACAGAATATCTCACTTCCTCCTCCTCCTCAACCCCCATGGTGTTTGTCACTATATTTATCAACTCTTCCATATCTTCGGAAGAGGAATAATATTTTTTATTATCAGACTTTGCGGTGGAAGTGGAACCCTCAATCTCCCAAATATCGTCCGAACCCGAGGTACGGACTTCGCCTGAGTCTGAATCAGATTTCACAGGTCCCATCTTCCTTTTCTTTGAAGGAGGGGGTTGTGGTACTGAGGTCTGGGAAAAGGCGGCCATAGAGGATTGAACCTCTTGTTTGATGAGGGTTTTGATGCTGTCCAACAGAGAGGGCTGTTCGCCACGCAATATATCATCTGTGCAGGGCTGGCAAAGCTTCTTCTTATATGGGGAAGGAAGCCTGGAAGCACATACACCATACACCACACTTGTGTCTGAGCACCTTATCCTTTTTAGGTGTAGGGACCCTGTCTCCCTAAAAAGAGAGAGAAAGGTATACTAAGTCACCCGTGAGGCTATAACCTGGACAGCAAGAGAGCTTCATCCACTACTTACAGTAGGAGGGTGAACTCTGGGCTCTGCAGAAGCAGACAGAGGGTTTGTCGCCGTCCATTTGGTCAGTCTGTCACCAGTCACAGAGGGACATAGACAATGGGCCTTACCTGGAGGCATCCCCCGACCAGGATTTATCTAATCGAGGTTCCATCTTGATTTCCTGTGCTCCTCCTCCCCCAGGTCCACAGGAGGGAAACCCAGAGGGGTTGCCCCAACCATGGCGGCCACCCGGAACACGCTGACACAGGCTGGCAGAGCGTGCTTTCCAGCGTGGAACGCACCAGGAAGTAAACCAGAAGTTCAGGACGATGTCACTTCCGGTGCAAGCGAACTTCAGAATCAGCCAGCGTGGAGGGAGGAGGACGCTGGCGCACATCACCACCCCACGTTACCACCCACGGAGGCGCAGGAGAAGGGTCTTAACTTAAGTCTTATGGCATCATGGAGACGGGAGCAGCTCCTGGAGGAGGAAGGGCGAAGCACCCGACCTTTGCTACCCGGCATAGAATAGGTGAGCTTTGAGGTGCTCCCAATCACCAGCCATGGCAGCACCATTCAGGAACCTCTTCATGCCCCATAGGGGACAGGAAAAACATTGGTGGTTGTAGGACGGGGTATTTAACCTCTTTGTGTTTCCTGTCCCCCATTATGGCAGGGTGACATCCTCCGATGCTGCTATCATGGAAGGTGTGGAATTTGCTACGAATTTTAACCAGGAGCTGGATATATTTTTCCTTTTTTCTATATTTACTTCTCGTGAGTTGTTGGATCGTGGATTCCATGCATACTGGACCTTATGCAGCAAGCTGGCAAACCCTTGTCTTTTTTAATCCACTTTTTAAGTATGCTGCACCTTACCATCGTAGATATTAAGAGAGCAATAATTTGTCAACCTGAAGCCACCATGATATTTAAATAGTTTACAGAGTGAGTTTCTTATTGGAGCAGGTTTCTTTTAGCTCTGATGATTACTTTAGAGAAGATTTTCTACACGCTTGGAGTGGTGGACACTTTAATGGGGCAATATACAGTCAACTTTTTTGGGCTAGTGTGACCAGAAGTACTTGATGTATCATAAGTATTTTTGTTTTTTACTTGTCAAAAGATATTTTTCTTACTGCCAGGATTTTTACTTGAGTGATCTTTTTAAGTGACTTGATTTAGCTACAACATGAATGTCTTTGTGAGATATTCAGATTAATTTATTCATCCATCTACATAACTAGGCACAGCATTCGTAATAAAGTGGTGACAACTTAAATTGAAGAATGGAGCTGATCGCATTGAGTCATTTTATGAAACCGTTTACATTAAAGCTCCTTTCCTGAATATCTGCTTTGCATGTCTCAAAGGTGTTATGATTTTTTTTGTTACACGGGTCTGAATGCTTTAAATAACTATGATCCCCCCTTGGGAATGACATCAAATATAACACAATGTGTTCAGGTTTCCTTAATAATATAATGGACACACTCACAAATGGAAGGCTCTCCTACAAATTAACTTAGCAATAAAAATAACATTTTATTGAGTTGACATATAGATCACAAGTGTAGATAAAACCACTATCATTACATTATATCTCACTACAGAGGGGTTAAAGCAATCCTGTTACCAACTAGATAGAACTATGCTACTCATATTATTGCTGGTCATTTATATATATCAGGAAAACTGACCATTACATCTGAAGTATATGTGAACATTCATCACATTTACCCTAGAAAAATTGTATAGAACATTCACTTATTTCACAGAACAGGTTTCTACTTTACATGGAATTTCAAAACTTTTATTTTAATCTCATGCATATATTATGGCTTTATAAAATTTTTAGTTCGATTTTGTATGGTGGCCCATGAAATGCATACAATTTAATAGTAAGAAGCTTTAGAGTCTCTGAATGCCTCCACATAGGCTCTGAACACACAGCTCTGCTGCATGCATGATGTCTTACACTTATCAATTTTCCAACTCAAAATTAGAATTTGCATTTTCTTGAAAGATGGTAAATTGCATACTAAATACACTGTATAACATGTTTATTGATAAGGTGGTCATCTCCAGACCCACATATCTTAAGAAATATAAAACACACACAATGAATTTCCTTATGCCAGTTTTCGAAATAGAGCTTGTCATGGCAAAATCTGATGTGAACTACAAACATCAGCATTTAGGCCGGTTTGCCAGCAAATTTTTACATATGGAAGTAAAATGATTGGATTGATCCATGGTGAATTGAATTTGAGTTGAAATTCCTGAAATACGCAGGTCAACACAAATCTGAACAGTTTGCAATTCGATTGCCATGGAGCTGCTAAAAAAAAAAGAAAAATGTTTGGCGCTATTTCACACACTGCTGCAGAGTTACAGAGAGGGTTATTAATGAGAGGAAGTCTTCCTCATAATGCACTGCAGCTCTTACATCACATGGTAAAGCCCGCCGAATCATTGGGACTATTACATGCAGTATAAAATATGGAGGCCAAAAAAGCAAAGCCATTACATGCGTTTACAGCATAGAGATAGGAGTTCAGGGTGTACAACTTAGGCTGGGGTCACACTTATGAGTGCGATGCGAGAAACTCGCGCAAGTCTCTCGCATCAGTGCCCGGCACTGCCGCCTGCATTCGGGACCGGAGTGTGCGGCCGTATGTATTTGCATGGCACTAGTGCTGAAAAACAGAAAGAAAATGATAAGCCAGCTTGCAGCAGCAGTGTCAGTGCAATTGGTTAATGTATACAAAGTACAAACATCTCTTATATTTTTGCAGTACAAAACTTTGGAATTTTTCTGTTTTCTCTCTTTTGCTTCTTTCTCTCTGTCTCTCTCCAGCATTGAGGAATGGCAAAATGTTCTACTTTACATAATGTTCCAAATCAACTGCACTATTTGAGATTAGCTGCAAATAAATTTGCCATTGTAACGCTGGTGGGTCTGGACTTACTGCACCACAGGCCAGGCTTACCCTGGAAGAGTGTAACTAATTGACTACCTGGTATTCCCAAAGTCTTTCCACATCTCCCTATAGCTAGGTGGAGACTCACAGCAGCAGTTGGATGCAGCAGAGATCGAAATGCTGGAAGAGGCAGCTCAGCGAGATGACCCAAGACTTGGAAGAGCAGAGCAGCGAACACAGTGAGTAGGGCAGCGCTTACTACCCATGCGAGTCACCAGCGTGACAGCCATAAATAATATTTTGGGGAAATGGCAAATTTAATCAATTAATGACCAGAGGAATTTTTGTTTTTGCATTTTCATTTTTTGCTTCCCTTCTTCCCAGAGCCATAACTTTTTTATTGCTTCATCAAAATGGTCATGTGAGGGCTTGTTTTTTGTGGAATGAGTTGTACTTTTGAACAAAACCATTGATTTTAACATATTGTGTACTGGAAAATGAAAAAAAATTCAAGTGCTATGAAATTTTTAAAAAAGTGCTATCCCATAGTTGTTTTTTATATCATGTTCACTAAATCCTAAAACTGACTTTCCATTATTATTCTCCATATTATTATGAGTTCCTAGACACCAAACATGTCTAGGTTCTATTTTATTTAAGTGGTGAAAAAAAATTCTAAAGTTTGTTAAATTAAAATAAAAAAATTGATGATCAGATCACCTGTATGTAGTAGAAATCCTCACTCTCTATCAGTGCCGACCACTGGGCAGCGTTAATAGCAATCTGGCTATGACAACCATAGAGGTCTGCTGGAGACCTCTGGTTGTCATGCCAACCCATCTGTGATCCACGATCACATGACGGGATCACTGATGAGTGGGATTTCCAGCGCGCTTGACAGAAACACGATGTAATGTATGTAGTACAGTTCATATATGTGCTTGGGTGCGATGAAAATACATGAGACACAGGTTTGATATAGAAAGTCTTGTATTACTTCATATAAGTTGGCAAAAATAGTCACACAGTTTGCAGACACAGAAGCAGGAGACACAGCAGGCCAGAGTAATCTAAGCTCAGCAATCACTCTCCACAACAGGTTCAGGATCTTCTTCTCTGTTACCGTAAGTCCATGCAAACGTGGGTCTTTCAAAGAGCAGGTTCAGAGTCCACAAGTGCTTCAGAGTTCCTCAGTAGGAATAGCTGGAGTACAAGGTCCAAGGCTTTAGGAGTCAGGTCACAGGTTCACTGCAGTGTTGTGAATGGGTTTGAGATGAGTTCTGAGCAGAGGCTCCCTCTGGTGGTTACAAGCGGTACTAGTGAGGATTGTGAGGACTGGGAATCAGGTGTTACTGATTGGTCTTATGTAAGGGAGTCATTTTCCCATCAGGGTTGCCGGTGATCAATTGTTCTGGTCTGAATCCTTCTTTCCAGTTTCCCTTGTAGCCTGCTGTGTCGTGTCTGCATCTCCTGCTATCAGATAAGACAATTTCTTTTTTGTGTTTTTGCTATATTTTTGCATTTTGTCCTGCACTTCTGTGGGGGCCTTCAGGTCCCCTCCGGGGCTTTTGCCCTCTCAGTTTAGTCCAGCCACTGTGTTTTGTACTTTTGCTTTTTCCAGTTTTTTTTCAGTGGCTGCTGTTTTTATTTTGTTACACCAGAGAGCTAATTTAGGTGGTAGAGGTCGTGTGATCTCAGGTGATTTTGAAATTAGTAGAGTTGGTGTTTTTTCAGGGTTTCTGAGATTGCAGTAAGTACCCTTCCTATCCTTTTCTATTTAGATAGTTTGGGCCCCAGCGTTTGCTCATACTATTTTCTTTCTGTGTCAGTATTTCCTCTTGTCTAACCGCCATTACATGTTTGGGGCTTTCTATTATCTTTGGGGTTCTGCTCCGGGGCAGATAGCTTTCCTATTTCTATCTTTAGGTGTAGTTAGTTTCTCAGGCTGTGACGAGGCGTCTAGGACCAACGTAGGAACGCTCCACGGCTACCTCTAGTTGCGGTGGTTAGTCAGGGTACTGCAATCTCATAGATTCCAACTGCTCTGGTGTATTGCCTTTTTTACCTGCACTCCTCAGCTACCGTAACATAACCAGTATTCGAACCGGCACGCAAAAAAAATGTAGGTACTACAGAAGTGGAAAATCATTTTGAAGGAAGAAAGTGCAGCAGAGAATATTGTAAACTGTTTATGACATTTACGTTAATTTTATCCTCCCTTAGAAACCTCGGATGCTGGAGGATCTTCTCTCCGAATGAGTGCACAGTGTCATGACCGTGTGATCAGCTGTTCCCTGAGTGTTCCAGAGTATGCTGCATATCTATCGTAGTTGACTGTTTTGTGAAACCAACTAAAATCCCCACCACAGAATTTGTTTTTAGGGGATCGAGCTAAGTTTCAGAATTTCAAAAATAATTGTAAATTGTTTCTTGCCTTAAAATCTAAGTCCTCAGGAAACGCAGCGCAGCAGGTTCAAATTGTCATCTCTCTCCTGCGCGGCGATCCTCAGGATTGGGCTTTTTCCCTGATACCTGGGATCCTGTTTTGAGTGATGTTGATGCATTTTTCAGGCTTTGGGGTTATTGTACGATGAGCCTAATGTCACTGATCAAGCTGAAAAAGCCTTGTTGGCATTAAATCAGGGCTTGATGACGCTGAGTTATACTGTCAGAGATTCCGTAGGTGGCAGTCCTGACCAAGTGGAATGACGACGCTTTGGCGGCCCTTTTCCGGAAGGGTCTGTCGGATAATGTAAAGGATGTTATGGTGGGATTCCCTGTCCCCTCTGGTCTCAATGATTCTATGTCATTAGCGATTCAAATTGACAGACGTTTGCGTGAGCGGAGAGTATGCGTGGAGTGGTGTTGCCTTGTGAGCCAGCTTCTGAACCCATGCAGTGTGATAGAGTGGTGTCTGGGGCACAGCGTCATGAGTTTCGAAAGCGCAATGGGTTATGTTTCTACTGTGTGATGCCTCTCATGCTATTTCAGTCTGCCCTAAGCGGGGAAGACGTTTTGCACGCTCGTTGTCTTGGGTAGTGTTCAGACTAAGTTTTTGTTAACTGTCACTCTGATATGCTCTCTGTCCTCATTTTCTGCTCAGGCTTTCGTTGATTCTGGAGCAGCTATTAACCTGATGGATTATGATTTTGCTAAACGTTGTGGGTTTCCCTTGATACCCCTACAGAAGTCTATTCCTTTACTGGGATCGATTCTACCCCTTTGGCTGAGAATAAACCCCAGTTTTCTACTCAGGTGATAATGAGGGTTGAACCTGATCACCAGGAGTGCTGCAAATTTTTGGTTCTATATAATCTGCATGACATTATAGTGCTGGGTTTCCCTTGGTTACAGTCTCATAATCCTGTTTTGGATTGGAAATCTGTGTCTGTAACCAGTTGGGGCTGCCAATGTGTTAATACCAACACTCCTGTTTTTTCTGCCTCCCCCCAGGCTGAGGATGTTCCTGACTTTTGTTTTGATTTTTCTGATGTGTTTAGCGAAAGTAAATCTGCATCCTTACCTCCCCATAGGAGCTATGACTGCGCTATTGAATTAGTGCCAGGTAGTAAATTCCCTAAAGGTCGCCTTTTTAACTTGTCTGTACCTGAACATGACGCTATGCGGTCTTATATCAAGGAATCATTGGAGAAGGGTCATATCAGACCATCCTCTTCACCCTTAGGTGCCGGTTTTTTCTTTGTGGCCAAAAAAGATGGTTCATTAAGGCCGTGTATTGATTATCGTCTCTTGAACAATATTACTGTGAAATATCAATACCCGTTACCCTTAATTTCTGACCTGTTTTCCAGGTGAAAAACGCTACTTGGTTTACCAAGCTTGACCTCAGGGGGGCGTATAACCTTATTCGCATTAAGCACGGGGATGAATGGAAGACGGCATTTAACACCCCTGAAGGGCATTTTGAGTACCTTGTGATGCCCTTTGGGCTCACAATGCTCCTTCCGTCTTCCAGTCCTTCATGAATGACATTTTCAGGATTTTGTGGACAAGTTTCTGATTGTTTTATTTGGATGATATCTTGATTTTTTCTAATGACTGGGACTCTCATGTGAAACATGTTCGAACTGTATTCCAGATTTTGAGAGAGAATGCTCTGTATGTGAAGGGATCAAAGTGTCTTTTTGGCGTACAGAAGATCTCATTTCTGGGATTCATTTTGTCCCCATCTGTTATTGAAATGGACCCGTCAAGGTTCAGGCCATCTGTGATTGGGTCCAACCTACTTCATTAAAGGCTCTTCAGAGATTTTTGGGTTTTGCCAATTTTTATCGTAAATTTATTGTAATTTCTCGGTTATTGTTAAACCATTAACTGATTTGACCAGAAAGGGTTCTGATGTGGTGAATTGGCCTCCTGAGGCAGTCTCTGCGTTTCAGGAACTTAAGCAGAGATTCACTTCTGCTCCTGTTCTACGGCAGCCTGATGTTTCTCTGCCATTTCAGGTGGAGGTTGATGCCTCTGAAATTGGGGCAGGTGCCGTTTTGTCCCAAAAAGATCCAGAGACCTCTAAAAGTAACCCTTGTGCCTTTTTCTCTCGAAAACTTTCTCCTACTGAACGTAATTATGACGTGGGTAATCGGGAGTTATTGGCCATGAAGTGGGCTTTTGAAGAGTGGAGACATTGGCTGGAGGGAGCCAAACATCAGGTGGTGGTCCTTACGGACCATAAGAATCTGGTCTATCTGGAATCTGCCAAGCGACTCAATCCTAGACAGGCCAGGTGGGCCTTGTTTTTCACACGTTTTAATTTTGTGGTTTCCTTTCTTCCTGGCACTAAGAATGTTAAGGCGGATGCCCTCTCGAGGAGTTTCCTTGCGGACTCTCCTGAGCTATCTGATCCCTCTGTTATTTTGAAGGAGGGTGTAGTTCTTTCCGCCATCTCGCCCAATTTGAGACTTGCTCTGGAGGGGTGTCAGGAGGATAGGCCCGAGCGCTGCCCTGTTGGAAAATTGTTTGTCCCGGACCAATGGAAAAAGAGTGTGATGTCTGAGATTCATTGTTCCGCATTGGCTGGCATCCCGGAATTTTTGGTACCAGAGACTTGGTTAGTCGGTCCTTTTGGTGGCCTACCTTGTCTCGCGATGTCAGGGAATTTGTGCAGTCCTGCGGGACTTGCTCTCGCTCCAAGCCTTGCTCTCGCTCTAGTGGTTTGTTGATGCCATTGCCTGTGCCCAAGAGACCATGGACCCATATCTCTATGGATTTCATTTCCGATCTTCCTGTTTCTCAGAGAATGACCACCATCTGGTAATTTGTGATAGGTTTTCCAAGATGATACATCTTGTGCCATTACCTAAGTTGCCTTCCTCCTCTGAATTGGTGCCGTTGTTCCTTCAGCACGTGGTTCGTTTACACGGCATTCCTGAGAACATTGTGTCTGACAGAGGAGTCCAGTTTGTTTCCAGATTTTGGAGGACTTTTTGTTCTAAACTGGGTGTTCAATTGTCTTTCTCCTCGGCATTTCATCCTCAGACCAATGGTCAAACTGAGAGAACAAACCAGACATTGGAGACTTATCTAAGATGCTTTGTGTCTGCTGATCAGGATGACTGGGTCTCTTTTTTGCCTTTGGCTGAGTTTGCTCTTAATAATAGGGCTAGCTCTGCCACTTTGATGTCTCCGTTTTTCTGTAATTCTGGGTTTCACCCTCGATTTTCTTCAGGACAGACGGAGGCTTCTGTCTGTCCAGGTGTTGACTCTGTTGTTGAGCGTATGCAGCAGATTTGGGACCAGGTAGTGGAGAGGTTGTCCCTCTCTCAGGAGAAGGCCCAGCGGTTTGCTAACCGCATAGGACTGATGGTCCTCGTTTAAAGTGGGGACTTGGTCTGGTTGTCCTCAAAGGATATTCCTATGAGAGTAGCATCTCCTAAATTTAAGCCTAGGTTCATTGGACCTTATAAGATCATGGAGATTATTAATCCTGTTTCTTTCGTTTGCTTCTTCCAGGGACATTTAAGATCCATAACGTGTTCCACAAGTCCTTGTTGAAGAGGTTTGTTGAGCCAGTGGTTCCTGCTGCTGTGCCTCCTGACCCTGTTTTGGTTGAGGGCAATCTGGAGTATGTGGTTGAGAAAATATTGGATTCTCGTTTTTCTAGACGAAGACTCCAGTATTTGGTTAAATGGAGAGGTTATGGTCAGGAAGACAATTCTTGGGTGTTTGCTTCGGACATCCATGCTAGGAGACTTATCCGTGCGTATCATAGAACTCATCCTGACCGACCTGGTTGCTCAAATGAGGGTTCGGTGACCCCTCCTCAAGGGGGGGTACTGTTGTGAATGGGTTTGAGATGAGTTCTGAGCAGAGGCTCCCTCTGGTGGTTACAAGCGGTACTAGTGAGGATTGTGAGGACTGGATATCAGGTGTTACTGATTGGTCTTATGTAAGGAGTCATTTTCCCATCAGGGTTGCCGTGATCAATTGTTCTGGTCTGAATCCTTCTTTCCAGTTTCCCTTGTAGCCTGCTGTGTCGTGTCTGCATCTCCTGCTATCAGATAAGACAATTTCTTTTTTGTGTTTTTGCTATATTTTGCATTTTGTCCTGCACTTCTGTGGGGCCTTCAGGGTCCCCTCCGGGGGGCTTTTGCCCTCTCAGTTTAGTCCAGCCACTGTGTTTTGTACTTTTGCTTTTTCCAGTTTTTTTTCAGTGGCTGCTGTTTTTATTTTGTTACACCAGAGAGCTAATTTAGGTGGTAGAGGTCGTGTGATCTCAGGTGATTTTGAAATTAGTAGAGTTGGTGTTTTTTCAGGTTTTCTGAGATTGCAGTAAGTACCCTTCCTATCCTTTTCTATTTAGATAGTTTGGGCCCCAGCGTTTGCTCATACTATTTTCTTTCTGTGTCAGTATTTCCTCTTGTCTAACCGCCATTACATGTTGGGGGCTTTCTATTATCTTTGGGTTCTGCTCCGGGCAGATAGCTTTCCTATTTCTATCTTTAGTGTAGTTAGTTTCTCAGCTGTGACGAGGCGTCTAGGACCAACGTAGGAACGCTCCACGGCTACCTCTAGTTGCGGTGGTTAGTCAGGGTACTGCAATCTCATAGATTCCAACTGCTCTGGTGTATTGCCTTTTTTACCTGCACTCCTCAGCTACCGTAACATAAAACTGCAGGCTAGATTCTGAAGCACTGATTGCTCAGCTTGGCTGCTTAAGAAGCAAAATGAGAGAATCAGGCGGGAACATGCAAGCTGGAAACTCCATTTTGACTGAGGGCAAGATAGCTGCAGCAAGACAGAAAGTAAAATGGCTGACGAACAAACTGAGTTTCAGGAACATGTACACAGAACCTTACATTACTCCCCCCTTAGGGACAACCTCCGGATGACCTCAGGCCAGGCTTGTGTGGGTACCTCTGATGAAACTGACGGAGCAAGCGAGGAGCATTAACGTTATTGACTGGTTCCCATGAGTTGTCCTCCACTGGGTAGCCCTGCCATTTAATCAGATATTGTAACTGATTTCTATACAACCTGGAATCTAAAATCCTTTCCACCACAAATTCTTCCTGACCATCGACTAGCACTGGGTCAGGGCAAGGAGAAGAACGTCCAGGAAACGTATTGGGTGTCGCAGCCTTTAGTAGGGATACATGAAAGACAGGGTGAATTCTCATAGTTCTGGGCAGTTGAAGACGACAAGCAACGGCACTTATAATTTTACTGATTTTATAGGGTCCAATGTACTTATGTCCCAACTTAGACGATGGAATCCTTAACTTAAGATTTCTGGTTGACAGCCAGACCAAGTCTCCTACCTTGAAAGCTGGTGCAGGTTTACGAAATTTATCTGCTGCTTTCTTGTACCTTTCCTGAGCCGATTCCAGATTCTCCTTTAGAAGATCCATATTCTTCTGTAAAGACGTGATTCTTTCAGCCACTGCTGGTAAAGGCGTTTCTATGGGATATCGTGGTAGAATGTTAGGATGATAACCTAGATTGGAGTAAAAAGGAGACTGCTTAGTGGAGGCACTCTGAGAGTTGTTATACGAGAACTCAGCTAATGAAAGTAGATCCACCCAATCATCCTGTAGGTGGCAGATAAAGCAGCAGAGATACTGCTCCAGGGTTTGATTGGTTCGTTCGGTCTGTCCATTAGTCTGGGGATGAAAAGCAGAAGAAAGGTTTACTTTAATGTCCAATGCTGCACAGAAATTTTGCCAAAACCTAGAAGTGAATTGCACCCCTCGATCCGAAATAACCTCATCCGGTACTCCATGTAAGCGAAACACATCTTTAATCATCAAATCTGATGTCTGTTTTGCAGTGGGTAAGCCGACACAAGGGATAAAATGAGCTGCCTTTGTTAGACGGTCAACCACCACTAGAATGGTGTTCTTCCCTTGAGAGGTTGGTAACTCCACAATGAAGTCAATAGAAATGGATCCCCACGGGCGGGACGGGGTGGGAAGAGGCTGTAACAGACCAGTTGGTGAGGAGCGAGGTGTTTTGCATCTTGCACAGACTTCACATGAAGCGACATAGTTCAAAACATCCTTCCTGCAAGTGGGCCACCAAAAGAAACGAGAGAGAAATTCCTGTGTCTTTAGAATTCCTCTATGCCCAGCTATCTTGGAATCGTGAATGAGTTGCAATACTCTCAATCTGACTGTTTCAGGAATATACAGGCGTTGTCCCTGAATCCACACACCATTCTTAAAGATAAGACTTACGTCCCTTGGGGGTTGTGCCAAAAAGGAATCCGCATGGTATGCTTCCTTGATGTCCTTAAGTAGGTCTTGATTATGAATTACTCCTAGGAATCTAGAGTCAGGAAGAATAGTCTTAGGAGGAGTAATTGGACGTGTCTCTGCTGAGTAAATCCTAGAGAGTGCATCAGCCTTTCCATTGCGCGATCCTGGTCTATAAGAAATGATAAAATTAAATTGGTTTAAGAAAAGATTCCAGCGAGCCTGGCGAGGAGTCAGACACTTAGCCGACCTGATAAACTCAAGGTTACGATGATCTGTCAGGACGACTATTTGCTGTGCAGCTCCCTGAAGAAGGTGTCTCCATTCTTTGAAGGCGGCAATAATGGCCAACAACTCTCTATTGCCCACATCGTAGTTCCTCTCAGCCGAAGGCAACTGCTGGGAAAAGAAGGCACAGGGATGCAAGACATTCTTCTCACCTGTTCTCTGAGAGAGTATAGCTCCAACGGCACAGTCTGAAGCATCCACCTCTATTATGAAGGCAAGCTCGGGGTTGGGATGTACTAGGATAGGTGCAGTGGTAAATTTATCTTTTAGACGGGAAAATGCTTCCTGGGCTTGGGGAGTCCAGGAGAACCTAGACTCTTTCCGGGTAAGTTGGGTGATAGGTGACACTACCTCAGAGAAATTTCTAATGAAACGTCTATAGAAGTTGGCAAACCCGATGAAGCGCTGTACCGCCTTCACATTTCTAGGACTTGGCCAATCCTTGATGGCTTGGGTTTTGCTTCCATCCATACTAATTCCTTGTGTAGACAGTACATACCCCAGAAATTGAATTTCGGTCCTATGGAATTCACACTTTTCAAGTTTGATGTAAAGATGATTTTGTCTTAGACGTTCCAAGACCATTCTCACATGTCCATGATGTTCCTCTGTGGAGTTAGAAAAAATTAGAATATCATCCAAATAAATTACCACGAATGTATCTAGGAGATCCCTGAAGATGTCATTCACCAAGTGTTGGAAAGTGGCTGGGGCGGTACTCAGACCAAAAGGCATAACTAGATATTCAAAGTGTCCATAGCGTGACCTGAATGCAGTCTTCCATTCATCCCCAGGTCTAATACGGACTAAGTTATAGGCCCCACGAAGATCTAGTTTAGAGAAAATTTTGGCATGTCGCACTCTCTCCAATAACTCAGGGATTAAAGGCAATGGATAACGGTTTCTAATAGTAACCTTATTGAGTTCCCTATAGTCTACGCATGGTCTCAGAGATCCATCTTTATTCTTTACAAAGAAGATGGGTGCACCTGCAGGAGATGAAGAGGGGCGTATGAAGCCCTTGGCTAGATTTTCGTCTATGTAATCCTTTAAAGCCTTTAGCTCGGGCCCCGCCAGGGGGTAGATCTTACCAAAAGGTATCTCTGCTCCAGGCAATAATTCAATTGGACAATCATATGGACGGTGAGGAGGAAGCTGGTCAGCGTTCTTCTTGTCACATAAATCCACATAGTCCTGGTATACAGCTGGTAGTTCAGGGACTGACATGGTTCCTTTAGGAACAGAGCAAGCTGAAACTTTTGGACTCATCTGTTTCTCTGGAAAGTGTAATTCCTTAGTCTCCCAGTTAATGGTAGGATTCTGAGCCTGCAGCCATGGTAGCCCTAGAATAATGGGAAAGTGGGGAGAAGAGATAAGCATAAAGGACAGTTTCTCTTGATGATCTTTACCCATAAGAACCCTCAAAGGCTCTGTTTCCTGATCCACTGGTCCAGAGGTCAGCAGGGAGCCATCCACAGTTTCCATCTGTACTGGAGTAGCCTTCTTCACTGAACGTATCCCCTGTTTCAGAGCAAAGGAGACATCCATAAAATTTCCACTTGCCCCTGAGTCGATCATAGCAGAGCTAGACACCCAAGCTGAGTCAACCCAGAGTTTGATGGAAAGAAAGCAATGAGAATTGTTTTTCTTACAACTCAGCTGGGACACCGCTGAGGAAACTTGAAAAATGGCAGCGTTTACACAGTCAACGTCCTCAGAGGTAACAGAGTTTAAGTCCGAGAAATCAAGATCTGTTGCTGCAGATCTCTCTGGAGCCTGAGGCTCGGACCTGACAGATCCCCTCTCGCAACACTCACAATGAATGAGTGCTGCAGTAGTCTTACGAGAACGGCTGGGACAGTTTATAATGAAGTGCCCTGACTTACCACAATAGAAACATAGATTTTCCTTAAAACGATGTTCCTTGCGTGCATCACTAACCCGTCGTTGTAAAGAGTCTACCTGCATGGGTTCAGGTTCAGGTTCCCGTGTAATCCTACTCAAAGGTTCCTTAGCTGGAGAGGAAGGTAGGAAAAGGTTAGTGCGATTGCTTTCGAACCATCTCTCTTGCCTGCGTTCAGTCAGACGAGTATCAATACGGATGCAGTAGTTAATAAAGTCACCTAACGCAGTGGGAGGGTCGGCACGAGCAAGTTCATCCTTAATCAGTGGAGATAACCCCTTTCGAAAAATAGATTTTTTGGCGGAACTGTCCCAGGTGGTATCAAGGGCCCATCTCCTGAAATCCAAGGCATATTCAGCTACCGAGTGCTTACCTTGGCGCAAAGCTAACATGGCTGCTTCAGCTGTTGCACCTCGATTGGGGTCATCAAACACCTGCCCCATGGCTGAAATAAAAGCATCAAGGTGATTCAAACAATCATCCTCAGTCTCAATCAGAGGGTTTGCCCACATCAAAGCCTTGTTGGTAAGCAACATAATTATAGTAAGCACCTTAGATCGTTCAGTGGGAAATTGTGAAGCATGTGCAGAAAAAAAAAGATTGCATTGATTAATAAATCCCCTGAATTTCTCACGTTCACCGCCAAAACGAAAAGGGGGCAACTTGGGAATCCCAGAACTCGGGGCTACGGCAGGAGCCTGGACTCGCTCTTCTAGAACCTCAATCCTGGCTCGCAAATCCTGGGCAGTCTGTCCAAACACTTGCAAATTGTGATTAGTGAGGTCCTGTAGGCTTGAAAACGGGTCTTTATATTCTGCAAATCTGCAAGGATATTATCAGTCACTCCGCAAAGTTCCTTTATGCGGGCCTCCATTTTCCAGACCTTTCAAGACAGGAGCACTGGAAGAATAGGAGAGGAGAGAAAAAAAAAAACAATAGTGTTTACCTGTGGTAACACTACAGAGAGAAAAAAAAATCAAGGGAACTGCTCACCTGGAATGGTTGTGAGAAGTCACAACCACTATCATCACAGAAAGTTCACCCGGACATCTGATATCCACAGTTACAGCAGACAAAAAAGAGAAAAGAGAAAAAAAAAAAAACAATAGTGTTTACCTGTGGTAACACTGCAGAAAAACAAACACTTAAGGGAATTGCTCACCTGGAATGGTTGTGAGAAGTCACAACCACTGTCATCACAGAAAGTACAACCGGACATCCGATATCCACAGTGACAGCAGACACAGCCTTTCCAGACCCAGCAGACACTAACGTTTTGGCTTCAGAATCTTGTAATGTATGTAGTACAGTTCATATAGCGTCTTGTGCTTGGGTGCGATGAAAATACATGAGACACAGGTTTGATATAGAAAGTCTTGTATTACTTCATATAAGTTGGCAAAAATAGTCACACAGTTTGCAGACACAGAAGCAGGAGACACAGCAGGCCAGAGTAATCTAAGCTCAGCAATCACTCTCCACAACAGGTTCAGGATCTTCTTCTCTGTTACCGTAAGTCCATGCAAACGTGGGTCTTTCAAAGAGCAGGGTTCAGAGTCCACAAGTGCTTCAGAGTTCCTCAGTAGGAATAGCTGGAGTACAAGGTCCAAGGCTTTAGGAGTCAGGTCACAGGTTCACTGCAGGCTAGATTCTGAAGCACTGATTGCTCAGCTGTGGCTGCTTAAGAAGCAAAATGAGAGAATCAGGGCGGGAACATGCAAGCTGGAAACTCCATTTTGACTGAGGGCAAGATAGCTGCAGCAAGACAGAAAGTAAAATGGCTGACGAACAAACTGAGTTTCAGGAACATGTACACAGAACCTTACACACGAGTTAATGCCACTGTCAGAGATTGACAACGGCATTTAACTAGTTAACAGCCGTGGGTGGATTGCAATTCCACCCACGGCTGTTAGAGGCACATGTCAGCTGTTCAAAACAGCTGACATGTGCCAGAAAATGTTGGCTCAGCGCCAGAGCCCACATCAAAGGGAGGAAGTCCGACATCGGCGTACAATTACACCCGATGTCAGAAAGGGGTTAAATTTCAAAATTTTCAATCATCTTTTTATGTAATTAGTGGTATGGCTGTGTAGATGCTTGCGGCCCAATAAAAATATACCTTTTTTGAAGCACTCTTGAGGTGCCAGACATGAGAAATCTAACGTAGAAGCCATAGGATGTCAAAATGATGTACTGGGGCTTTTTGCAGTACAAAAGTTTGGAATTTCTCTTTTTTCTCTTTCTTGTATCTTTCTTTCTGTCTAGCTCCAGTATTGAGGGTAGGCAAAATGTGCTACACAATGTTTCAAGTCAACTGGACTATTTGAGAAAAGCTGCCAATAAATTTGCCATTGTAACGCTGGTGGGTGTGGACCCACAACATCATGGGCCAGGCTTATCCTGGAGAGGCATAACTAAGTGACTACCTGGTATTCACGAGAGCCTCTGATGGTAAGAATAGGCGTAGTTGAAGGTAGTCATCAGATATCACTCCAGGGAAGTCCCCGGGTCTGCAGCTGCTAACTAGTGGGTCAGAGGCATGGGTACGAAGTACATGGAGATGAAGGCAAAGACATGGTCAGACAATCCTAATTTCAGAGCAGACATCACATGCTCGATATACAAAGCCAAGGTCAGGAAGAGGGAAATCAGGATAAATGGTTAACAAGCTGTGTCAATAACAGGAAAGACACAACAACATGTGCATACAGGAACTAGACAAGCTACTAGAAACTCACGTTCAGGCAAGGAGTGGTGGGGGAGCTGCCAAATAAACCCTCTGCTGACAAGGGATTGTCTAGAGAAACCAAATTCTGCAGGACACAAGTTGTTAAGTTCCTGCAAAGTCTTTCCACACCTCCCTATAGCTAGGTGGAGACTCCCAGCAGCAATAGGATGCAGCAGAGATGAAAATGCTGCAAAAGGCAGCTCAGTGAGATAACCCAAGACTGAGGTGAGCAGAGTAGTGACTGCAGTGAGTAGGGCAGCGCTTCCTACCTGTGCTAGTCACCAGCATGACAGCCAGGAATAATATTTTTGGGAAATGGCAAATTTGAATTTCAAAATGTTAGATCATCTCTATATGTCAGTACTGGTATGGCTGTGTAGACGCTTGTTGCACAATAAAAATGATAACTTTTTTGAAGAGCTCTTGAGGTGCCAGTCATGAGAAATCTAACAAAGAAGCCATAGGATGTTAGAATGGTGCACTGGGGCTGTGTAAATGCAGTTGGACAAAGCAGATCAAGTCTGATTTGCTTTTAGCTTCTACACTAAGCGACTCAAGACTGGTGGATCTGATCTGTACCAAAAAGACATCATTATTATTGGGGGACAAGTGTCTATACAGCCATACCTTTACATCCATATGTAAAAATGTGCCCAATGTCTCCTTAAGTTTCTTATTGTCTTGTGAATCTGATAGTAGACTGCATTTTGTGAAGTTAGAAGTCGATAATCTGTGAATGGCAAAAATAGGGCAATAACGACTGCCTTGCTTTATTAGTCTCTGTTCACACTGTTCCATAATGAATCTACTTTCAGACAGATCTTTCTCGCAACTGATACAAACAAATCCCGAAGGATTTTATTGACTTTTCCAATACTAATGAAAACAATTTTAAGAATATCATCACTATTGGGAAATTTCTTGATGTTTCTCTAAATTATACCCATAGATTCACCAAAATCCTAATTAAAGTGTTATTTTGAAAATTCGAATGATTGATTTTATATCTTAAAGCTATCTGTCACTTTGTGAAGTGCTGTTGAAAATGTTAGATGCTATAAAAATAAAATTATTATTTCTTAAAAATTGTGGATAACATTTTCATGCATCTAAGGCAATGGATTTAATAATTAACTTCATTTTGTTGATATACTATTTGATTGGTTGAGTTAGTTTTAATCATATGCATAAACAAATGCTAAATCTATGCACACCTGCTAGAGTAATACATTTATTTTCCTTTTTTACTGATGCAATCAACATTTGAGCCCGACCTGATCTTTCACTTAGTAGCAGACATCCACACCATTAATATAATTATCAGTATTTATTTTCCCACTCGCAAGTACCAGATATCTGAGTTAATAAATTCTGAATCCATAAAATGCACTTAGACGTGTTATTAGCATAATTTACTGCTATGCTAGTTAAACGCATCCTGGTTATTTTTATATAAATGCCACCAACAAGCTTTCCATCCTCTTAGCAGCGACAAATTGCAAATCTTTTGGTTGCATTTCTAGTCCCCAGGCTTTTTAGGGCAATATTTTTTTTAACTTGTGCCAAGTTAAGAAGGGAAGCAAAAAAGCTTTCTGAAATTCAGTACATTCTTATGTATTTACACATGCTTTGATAAGCAATTACAATTATTCATTGCAATCAAATTTATATTGAATGTATCACTTATATTATTTTGCAAAAATGTTTTTTTTCTTCTGTTTTTATGTTATGATTTGTGAAATTTGCAAGTATTTTCTACACAACATGGGATCTACCATCTTGTCTGAGCTTCTGTTAACAGCATTTAGAAATATGTATCACATTAGCCACTTGGACCATAGGTTGCAATAGACAGGATCTGTCTCACTGACTTCTAGTTTTCTAATCATGCTTTATGACATGTGCAAAGGTCATTGTGCCGGGGACACGGTGGGTTGTAACTAGCAATGAAACAATTTATACGAGTGGAATTGAATTCTACTCAAGTCTGACAAAAGTCAACGTTCTGGCGAATACAATTTTTTTTTCATTCGCTACAACCACTAATCTTGCTGAACTATAGATAGCTGGCAAAAGTAAAAAAAAAAAACATACTTCACCGCTCCATCACACCCTCTGCTTCTTGCCCTCTGACTGATCCTCCGCTCCTCCGTCGTGTCTTTGGTCCTGTTCAGTCTTCATACACGTTGACACGGTGTGCAATTTGACATACAACATAAATCACTTCTATCTTCCAAATAAGCAGACCGTTCTCTGTAGTCTAACTTGTTTATTGGTGAACAGGTATAGAACATGAGGTTAAACTATAAGAATACAAACAACATAGGTAAGTATTGGGCAAATAATCACACAGCTGACACTTTACAATTAACAGGAAAGTATACAGTGTGATGCAAACTTGAACATGGAAATACACAGAGCTCTAATAATCACATCTCCTTTGTACTGGATCCTATACAGTTAATCACATTTCTGTACAATACTGTATTGCAAAAACAGATATATTAATCTTACCAGATATGCTTTAGCAGGATAGCAAACTCAAGTTGGAGCAGTTACAGGAGGGCAAATAAGCACGTTGTCCCAGGAAGCACACAGATGAAAATGGAGCTGCTTCTTCCCAGCATACCTTGCTTTAATCCCACAATGCAAAACTCTATTTGCTGCTAAACACACAGGTTATAAATTCAGCCACCACTAGATAATGCTGTAACACAACAAACCAGCACATAAATGTGAACATATTGCCCTCTGTTCAGATGGGCAGAACAGCCCCAGTGTTCATTGTAAGTCAAGGCTTCCAGCCACAAACAGGCTTTGGAGTTCACTGCACAGGGCCTGCTTAAAGCCAGAAGTCCTGACTTCAACACACCGGGCCATGACTTCTGGCCGTAAGCCCGAGAGGACACTGTGTATACATAGTTAACTCTGAGGTTCTCTTGATATGTGAAGCCCTGGCCTAGAGTGAGACTGATCCAGAGGTGCAATGCAACAGAGGAGCAGAGGACCAGACAATGGAAAAACATACAATAAAAACCACTGGGTACTGAGCTACACCGAAGACTAGTTGGAAAGGCGGATCTCAGGCAGCTTCTCCCAGCCCACTGCCTTTGATTGACCGATTTCTCCCTGTGTGCATGTATAGGGAGAATTCTTTCACTCCAGGAGAAATCACTGGAGACCTTCCTGTCTCCTGTGCGACTTGGTCCACAGCGACTTTTAAAGTATGCCTTTCTCTAAAACGCTGCAGGCAATATGTTTCTGCTGTCAGGTTGACTTTAACCCCTTAGGACCAAGGTCACCTTCCCATTTACTGTGGGCTCCGGTGATAAGCTGATGAGCATGATTGAGCTGGAAGCGCATCACAAACCCCACCCATCAGTGCCCGTGTCACATGACAACGAGTCAATGATGGGTTGGCTTGACAATCCGGGGATGCAGGAGACTCCTGTGGTTGTCATTGACAGATATCCATGAGCATCACCCAGTGGTCGGCATTCATAGCAAGTGAGCATTTCTGCTACACAGAGCAGGGCTGCAGCTTCTAATCTCCCATGGAGACTATTGAAGTCAGTCTAAAGTTAAAAAAAATGTTTTTAAACATATTGAAAGAAAAAATATATATATGTGTTTAAATCACCCTCCAATCACCCCATTCAAAATGAAACATAAAAAAAGGCAACATATATATGGTATCGCCACTTTCAGAATTGCCTTATCTATCAAGATATAAAAAGAATTAATTTGATTGGGAAACGGTGTAACGTGAAAAATAAAATTAAAATGCCAGATCTTTCGATTTTTTTGTTGCTGCAACATTGCAACATGTGCAAATTATGTTATCATGCTCACAGGAGTGTGATAACATGAAAAGAGGGCTGACAAGTCTGGGCATCTAATGCCCCATCGACTAGTCAAAGCCCTCATTACGATAGCAATTGAAGACATTATAAATGCTTTTTTTATACCTTGTTTTCACTCAATAACATTACACAGGACTCGTTAGGCCAGGACTCAGAGTTTGCTCATACATAGGTGAATTCTGCTAGGTTGGAGGGCATGAAGGGCCGACAGGTTCCCTTTAAACAGCTTTATTCACAACTTTAATAAAGATAACTAAAAACCCTACATTTTTCAAAACTGTCAAGGTAAGTGGTGATGCTTATCTCACAAACCAAGTGTTAGGGGTCGAGTTCCCGCTTCTGCACAAGGGGTCTCCCATCCGTCTCCGGCCGCAGTGGACTCTGCTCACCTTAGACGTCGGTCCCAGCGTCTCGCCCAGTCTAACATTGTGCAGAGGATTACTGCTGCTCCTCCAGGCTCTGCTTTTGTAGCCAGTACTGGTTAGCGGCGAGCAGACGTCTTTAGGACAAAGTCCTTGCTTTCCCCTTCTGAGCATGCCCAGAATAAGATCTCTCATTGGAGATCAGGGGTCACATGCTCAGGTACTGCAGCAGCTCCTATTGGTCCACCAGGAAGGTCCTGAAACCACTTGTGTTCTGGAGCAGTTTCCTATTGGTCCTTATCTGTCAGTTCCTGTAGTTGCTACTATAAAAGGGTGGCATGGTCGTGCCGCCATGCGCTAGTATCAATCACATTATGTGCTTTGCGCCAGGGTGATCTTGCACGCATGTGTTAGGGCTTGGCTGAAATAAGCCCTAGAATACCGGCACCTCCGGTGAGGAGATTGTATGCACGTGTTTAGGGCTCGGCTGAAATAAACCCCTAGAATACCAGCTTCTCCGGTGAGGAGATTGTCTGATTGCATTGCTGATTGCGTTACTACGGACTGCTGTCCGCACAGCAGTTGTCTGTGCATACCTGTGGAGTTAACAGGACACAGTCCATATTTCTGCGTTTCTACCTTATTGACTCTGTGGAGTAACAGAGTTCGCTTATACCGCCATATAGGGCCACAGTGTCCATAGTTGCGACTCTGTGAAGTAACAGAGTTCGCCATACCGCCATCCTACTAGCAGCAGGCTCTGCCTGCACGGTGGACCCCGGGCTGCAAACGCACTTATTATTTATATTTATTTTGTGCGTTCTGCCAGCCCTAACACCAAGTCTGTCTAAATTGAATTACTTGGCAGGATATGGGCTTACTCTTTTGGTACCCTTGGCAGAGGTGTCAGAATATGGTACTGCCTGTTCTGTTCTATAATTTGATCTCTTAAGTGCTAATTTTTCAGTGGTTGCTTATAATGCAACAAAAATCTATATTTGTGTGACAGGTAATATGTATTACAACATGGGATCGCGCTCATTGTCTCCTTGGCCTAATATACCTACAGCATTAATGGCCACTTATACGCAATGTCTGACTTTAGAAAGAAACGTAAATATTATTTAAAGATAGAATTTGTCAGTGACATCTTAGGCGACAATCTTCCCCCCTCTCATCGTAAGGGTTTGTTCACATGACCAATGTCTCCACATTCGAGAAAAATGCTCCAATTATTCTGATCAGAGTTTTCCACCTTCTCCACTCTGTCAGTCTATGAAAATCATACTCGGATGTCATCAGAATGAGGTCCGATTTTTTTTTATGCACAAATAGACTTGCATTGCTGATTTTAATCTGACACTTGGATCAAAATCGGATATGTTTCCAATTTTTCTGTGGACCATTTGGTCTGAGGAAAGAATCGGACATGTGCACAGCCCCATAAAATATAATATGAAAAAAGACATTCAGCTCACCCTTTGGCGTCCTGGGACAGCAGGATCCACACCGTCGCACGGAGTCACCCTGGCCTGGCGGATACAAATCCAAATACACAGTAATCTCCAGCGATCTCAGGCAGGAAGGTAAGTATAAAAATGATTCCTTTATTTCCTTCATTAAAAGGCAGTAGATACCCCAGTGGATGGTAAAAATCCGACGTGTTTCAACTCAGAAGAGTCTTAATCATGGATTATATGCACTAACAAAGTGTAGCATTTTTAAAAGCCCTTAGACAGGAAAGGGCTACTCTTTGCACTTTTAATGAAGGAAATAAAGGAATAATTTTTATACTTACCTTCCTGCTGTGACGTCCGCCCACTGCAGGTCTGAACTGCAGGTAAGACAGCACCCCGAGAAACCCCGAGACCCTTTACCCCTATACAGGGATCTGGAATTACAGCGAAGCCCAGGGGGTAGCTGCCTATAGGAACAGTGGCCCAGAGTTGGAAGGACGCTAGGAAGGGAATAAAAAGTGAGACCAAATGCGTAGTCAGAAGTCCAAAGGTCAAAACCGGGAGGGCAGCAAAGGTACAAAATCGGCAGGCAGTAGAAGGGTCAGAAATCCAGGCTAAAGTTAAAGTCAAAACCAGGAGGGCAGCAAAGGTACAAAATCGGCAGGCAGTAGAAGGGTCAGAAATCCGGCTAAAGTTAAAGTCAAAACCAGGAGGGCAGCAAAGGTACAAAATCGGCAGGCAGTAGAAGAGTCAGAATACAGGCAAAGGTCAGAGATACAATAGCAAAAAACAAACTAGCACACTGGGGAAACCAAGACTTTATCTGGCGGCCTGCAAGCCAGGCTCCAAGGCATTTGAAGGGCATGGCTACCTCTCACAGGCTCACAGTCGGATGACCTCATCTGGACCGCCCCCAGAACCAGGCTAGATGGTGATGCATAACTGACACCAACCACTTCACCTCTGACAGAAGAGTGAAGCCTGTGCCCAGCAGACGCCTGCGCAGGGACCCCTTCTCTGTCACCAACATTACCCACAGGAGAAACATGGCGATGCGCAGCGACAGAGGCCGGCGTCAAAGGAGCAGAACCATATGAGAATAACGCTCTCCTATCACCGGCACCACCAGCCGAAGAAGTCCGGCGCCTCCCAGTGGCCGAGGCAGGAACACCAGCCACTGAATCCAACGGCGACGTGACACCTTCCTGAGATCGCTGGAGATTACTGTGTATTTGGATAAAATATCATACGTGCTATCCGTGACAACCATATAGCAACCGGAGAGCACGCGTACGAGAAAATTGGTCGTGTGCAAAATCCCTAAAGCTGATGTTAAGTAGTAGTAGTAGTAGTAGTAGCAGTAGTAGTAACAGGTTCGTAAGGAAACATTTTGGAAGTGCTGGAAATACTCATGCTGCAGTAATGCCTGGAGGAGTTGCACAGTTTCCCTTCAGGACAAGACAACATTGACCATAAGTTTATGATTAGAGATGGGCAGACACCTGGATGTTCCGAACTGAGACCCCATTCATTTGAAGGGGGTCCCTGTGCATGACAGCGCGGCAAACACCACTTCTGATTGGCTATAAAATCATCACAAATTATGATGTAAGAGCTTGGAAGTCAAGAGGGTTATTGTATCACATATGGCTAACTGGATCTTTGGCATGAAATAATTATTTATTTCATTGCAATTGTCTAGAAGGCTATAGGGTAAAATTTTAAGTAAACGTTTATCATCCACGTTTGTTGTTTTCGGTAACCTATTTGCACTATGTCATTTCAAAGTACAGAGAGCTGTCAGATGAATCACTGAAGTGTGAAACAGACAGCACAGCATTTCAGCTGATAGCAATTCTTTTAGCAGGTCAAAATTTCAATCATCAGAGGTTCTGAGATGTCTGGATTTGTGCTTCCCAAGTGATGAATGTGCCAAAAAAAGATAAAAATCAAAGGTACTTTTTGTATAGAAAGAAAAGGAATTTACCAAAATGATATTGGCTTGTTGTAGTAGGTTCATTTCAGGGTAAATTGTTAAAAATCTATTACTTTGGGAAAATCTACAATTGCTTTAGTTGTCAACCCAACAGGTTTTAAACCAGCCTTGAAGACACAAGTAAAGCCTAAAATGTTCCCCTTCTATTGTATTTTAGTATATTTATTACTAGCACTTGCTGTAAATTCACTCTTGTATCACAAAAAAAAATTGTTGGTGCTATTCAATCTGCTAGAAAGTCAGATGGATTCAAGGCATTTTAATATGGGTATAAAATTACTTTTTAAAGCAAAGAGACTTTAGCAATTTCCAATTACTGCCAAACAAACTGTTTTTTTCCATACTGAAACATCAAGGAAAAATCTTCTATAGCACCATGTAGCCTCTATAGATAGAAATATCATGCAATATACAGCTCTAGCAAAAATTAAGAGACCACTGCAAAATTTTCAGTTTGTCTGATTTTTCTCTTTATAGGTATATTTTTGAGTAAAATGTAAGTTGTTCTTTTATTCTATAAACTACTGACAGCATGTCTCCGAATTTCCAAGCTAAAATTTTTTTTTTTTTTCTAAAAATGAGAAATGGTCAAAATTAAATAAAAGAACCAGTGCTTTCATACCTCAAATAATGCAAAGAAAACAAGTTCATAATCATTTTGAAACAGCAATACTAATGTTTTAACTCAGGAAGAGTTCAGAAGTCAATACTTTGTGGAATATCCATGATTTTTAATCACAGCTTTCATGCGTCTTGGCATGCTTTCCTTCAGTTTTTCACACTGCTCCTGGCGCAAAAATTTAAGCAGTTCTTCTTTGTTTGATGGCTTTTGACTATCCATCATCCTCTTGATTACATTCAAGAGGTTTTCAATGGGGTTCAGGTCTGGAGACTGGGCTGGCCATGACAGTGTTTTGATGTGGTGGTCTCTTAATTTTTGCCAGAGCTGTATATGTCAGCAATCATATAGTAGAAATAAAAATACAGTAAGTCTTAGTTATGGTTACACTGCTGTCTTCTGCTTTCAATTTGCTTCCATATTTTGCATTACTTTAATTATTTATTTTGGGTTCTCATTTTGTGCAAAATTATAATTACATTGTACCGTCAATATTCCCAAATTTGGTAACCTGTCTTGGTACTGAAGTCCACAAATTGCCTTAAAGAGGACCTTTCACCAAAATTTTCATGTTGAACTGGACACACAATATAATAATGCCTGTTATGTTTCGGTAGCTGAGGAATGCAGGCAAAAAAGGCAATACACCAGAGCAGTTGGAATCTATGAGATTGCAGTACCCTGACTAACCACAACAACTAGAGGCAGCCGTGGAGCGTTCCTACGTTGGTCCTAGACGCCTCGTCACAGCCTGAGAAACTAACTACACCTAAAGATAGATATAGGAAAGCTATCTGCCCCGGAGCAGAACCCCAAAGATAATAGAAAGCCCCCAAACATGTAATGGCGGTTAGACAAGAAGAAATACTGACACAGACAGAAAATAGTATGAGCAAACGTTGGGGCCCAAACTAACTAAATAGAAAAGGATAGGAAGGGCACTTACTGCAATTCCAGAAAACCCTGAAAAGCACCAACTCTACTAATTTCAAAAACACCTGAGATCACACGACCTCTATCACCTAAATTAGTTCTCTGGTGTAACAAAATCAAAACAGCAGCCACTGAAAAATCTGGAAAAAGCAAATGTACAAACATCAGTGGCTGAACTAAACTGAGAGGGCAAAAGCCCCCAGAGGGGACCCTGAAGGCCCCCACAGAAGTGCAGGACAAAATGCAAAAATCAAGCACAAAAACAAAAAGAAGAAAATGTCCCATCTGTTAGCAGGAGATGCAAACACGACACAGCAGGCTACAAGGGAAACAGGAATCAAGGATAGAGACCAGAACAATTGCTCACCGGCAACCCTGATGGGAAGGTGACTCCCTTATATAAGACCAGTCAGTAACACCTGATTCCCAATCCTCACAATCTTCACAATCTTCACTGGACAGACCAGCACCGCTTGTAACCACCAGAGGGAGCCTCTGCTCAGAACTCATCCCAAGCCCACTCACAACAGTACCCCCCTGTTGACCAACAGTGACCCCTCCTCAAGGTCACCGAACCCTCATTTGAGCAACCAGGTCGGTCAGGATGAGTTCTATGGTACGCACGGATGAGTCTCCTAGCATGGATGTCCGAAGCAAACACCCAAGAATTGTCTTCCTGACCATAACCTCTCCACTTAACCAAATACTGGAGTTTCCGTCTAGAAAAACGAGAATCTAATATTTTCTCAACCACATACTCCAGATTGCCCTCAACCAAAACAGGGTCAGGAGGCACAGCAGCAGGAACCACTGGCTCAACAAACCTCTTCAACAAGGACTTGTGGAACACGTTATGGATCTTAAATGTCCCTGGAAGAAGCAAACGAAAAGAAACAGGATTAAGAATCTCCATGATCTTATAAGGTCCAATGAACCTAGGCTTAAATTTAGGAGATGCTACTCTCATAGGAATATTTTTTGAGGACAACCAGACCAAGTCCCCTACTTTAAACCGAGGACCATCAGTCCTATGCCGGTTAGCAAACCGCTGGGCCCTCTCCTGAGAGAGGGACAACCTCTCCACTACCTGGTCCCAAATCTGTTGCATACGCTCCACAACAGAGTCAATACCTGGACAGACAGAAGCCTCCGTCTGTCCTGAAGAAAATCGAGGGTGAAACCCAGAATTACAGAAAAACGGAGACATCAAAGTGGCAGAGCTAGCCCTATTATTAAGAGCAAACTCAGCCAAAGGCAAAAAAGAGACCCAGTCATCCTGATCAGCAGACACAAAGCATCTTAGATAAGTCTCCAATGTCTGGTTTGTTCTCTCAGTTTGACCATTGGTTTGAGGATGAAATGCCGAGGAGAAAGACAATTGAACACCCAGTTTAGAACAAAAAGTCCTCCAAAATCTGGAAACAAACTGGACTCCTCTGTCAGACACTATGTTCTCAGGAATGCCGTGTAAACGAACCACGTGCTGAAGGAACAACGGCACCAATTCAGAGGAGGAAGGCAACTTAGGTAATGGCACAAGATGTATCATCTTGGAAAACCTATCACAAATCACCCAGATGGCGGTCATTCTCTGAGAAACAGGAAGGTCGGAAATGAAATCCATAGAGATATGGGTCCATGGTTTCTTGGGCACAGGCAATGGCATCAACAAACCACTAGAGCGAGAGCAAGGCTTGGAGCGAGAGCAAGTCCCGCAGGACTGCACAAATTCCCTGACATCACGAGACAAGGTAGGCCACCAAAAGGACCGACTAACCAAGTCTCTGGTACCAAAAATTCCGGGATGCCCAGCCAACGCGGAACAATGAATCTCAGACATCACACTCTTTTTCCACTGGTCCGGGACAAACAATTTTCCAACAGGGCAGCGCTCGGGCCTATCCTCCTGACACCCCTCCAGAGCAAGTCTCAAATTAGGTGAGATGGCGGAAAGAACTACACCCTCTTTCAAAATAACAGAAGGATCAGATAACTCAGGAGAGTCCGCAAGGAAGCTTCTCGAGAGGGCATCCGCCTTAACATTCTTAGTGCCAGGAAGAAAGGAAACCACAAAATTAAAACGTATGAAAAACAAGGCCCACCTGGCCTGTCAAGGATTGAGTCGCTTGGCAGATTCCAGATAAACCAGATTCTTATGGTCAGTAAGGACCACCACCTGATGTTTGGCTCCCTCCAGCCAATGTCTCCACTCTTCAAAAGCCCACTTCATGGCCAATAACTCCCGATTACCCACGTCATAATTACGTTCAGTAGGAGAAAATTTTCGAGAGAAAAAGGCACAAGGGTTACTTTTAGAGGTCTCTGGATCTTTTTGGGACAAAACGGCACCTGCCCCAATTTCAGAGGCATCAACCTCCACCTGAAATGGCAGAGAAACATCAGGCTGCCGTAGAACAGGAGCAGAAGTGAATTTCTGCTTAAGTTCCTGAAATGCAGAGACTGCCTCAGGAGGCCAATTCACCACATCAGAACCCTTTTTGGTCAAATCAGTTAATGGTTTAACAATAACGAGAAATTACCAATAAATTTACGATAAAAATTGGCAAAACCCAAAAATCTTTGAAGAGCCTTTAATGAAGTAGGTTGGACCCAATCACAGATGGCCTGAACCTTGACCGGGTCCATTTCAATAACAGATGGGGACAAAATGAATCCCAGAAATGAGATCCTCTGTACGCCAAAAAGACACTTTGATCCCTTCACATACAGAGCATTCTCTCTCAAAATCTGGAATACAGTTCGAACATGTTTCACATGAGAGTCCCAGTCATTAGAAAAAATCAAGATATCATCCAAATAAACAATCAGAAATGTATCCACAAAATCCCTGAAAATGTCATTCATGAAGGACTGGAAGACAGAAGGAGCATTAGTGAGCCCAAAGGGCATCACAAGGTACTCAAAATGCCCCTCCGGGGTATTGAATGCCGTCTTCCATTCATCCCTGTGCTTAATGCGAATAAGGTTATATGCCCCCCTGAGGTCAAGCTTTGTAAACCAAGTAGCGTTTTTCACCCTGGAAAACAGGTCAGAAATCAAGGGTAACGGGTATTGATATTTCACAGTAATATTGTTCAAAAGACGATAATCAATACACGGCCTTAATGAACCATCCTTTTTGGCCACAAAGAAAAAACCGGCACCTAAGGGTGAAGAGGATGGTCTGATATGACCCTTCTCCAATGACTCCTTGATATAAGACCGCATAGCGTCATGTTCAGGTACAGACAAGTTAAAAAGGCGACCTTTAGGGAATTTACTACCAGGCACTAATTCAATAGCGCAGTCATAGCTCCTATGGGGAGGTAAGGATGCAGATTTACTTTCGCTAAACACATCAGAAAAATCAATCAAAAAGTCAGGAACATCCTGAGCCTGGGGGGAGGCAGAAAAAACAGGAGTGTTGGTATTAACACATTGGCAGCCCCAACTGGTTACAGACACTGATTTCCAATCCAAAACAGGATTATGAGACTGTAACCAAGGGAAACCCAGTACGATAATATCATGCAGATTATACAGAACCAAAAATTTGCAGCACTCTTGATGATCAGGTTCAACCCTCATTATCACCTGAGTAGAGAACTGAGGTTTATTCTCAGCCAAAGGGGTAGAATCGATCCCCAGTAGGGGAATAGACTTCTGTAGGGGTATCAAGGGAAACCCACAACGTTTAGCAAAATCATAATCCATCAGGTTAATAGCTGCTCCAGAATCAACGAAAGCCTGAGCAGAAAATGAGGACAGAGAGCATATCAGAGTGACAGTTAATAAAAACTTAGTCTGAACACTACCCAAGACAACTGAGCGTGCAAAATGTCTTCCCCGCTTAGGGCAGACTGAAATAGCATGAGAGGCATCACCACAGTAGAAACATAACCCATTGCGCTTTCGAAACTCATGACGCTGTGCCCCAGACACCACTCTATCACACTGCATAGATTCAGAAGCAGGTTCACAAGGCAACACTATTCCACGCATACTTCTCCGCTCACGCAAACGTCTGTCAATTTGAATCGCTAATGACATAGACTCATTGAGACCAGAGGGGACAGGGAATCCCACCATAACATCCTTTACATTATCTGACAGACCCTTTCCGAAAAAGGGCCGCCAAAGCGTCGTCATTCCACTTGGTCAGGACTGCCCACCTACGGAATCTCTGACAGTATAACTCAGCGTCATCAAGCCCCTGATTTAATGCCAACAAGGCTTTTTCAGCTTGATCAGTGACATTAGGCTCATCGTACAATAACCCAAAGCCTGAAAAAATGCATCAACATCACTCAAAACAGGATCCCCAGGTGTCAGGGAAAAAGCCCAATCCTGAAGATCGCCGCGCAGGAGAGAGATGACAATTTGAACCTTCTGCGCTGCGTTCCCTGAGGAGTTAGATTTTAAGGCAAAAAACAATTTACAATTATTTTTGAAATTCTGAAACTTAGCTCGATCCCCTAAAAACAAATCTGGCATGGGAATCCTAGGTTCCACAACAGGCAACCTAGCAAGATATGCAGCAATACTCTGAACCTCAGTGGCAAGCTGATCCACACGGCCAGACAACTGTGCAAACTCCATTGAGATAAAAAATCCTCCCCAGCACCCAGAGATACAGAGGGAAAAAAAAATGCAACAAACAGAAAAATATCTCTGACAACTCTGACAACCGTTTTTTCTTTCACAAATTTTTTCCCTTCTGTGAGTACCATACAATTTTAAATTTTGGTTGCCGGTGATACTGTTATGTTTCGGTAGCTGAGGAGTGCAGGCAAAAAAGGCAATACACCAGAGCAGTTGGAATCTATGAGATTGCAGTACCCTGACTAACCACAACAACTAGAGGCAGCCGTGGAGCGTTCCTACGTTGGTCCTAGACGCCTCGTCACAGACTGAGAAACTAACTACACCTAAAGATAGATATAGGAAAGCTATCTGCCCCGGAGCAGAACCCCAAAGATAATAGAAAGCCCCCAAACATGTAATGGCGGTTAGACAAGAAGAAATACTGACACAGATAGAAAATAGTATGAGCAAACGTTGGGGCCCAAACTAACTAAATAGAAAAGGATAGGAAGGGCACTTACTGCAATCCCAGAAAACCCTGAAAAGCACCAACTCTACTAATTTCAAAAACACCTGAGATCACATGACCTCTATCACCTAAATTAGTTCTCTGGTGTAACAAAATCAAAACAGCAGCCACTGAAAAAACTGGAAAAAGCAAATGTACAAACATCAGTGGCTGAACTAAACTGAGAGGGCAAAAGCCCCCAGAGGGGACCCTGAAGGCCCCCACAGAAGTGCAGGACAAAATGCAAAAATCAAGCACAAAAACAAAAAGAAGAAAATGTCCCATCTGTTAGCAGGAGATGCAGACACGACACAGCAGTCTACAAGGGAAACAGGAATCAAGGATAGAGACCAGAACAATTGCTCACCTGCAACCCTGATGGGAAGGTGACTCGCTTATATAAGACCAGTCAGTAACACCTGATTCCCAATCCTCACAATCTTCACAATCTTCACTGGACAGACCAGCACCGCTTGTAACCACCAGAGGGAGCCTCTGCTCAGAACTCATCCCAAGCCCACTCACAACAAATGCCTGCAGAGCAAGAGAAAACATTTATTTTGTCTTTCCATTGAAGAGATATCATTAATCAAATTATTTGGTACCTAATAAGTTAAGTTTTGTTAAGGCCAAGTGGGTGTTACTACTTTTCACTAGGGCCATGTACTTCTCCCTTTACAAGTTGTAATTAGTGATGAGCGCAAGTGCTCATTACTCGAGTTTGCCTAGGGTGCTCGGGCATGCCCTGAGTATCAGGGGTCTCGAGTGACATGGTCGACTCCCTGCAGCCGCATGTTTTGCGGCTGTTAGACAGCCACAAAACATGGGGGGATTGCGTGTTTTTCAGGTATCTGATAACACCCACTTTGGCTTATCAAACGTTAACTGATAAGATACCAAATATGTTGATTGCTAATATCTCCGCAATGGAGAGTTGAAATAAAAAAAAATGTTTTACCCTGCTCTGCAGCCACTAGTACATCGTGTATCCAGCTCAACATGAAAAATTTTGGGAAAGGTCCTCTTTAATAACCTTGGTTTGTCTTCTCTGCACAGGTTCTAATTCATCAATGTCATTATTATACACTTAGCCCAAATATTGTACCCAGTATTCTAAGTGTGGCCGCATTAGTGACTTGTACAGAGGCAAAACTATGTTCTGGTCATGAGCATCTATGCCTCTTTTAATGCTTCCCATGGTTTTATTTTTCTTGGCAACAGCTACCTGGCACTAGTCACTTAAGGTGAACTCGTTACTCAACAACACGCCCAAGTATTTTTCAATATTAGAAAAATGATTAGTAGATGTACTCGCTCTATGAAACAAGCACAAATCATACAATACTGATCAATAACACATACCTGTATTTCTGCAAAGTGGTTCTCACAGACGGGGGTATGGCGGTGATCTTTTTGAAGTGGTAACAAGCGGGGGGTGTGACCAGTGATAATATCAATTCGATGAACTAGGTTTGAGAAAAGAATAAATGAAATCAGTGAGGCAGTAAAGGAAAAAAGGAAAAAAGGGATTGCCCTGGTAATAAGTAAGATTGGTAATAAGTACCTATAAAGCAGTCCCTGAGGAGATGGGGTTTTGTGATACAATAGTTCCCAGATGATTGACTACTGTAAAAATAGGCCTTTGCAGATGCACTATACTGCTCACAGCTAAAATATCGGTTGTAAAGTGCTAGGAGTGCAAATGAATAATATTATATATATATATATATATATATATATATATATAATAATATAAAATATAAATAACCTTCTAAAATAGGCCTTAAAAATGCGCCCTAATTAATAACATTGGCAACATGTGCCTATAAAATAATCCCGGGGCAAGAAAGATAGTGCAGTTTAGTAGTTCTCAGATGGTTTACTAATGTGCAAATAAGCATTCAAAGATGCACTTAATTATTACAAATGTTAACTGTGCGAAATTTAGAAGAGCCTTTTAGGGATAATGCATGAGTCGGTCCCTTCAAGACAATCATTAGGGGTTTCCATCCCTGTAAAAAATGTAAGATGTGCAGAACCTTACAACTCACAAAACAAAAAATGGTTACCGCTCAAAATGGCACGCAATTTGAAATCACGGACTTTGTAAACTGCAATACATCAGGAGTGATCTATGTTATTGAATGCCCATGCAAAAAAATTTATGTTGGACGGACTATATGCCCCTTGTGTAAAAGAATTGGAGAACATCTGGGCAATATTAAGAACAATGTAGACACATCCTTTATCTAGACACTTTAAGTTAACACACAAAGGATCGCTTAAAGATGTAAAGAACATGGGCATTAAAGTGGTTAAAAAGGACTGGCACAAAGGTGACTTCATAAAACAAATGTCCAGAGAAGAGACACGCTGGATCTTTGAACTTGATACTCTTAAACCCAAGGGACTGAATAATGACATTGAACTATTTGCTTTTAATTGACCTGTATGTGAGTCGCACAGCCAGGGCCTGTGGGGTACTCGGCACCGAGCCCATTCACTTCAATGGGGGATGTCACGGATAGCACAGCTCGGTCCGTTGCCCTGGGCGATCACCATAAAATGTTGGATATTTACAGGGGATTAAAGGATGTATACAGTTTATTCGTGACGCCACCTGTGGTACCTGGTCAGGGTGACCAGCGCTGCAGGGTAGATCCGCTGAGGGGTTGTTACTGGGCAGCAAGGTGTTAAGTCTTCCACAGGCAAGACTGATCCCTCAGGGTATATGGCGGTGTAGGGGTGCAGGAGCAATAAGGCAGACACACACACGAAAGTCTCTTTCTGTACCTTTACTGATGGTAGATGCAGGCACGTCCCGGGAAGCTGGCAGGGTGGAGGATGCACGTCCAGTAATCCCACTGAGTAGGTGTAGGGCCTCCTTACTCCAGTTGTGTGAGTTTCTGACCTGTGTGAAACGAAGTCTAACTCTGTCTTCAGTTATACGCCCGGCTGACTTTGTGGTCGAGCCTTCTCTAGGATAGAACAGTGTCTCTGTATGCAGGGCCCTGCTAGACTCCTGTCTTCCTGACCCCGGTTACGTTTCAGCACTGATGGGCCCCTGCGACATGAAGTCACACAGAGTCTCCGGTGTCTCCTACTAGTCGTGTAGATGCTAGCAAGTTCGGACCCGGTGTCCGGTGGTGCAGAGTAGAGGTAAGCAATCAATGCTGTTTCAACCTCTGTCACTCTCTTTTCCTTCCACTCGCCTTTCGTCCTACTTCGACCTTTAGCATAAGCACACACTAGCAGTAGATGGCTGATGCTCCTTTCTCTTCACCGCTCTCAATGCGTCGGCACGCTTGCTCACTGACTACACTCAGTTGACTCAGTTCTGACCAGGCTAAAGTGGCTATCTTCCTCCACTACTACTGGACTCCACACTGTAAACTAAGTACAAGCTGTAGTCTTCAGTCTTTCAGTAACTCTCTCTCTCTCAGCTCATCTGAGGTAAAAAACAACTACTCACTGCTCTGAGGTGACTAGACTTCTGCCGTGTCTCAGCTCGTCTGAGGAGTTCTCTCATCTGAGGAGATCTGAGGTAACTCACGTGTCTACACTGCCTTTATAAACTGCGAAAGGGCTCCCTCTGGTGGATATAGGGAATAGTGCAGATGTGTTGTGTGCATATAGGTCACTGTGGGTTTACCTTCTGTTGCATCCTCCTGGGAACATGTGGCTCCAGTCACAGCTGGGCTACACATCCCCCCAGTTATCATCAGCACTCCCGGGCTGAAAAGAAATAATTTTTATAACATCAACATCAACAATAACTATAACTCTTCCCTTGCGGGAGGTGAGGACTCTTCAAACGTTTCAATAAATACAAGTAACATATATACAGATATTTACACAATTCTTTTATACATTTTTACACTTGGACACTGGTTTACTGGCTTACATTTGCTAGGCCTACTCTTGGTACCTAACAGGTAACTTTCCTTTTGTTGTGCGTACTGACCTACGTGGTGTTGCGTCAGGTATGGTAGCATCTGGCCTATCTGTCCTACGTGCCGGTAAACTATAATACTGCCTTAACCTCTCTAGGGATCTGGCAAGCATACTTGTGGCTGGACGATGCGGTTCTGTTTTGCTAGGGGATTCTTCTTCCTGAGACCCAACATGTGGAGGTTCCATGTTTTGAGACTCCACTTCTTGAGATGGAGGAGGAGAAGCAGGTTCCTCACGAACTATTTCTTCTGCGACAACTGGCTCAACTTGACGTTGGAGTGCTTCTTTTGGTTGGTAAAACTGAAGTACTGGAATGATCACAGCGTCTCCGATACAAGGCCAATCTGCAGGAAAATCTCCTAAGTCCGTGTGTATGACTTCACCTGGTTTCTCTTTGTCCATAACAGGTTCTTCTTCGCGAAGCTTTAACATATCTGGACATAGTTTTAGGTGGTCTCTTGATACCGTGGTGGTCGTCTTTCCTGCATCTTTGCTAATGGTACACGTTTTCCTGTTGTCAAACTTGGAATTTTGCACGACATATGGCTCTTTTTCCCATTGATCTAGTTTGTGCATTCTTCTTTTTCTTTTCAGCACAATTTCTCCAGGTACAAAAGGTTCAGCTGGCGCACTTTTGTTGTAGTTTTCCTCTTGTTTTTCCCTTACTTTACTGAGACTATCTTCCACGCAGGCTTGTACTCTCCTGTACTGTTCCTGTCGGTTCGTGTCCCAATCTTCAGTAGTAACATCAGCTTCTACAACACCAAGTTCCAAATCCATGGGCAGCTTTCCTGGTCTTGCCCGCATGAGGTAGGCTGGGGTGCAATTGGTGGAACTCACAGGTATGTGATTGTACAGATCTACCAGGTCAGGTAGTAGGTCTGGCCACCGATTCCTCTCCTCAAGTGGTACCGTCTTCAGCAGATCAATGACTATGTGATTCATCTTTTCACAGAGACCATTTGTTTGGGGGTGGTACGGTGTGATTCTTATCTTCTTGCATCCGTACAAATGACAGAACTCTTTAAACAACTCGGCTTCAAAGGCAGGACCCTGATCTGATCTGGTCTGCAGAAATACGCCTTTGCTGCTGTTTCAGCTGTCAGATCTTTGACAGGGGCGACCACCAGGAACCTGCAGTAGTGATCCACCATTGTCAGGGCATATGAGTATCCTGACCGGCTGGGTGACAACTTTACATGGTCCAGGGCCACGATCTTCAAGGGACGAGTCGTCTTGATGGGTTGCAGGGGTGCTTTCTGGCTGCTGTAGTCTTTTCTTCGGAGGCTACAGGCCACACAGTTTTTACACCATTTCTCGATGGAACTGCGCATTCCCACCCAGTAGAAACGACACTTCAGCAGCGTTTCCAGCTTCTTCCAGCCAAAGTGCCCGCTTGATCGTGGTAAGCTTCCAACACCATCTGGATGTCCGTTCTGGGGACTACTATCTGCCATACCATCTCATGGGTTCTTGGGTTGACGTACCTTCGGCACAGCTTCTCTCGGTAGATAAACAGCCGGCTTCTCTCATTCCACAGCTGCTTCGCTTGTTGAGACGCATCCTTCTCCAAGGAGGAACCTTCCTGAGTAGTGTTGAGCGATACGATAATGCAAATATCGGCTATCGGCCGATATTAGCTCTATCGGCCTTTCGATAATTCGTTTCGATATTTTCGTATTATCGAATACCGGAATCGGAAGTTCCCATAATTATTTGCGAGGCAATGTGATTTTATTCAGCCAATAAGGAATCCTAAGAAGTGTGGGCACATCCTGTAATGCTGCGGTCATGTTAACTAATGGCATGGCTGTGATTGGCTGCTGAAATGATGTCAGAATGCACTATAAAAGGCGCCGCCGCCATTTTAGCGTCACTGTGCTGTGAATTCAGTAAGGGACAGAACGCTGCTGTGCTGACTCTGAGGGACAGTTAGAGATTGCGATTTAGTGTACTGTGCTGTAGGCAGGCTAGCACCAACCGCTGTGTAAAGCTTCCTTTTGCCTTGCAGTGTTGTTTTAACAGCTCTGTGCAAGGTGTGTGTGTGAGTGCAGGTGACGCTGCAGTTTGCTCTGCATGCAACGCTGTCTGTAGGCATCTGCACGTGTCACTCACAGACTCTTTTTTTTTTTCTTCAGTGTATAAAAGGCGCCGCCGCCATTTTAGCGTCACTGTGCTGTGAATTCAGTAAGGGACAGAACGCTGCTGTGCTGACTCTGAGGGACAGTTAGAGATTGCGATTTAGTGTACTGTGCTGTAGGCAGGCTAGCACCAACCGCTGTGTAAAGCTTCCTTTTGCCTGCAGTGTTTTAACAGCTCTGCAAGGTGTGTGTGAGTGCAGGTGACGCTGCAGTTTGCTCTGCATGCAACGCTGTCTGTAGGCATCTGCACCTGTCACTCACAGACTCTTTTTTTTTTCCTTCAGTGTAATTCTTGCTGCTCCATGCAATTTAACTATTAGTGTGACGCGCTTCCATCCGTATCCAATACATTGGTTGCAAACACTATAGAAGTAGACAAAGAAGTAGCCTTTCACAGATTGTGATTTGTGAACAGTTGTGTTTCAGTGTTCACTTCAGTCTCTGAGTAATAACCACACTTAGGCCTTAAGTTATAACTTTTCTGACTTTCTTTATCAATCTACCAAGATGAAGAAGTCAGTGAGTAAGGCACGTGGTCGTGGCCGTGGAGTTTCAGCAGGGAGAGGACGTGGGGATTCTGTGTCTGCTGCCGCCCTCAGTGACACAGCATCCACCATTTATCCCCGTGAGCGTTCCTTTATGCGCACTTTGGTAGGAGCTCGGCGTGCCCCCCTGCTGCGGGAAGAACAAATTGAAGCCGTTGTTGGTTGGATGGCAGCCAATGCATCGACTTCAATTCCTTCCACCTCCTCTCAGGAACACAACACTGTTGAGCAACCATCTGTCTGTTCACCGCCTGTCAAATTGCCCAGGCAGTCAGAGAGTTCTGTACAGGAGCCAGCTGAGTCTCTGCTTCTGTTCTCAGAATCTGTTGGCTCACAAACACGGGCACAGGCAAGCAGCATTCTGCAATTTGAAGAAGAGGGAGTATGCAGTGATGCGCAACAGCTGTGTCTCTCTCAATCTGAAGAGGCGGGTGAGCCAGTGCCGATGGACAGCACACCGCAGAACGCATCTTATGATGATGATGAGACTCAGGTGCCAGGTTTTGTGGAGCATGGTGCTGCCCAGACCATCCAACAGCAGCAGGTGTTGGAAGAGGGTAGTGGAGATGATGAAGTCCGAGACCCAACATGGCGTGAGCAACAGCAAGGTGGTGGGAGCAGCTCTGAGGAAGAGATTGTCCCAACGGTACAAAGAGGAGGGAGAGGTAGGCTGCAGACTCGCTTGCCTGTAGCCTCCAGTTTGGCACCTGTTGGGAGCAGTTCTCTTAGAAATGTCAAAATTGGCGCTCCTATGACTTGCACTGCGTGGTCCTTTTTTGACAGACTTGTAGATAATATTTGCTATGTTCAATGCAAGCTGTGTAAGCAAAAAGTTAAAAGAGGTAAAAATATCAGGAACCTGAATACCACAAATATGTGGACACATGTAAGGACAAAGCACGTAGCTGAGTTCCAAAGACACACTGGAGATGTAGGCCAACCTACAGCAGCACCTACATCTTTACGTCATGTTCGAGCCTCTACCTCCAGCTCTCACACACCTGTTTTGGCTTCCTCACAGGATCTCCATGGAAGAACCTCGGTCACTGTTGTCCATAGACAAACTGTTATTCCACCCACTGCAGCAAGTTCACAGTCATCGTCACACTCCCAGTACAAAAAACAGCCATCGGTAACACAGGCATGGGATAAAAGACGGCCATACTCGGCAAACCATCCACGAGCACAGGCTCTGAATGCTGGCCTTGCAAAACTCCTGTCCCTTGAAATGCTGTCATTCAGGCTGGTGGAGACTGACAGTTTCAGGAACTTTATGGCATTGGCAGTCCCACAATATAATGTGCCAAGCCGATTTTATTTCAGCAGGCAAGCTGTCCCTGCTCTGCAAAAACATGTCGAGGGAAACATTAAACATGCGCTACTAAACGCCGTCAGTAGCAGGGTCCACCTGACCACCGATGCGTGGACCAGTACCCATGGCCAGGGACGATACCTTTCCCTCACTGCCCATTGGGTCAATGTTGTGGAGCCGGGTACAGATCTTGCCAGTGGCGCTGTACGTGTTCTGCCAACTCCAAGGATTGCAGGAATCCAGTCTGTGCACATTGATTCCTCCTCCTACTCCAGTTCCTCAGAATCATCGCTGCACGAGCCGTCACGGTATACCTCCACATGGACCCGTGAACGCTTACCTGTTGCGACCGATATGAGCACAGCCGTGGCCAAACGTCAACAGGCCGTCCTGAAATTAATTCCCATGGGGAATCGAAGCCACACAGCGCAGGAGCTCTGGGATGCCATCAAGCAGGAGAGCGACGTGTGGTTTTTGTCAGCTAATCTGCAGCCAGGCTTGGTAGTGTGTGACAATGGCCGAAATCTGGTGGCAGCTCTGGGCCTTGGCAACCTCACTCACATACCATGTCTGGCACATGTGCTCAACTTGGTCGTGCAGAGTTTTTTGAGGGACTATCCGGATCTTGATGCACTGCTGCACAAGGTCCGCCTAGAGTGCGCTCACTTGCGACGTTCCAGCATGGCCAGATCGCGCATTGCAGCTCTGCAAGTCAGATTTTGCCTTCCTGAACATCGCATCATATGTGACGTACCCACCAGGTGGAATTCCACGTTACATATGTTGGAGCGGTTGTGTGAGCAGCAGCCAGCAGTAATGGAGTATCAGCTGCAACAGGCGCAATCAACTCGCAATTTGCGCCGTTCACACTTCACCACTACTGAGTGGGCCTCTATGAAGGACATCTGCGACGTTTTGTGTGCGTTTGATGTCTCAACGCGGATGGCGAGTGCAGATGATGCACTAGTCAGCATGACTGTCCCCCTTATCTGCCTGCTTCAGAAATCACTGAAAGCACTAAAGGAAGAGGTTTTGAAACAGGTGGAGGATGAGGAGTCACAAATTCAATTACCTTCAGGACAGTCAGCGCAACGTGGTTCCTCACAAAGGGCTGGGCAGGGCTCACTTTGTGAGGAGGATGAGGAGGAGGAGGAGTCAATGGAGGAGGAAGAAATCCCTACAGAGGAAGGTACACAACGCTTTAGTCAGTATGTAGAGCGAGGGTGGGGTGATGCAGAGGAGACAGAGATGACGCCTCTTCCAGAGGACAGCCTTTGTTGGCCAGTTGGGAGTCTGCAGCACATGGTTTATTTCATGCTTCAGTGCCTAAAAACGACCGCCGCATCGCCCACATTCTCAGCACGTCAGATTATTGGGTGTACACCCTCCTAGACCCTCGCTACCGGGACAACTTACAAACCCTCATCACACCGGTGAACCGGGACCGTAAAATGCAGGAGTACCAAGACACACTGGTGCAATCCATACTGTTGTACATTCCAGCCGAGAGAGATGCTGCTGCTGCTACTGCTTTACAAAGCAGCTCTGTGCGTCGAGGCAGTGTAGACACCTCTACAACAAGAGGGAGCAGAAGCAGCGCCTCTGCACAGGGCAAGAACTGTATGTTACAAATGTGGAAAAGTTTTGTGACAGCGCCAGCAAGGTCTACACCATCCGAGACGGCTCCAGTCACCAGGAAGAAACGTTTCCGTAAGATGGTGACAGACTACTTGGCTTTCCCTCTAAGTGTACTCCCAGATGCCTCTTCCCCTTTCAAATTTTGGGTCTCTAAGTTGGATACATGGCCAGAGCTTAGCCAGTATGCATTGGAGGTGCTGGCTTGCCCTGCTGCCAGTGTATTATCTGAGCGTGTCTTTAGTACTGCAGGTGGTGTAGTAACAGACCGTCGCATGCGACTATCCTCAGAGAATGTAGACCGGCTTACTTTTCTGAAAATGAACAAGGCATGGATCTCACCTGAATTTGCCTGTCCGTTTTCAGATTAAATAACTGTTTGGCAACGTTTTCCATGTCTCCGGTTATGTTCATCTTTCTACCACCTGAACTCTACTCCCTGGGCTACAACACCGCCATTTGTTGCTCGTAAGTAATTGGCAGGGGTACTGACTCCTGGCCAGCCTGGTTACAGCACGACAGCTGTTTCCTGGCAGTGTGAACGTCAATTATCCTCCAATAAGTTGTGCTGTCGTGTTGCATTCGGGTTAGCCGACTCTATGGTGCCTGCAGTTTAGGTGATTCCTATGTGTGCTGTGGGATATGTAAATAAAGGCGGTTTCCATTGTGACAATAGGATAAGCACCCACTGTAGGACTGTGTGATTCTGTAACTGCGGACGGCTTGCGTCCTGTCAACTTACATTTTCATGGGTGCGTTCTTCTACCCGTCCGGGGTCCAGTACCGTCAAGTGGTTCTCCCCAGTGCCTTTGGCCTAGGTGCCTCCATCTCCGTATCCGAGTTCCAGCAACGTCTGCTGGTCCTTGGTAGTGCTTTGGAGCACAGGTACCTCCTGCTTAGTAACCGTGTCACAGTAACGTCAGCTGGTACTCGGTTGTGACATTGCCTCTTTTCCTTCTGCTACCCGTCCGGGGTCCAGTACCGTCAAGTGGTTCTCCCAGTGCCTTTGGCCTAGGTGCCTCCATCTCCGTATCCGAGTTCCAGCAACGTCTGCTGGTCCTTGGTAGTGCTTTGGAGCACAGGTACCTCCTGCTTAGTAACCGTGTCACAGTAACGTCAGCTGGTACTCGGTTGTGACATTGCCTCTTTTCCTTCTGCTACCCGTCCGGGGTCCAGTACCGTCAAGTGGTTCTCCCCAGTGCCTTTGGCCTAGGTGCCTCCATCTCCGTATCCGAGTTCCAGCAACGTCTGCTGGTCCTTGGTAGTGCTTTGGAGCACAGGTACCTCCTGCTTAGTAACCGTGTCACAGTAACGTCAGCTGGTACTCGGTTGTGACATTGCCTCTTTTCCTTCTGCTACCCGTCCGGGGTCCAGCACAGTCAGCTGGTCCTTGTAACTTCTATTGTCTCTTGCTCCATCTGATACACGTCAGGGTTCCAGTAACGTCAGCTGTTTCTCGGAAATTAGACGACATTAAAGACCACCCAGAAGAAGATGACGACAACAAGGACGACGAGCATGAAGCCAACCAGCCTGAACACCATCACAAAGAAAAAATAAAAGATTACCAAGAAGAAGATCACCAACAGGACAAAGAAGGTTAAGACAAACTACAAGATACAGAACAAGAGACAGAAGAACAATAAGCAGAAGATCAAAAAGCAGAAGAACATGAAGTATAAGACCAAAATGAAGAGCAAAATATATGCTCTAAATTCTAAGCAGAAGAAGACTAAGCAGTGTATGGGGGTGAGTCCGTTCCTCCTCGTGGTGCCCCTGGAAAATGCCTGCTGCTGCTGCAGGCTAAACTGAACACGGACAAAGTCAAATACTGTTGTAATTTAAATCTTTTGTGACAGCAAGAACGGAAGGATGAACAATTCATACTTTTACAGATTACAAGTACAGGAATCTCTGTCACAAGTAAGAATATGATGAAGAAGATGAAGAGGAAGAAGATGAAGAATTTGAATATGAAGAAGATTAATTAGTTTAATAATAACAATATGAGTAATGTAAACAAAAACATGAATAGCAAGAAGTTTAAGAAGAAAATTAAGAAGGTGAAGATGAAGAATAATTTGATGAGAAAGATGATGCTGCTGCTGAAGATTATGAAGGAGAAAGTGTGGCACTGGCAAAAGTTAAAAAGGTGAAGAGCATGGAAGTTGTTAAACATACATATTTGCCAAAATAGAAAAAAGGTTAACAACATTGTCAATTTGTTAGTCAATCCAAACGTATTTCCAAAAAAAAATATATGAATGCTATTCCAATGCATTGGGTTAAACATGTATGCCTTTATTGTCTCCTCAACCTCCCCCAATACATTCTACATTAGTCTTTGTTGTTTTACTTCATGTACAATTAACCAACAAGGCAAGAATGTTTTTTTTTTATTTCAATATTTTGTTCCCATAGACTTACATGGGACTTCCGGTATCGAAATCAGATATCGACGATATTTAGTGCTATCGGCGATACAATTTCGATACGATATTTTTAGATATCGAGCAATATCGCTCAACACTATTCCTGAGTTATCAGCTCCTTGATACGGCTGACAACCGAGTCACTGTCCTGGGTCTCCTTCCAGCTGTGGTGAGGTAAAGGGTTTAACGTCTTACCACGCTGCCTCCTGCAGGCTCGTTGCTCGGGATCATCCCATTTCTGTGGAATGCAGGTAGCTCAATCTCTTCTAGGTCATCCAATTCCTCTTCCGTGTCGGACTCATGCGGCATTCTGGACAGTGCATCAGCGTTGGTATTCTTACGGCCCGCCCTATACTTGATTGTGAATTGATAGTTCGATAACCGAGCCATCCAACGTTGCTCCATGGCTCCCAGCTTAGCTGTTTCAAGATGTGTCAAGGGGTTATTGTCAGTGTAAGCAGTGAACTTGCTGGAGGCTAGGTATGCTTGAATCTTTCTGTAATGGCCCAGACCAGTGCCAGGAGCTCCAACTTGAAGCTGCTATAGTTCTCTGGGTTTCTCTCGGTCGAGCGGAGCTTCCTGCTTGCATATGCGATGACTTTCTCGAGGCCATTTTGCTTCTGACTGAGGACAGCTCCCAATCCTTCGTTGCTGGCATCAGTGTACAGCAGGAACGGCTGGCTGTAGTCAGGGTAGGCTAAGATCTCATCGCTTGTCAGGATCTCCTTCATCTCCTTGAATGCCTCAGCTTGTTCTTTACCCCAGTGGAATGGAGAATTTCTGCTCTTGAGGGATTGTCCTACCAGGAGGTCCTGCAGAGGCGCTGCTTTCTTGGTGTAGTCTTTTACAAACCTCCGGTAGTAACCTGTCAGTCCCAGGAACTGGCGCACCTCCTTGAGATTCTTCGGCTCCGGCCATTTCTGGATGGCGGTGACCTTCTCGGGGTCTGGCGCTACTCCTTCTGAGCTGACAATATGTCCCAAGTACTGTACCTTTTGTTTGAGCAGATGGCACTTTGAAGGCTTCAGTTTCATCCCGTACTTGGACAGTGACTCGAATACCTCTGCCAGGTGCTTCAGATGATCCTCATACGTCTTGGAGTACACAATTACGTCGTCCAGGTACAGCAACAAAAGTTGAGATGTCCCAGGCAACTCTCCATCACTCTCTGGAACGTTCTCGGGGCACTGCTGAGTCCAAACGGCATCCTGTCAAACTCACAGAGTCCCATCGGGGTGGTGAAAGCCGTCTTCTCCCGATCCTCCTCAGCCACAGCTACTTGCCAGTACCCACTAGTGAGGTCAAGGGTGGAAAAGTAGTTAACAGTTTTTAAGGCAGCTAAGGATTCCTCAATGCGTGGTAAAGGGTATGCATCCTTATCTGTAATGCGATTCACTTGTCTGTAATCTACACACATTCTCATGCTTCCATCCTTTTTCCTGACTAGGACTAGAGGTGCTGCCCAGGGACTACTACTATCCCTTATCACCCCTGCTTCCTTCATGTCACGCAACATCTCCTTGGCTTTCTGGTAGTGTGCTGGAGGTATAGGCCTGTACCGCTCTTTAATGGGGGGATGGTTGCCTGTAGGGATATGGTGTTGCACTCCCTTAATTGTCCCAAAGTCAAGTGGGTGTTTGCTAAATACCTGTGTGTACTCCTGTACCACTCGAAGCACTCCCTGTTTCTGGTGGGCTGGAGTGGTGTCTGTCCCGACATGGAGCTGCTGACACCAATCCTCCACCTGGGTTGCTGGGTCGTTACCCTCCGCTGGTTGGGGGGAGGCTAAGGACTCTGGCGTGAGAATGGAGTTATTATCTACAGTATGTAATTTAGCAACAGTGGCATATCGTGGTAAGTTCACTTCATCTTCTCCCCAGTTGAGAAGACGTACTGGTACCCTCCCATTTCGTACTTCCACTACCCCTCTAGCAGTCAAGAGTGTAGGTCTATGTTCTGAACAATGGGGCTCTACTACTGCTTGGTAGTTCTGTCCTCTCAGACCTATTGCTGCTCTACACCATATAAGCATTTCACTCATTGGGGGTATCACAATGGGGTTCGGGTCTGTTACCCGTACATTACCAATTTCACCATCTGTCAGTTTCGCTTGCTGCTGGCACATCAGGGCCTGGATCTCCCTCTGGATCACTCCCTTTTGCTTTGGCTTGGCAACTTCGGCGAGCTGTTGGAGCAAAAACACAACTTCTCCCAGACAGTTACTGATAATGTTTGTACCTAAAACCACATTTAAGCCATTTTCCTCATTTACAGTTTTTACTACTAAGAGTCCCTGGTCCTTCAGCTCCACTCTGCCCACCTTTACGTCCACGTTTTTGGCTCCGAGTATTTCAACAGGGAGACCATTAGAGGCGTACACATCAAAGTCAGGGCTCGGGGGCTGGAAACTGTCCATGGACCAAAACTTATTATACAGGACATCAGGTATGATGGTCACCTGAGATCCAGTGTCCAGCAGGGCAGGGATTGCGATCCCGTCCAGGATGATGGACAGGTATGGTCTCCCTCCCACAAACCTGCGGTTCCAGTCTGAGGGGCCTGAAGAGTCTAGTCCTGGGTGTTGGCCCTCGGACCCAGGATCTGCTCTTTAAAGGACACTGTCGGGCTAGATGACCTTCTCTGTTGCAACGGTAGCAGATGATCTCTCGGCGAGGATGGTGCTGATCGGGGTCGCTCCTGGGAGTGGCGTTGTCCTCCTCCGGTGAGGCGACGTCCTCCTTCTCCTCCGGTTCATCCAAGGGACATCCTCTGGACAGTCAGCTAGCAGGATCTTTCCTCCTTCCTCCTTCCGCAGTTGCAGGGCACTCATTACAGTGGCCAGGGTTTTGGTCAGCTGGCACACTTCTGAGCGCAGACAGTCCAACTCAGTAGGGGGCGCCACCTGCGTTTTGGCTTCCGCCATCAGCAGGGAAAAGGTGGATGCTGCTGGCTTTAGATGGCTTCACCCGGGTGACACTGGGTTGCCACCTTGGGCTTCTCCAGGGGTCGCAGTCCTTTTATAGCCATATCTTTTAGGGCATCAAAGGTAGCGTCAGGATGATCCAAGGACCACCAGTGCACAGTTCTGCTTTCAGCTTGGGACCTCAGTCCCCGTACAAATTGTTCCTTCAACATTTTGTTTTCATTGAGGACACTTATGGGGTTAACCTGTTTGAGAGCTCGCAGGGCCCCCTGTAGTCGGCAGGCGTAATCCCTAAATCTGTCATCTGGTTTCTGGGAGCATTGGTAAAACCTCATCCGGAGATCTGTTTCAGTGCGGTCCTCGAAAATAGTCTGTAGCTTTAAGAAAATTCCAAGCACTGATTCCTGGTCTGCAGCTGACCATGTCTCTACTTCCCTTTCTGCAGCACCAGTCAGTTGTCCCACTAGCACTGCAGCTCTTTGTTTCTCTGTCATAGGGTACATGTCCATTATGCTGCATATTTTGCGCTTAAACCCTGACAGGGTGTCTGGCTTACCGCTATACTGGGGGAGCCACTTTGCTCCAGGCAGGTATGGCAGCGTCAGCGGTACTATCGAGGCCACCGGACCTGGTGAGGGGCCAGCGTTTCCATCCTGCGCGGCAGCGCCGGCGGGTAAGTCATTGGAGCGGTCGCCCTCGGCCGCGCTGTCAGCTTGCGGCTGCGACATGTCTGCGCCCCCCCTAGTTAAGCGTGGCCTACCTTCTCCTATAGGCCGCAGCTTCCTCTGGTTTCAGTAGTCAGCAGGACCTATCGCCGCTGGCGCTCTGACGTCAGAGCGATCACCGAAGCTCTCCACAGGACCTGCCGTCGCGTCAGCATTGGGGCGTGTCCGGGACTCAGCGCGCTTTCTGCAGTTACGCCCCTTCGCTTCGCGCTGTAGCGCTGCAATTTGGCGGGCAATGGCGGACAATTGGCGCCAAAAATCACAACAACAGCAAAACAGTCTTTTTGCACAAAAACAGTCCACTTCAGGCACGCAGGACTCACATTTAGCGAGCTTCGTATCCTGTTCGTGACGCCAAGTTAAGATGAGTCGCACAGCCAGGGCCTGTGGGGTACTCGGCACCGAGCCCATTCACTTCAATGGGGGATGTCACGGGTAGCACAGCTCGGTCCGTTGCCCTGGGCGATCACCATAAAATGTGGGATATTTACAGGGGATTAAAGGATGTATACAGTTTATTCGTGACGCCACCTGTGGTACCTGGTCAGGGTGACCAGCGCTGCAGGGTAGATCCGCTGAGGGGTTGTTACTGGGCAGCAAGGTGTTAAGTCTTCCACAGGCAAGACTGATCCCTCAGGGTATATGGCGGTGTAGGGGTGCAGGAGCAATAAGGCAGACACACACACGAAAGTCTCTTTCTGTACCTTTATTTATGGTAGATGCAGGCACGTCCCGGGAAGCTGGCAGGGTGGAGGATGCACGTCCAGTAATCCCACTGAGTAGGTGTAGGGCCTCCTTACTCCAGTTGTGTGAGTTTCTGAACTGTGTGAAACGAAGTCTAACTCTGTCTTCAGTTATACGCTCGGCTGACTTTGTGGTCGAGCCTTCTCTAGGATAGAACAGTGTCTCTGTATGCAGGGCCCTGCTAGACTTCTGTCTTCCTGACCCCGGTTACGTTTCAGCACTGATGGGCCCCTGCGACATGAAGTCACACAGGGTCTCCGGTGTCTCCTACTAGTCGTGTAGATGCTAGCAAGCTCGGACCCGGTGTCCGGTGGTGCAGAGTAGAGGTAAGCGATCAATGCTGTTTCAACCTCTGTCACTCTCTTTTCCTTCCACTCGCCTATCGTCCTACTTCGACCTTTAGCATAAGCACATACTAGCAGTAGATGACTGATCCTCCTTTCTCTTCACCGCTCTCAAAGCGTCGGCACGCTTGCTCACTGACTACACTCAGTTGACTCAGTTCTGACCAGGCTAAAGTGGCTATCTTCCTCCACTACTACTGGACTCCACACTGTAAACTAAGTACAAGCTGTAGTCTTCAGTCTTTCAGTAACTCTCTCTCTCTCAGCTCATCTGAGGTAAAAACACAACTACTCACTGCTCTGAGGTGACTAGACTTCTGCCGTGTCTCAGCTCGTCTGAGGAGTTCTCTCATCTGAGGAGATCTGAGGTAACTCACGTGTCTACACTGCCTTTATAAACTGCAAAAGGGCTCCCTCTGGTGGATATAGGGAATAGTGCAGATGTGTTGTGTGCATATAGGTCACTGCGGGTTTACCTTCTATTGCATCCTCCTGGGAACATGTGGCTCCAGTCACAGCTGGGCTACACATATGTACCAAGGATATAAAAGATAAAAGTCGACTTAGTGCAAGCTGAGCCATCCCTGATGAAGGAAGCCGCAAGCTCTCCAAAACACGTAGCATTCAATTTTGGCTCCCCCTGCACGCCGTAGCAGAGACTGGGGCACCACGTGACCGCTTCCGTGTCACGTGACCCGAATGCACACGTGAAGGTCTTGTCGGCGTTCTCCGCTGACATCCACGCTGCAGCGCCAGGAGGAAGGAGAGCTCGCCGCCGGCCGGGGCAGCTCTCCAGGACTACTCCACACTTCCGGACTACCTTAACATCTTCTGTACCTTTTGAGCTAAGTATCGCTTCACTTTAATGGAAAAATCAGTATACTTACACTCCATTTAAGGTACCGTTTGTTTTCTAACAGCACGGCTCATTTTTCTATTGAGCACATATTAGTTCCAGCACTCTACTATCCAGCACCTTACTACTCGTCGACACCTATAAGGTGATATATACATACGTATTTTGGAAAGTATACAGTATATTTTTAGGTTTGCACTTCTAGCACTTTACAAACGGTGTCCTTCATATATGCACTTAACATTTGTAATAATTAAGTGTATCTTTGAATGCTTATTTGCACATTAGTAAACCATCTGAGAACTACTAAACTGCACTATCTTTCTTGCCCCAGGGATTATTTTATAGGCACATGTTGTGGCCCCTAACCAGGTAATCATGATTATTACTATGGTGGTATAAGGCAACCTCAGGAGATGACCCCACTGTTATTGAAAATAAAAGTCTATACAACCACCAGCATTGATATTACCGCCTTATGGTAACATATATTGGTAGATACCAGTTTTGCAGGACATATAGAGATTACTGCACAGTTATAGATGGTGACTTACAGAGGACGTTCTTTCTGGTGGAGTCATTCACTTTTCTATCTGGCCCAGACCGACATGTCAACTTCTCCAGCCAGGACTCATCTGCAAAGATTACAACAAAGACACATCTGTCTTCTCACATTTCCAGCACCATTCACATGTAAAATCATGAAATCCTAGAATGATAGAATTGGAAGGGACCTCCAGGGTGATCTGGTCCAACCCTCTGCTCAATGCAGGAGTCACTAAACCATCTCAGACAGATATCTGTCCAGCCTCTGTGTGAAGACTTCCATTGAAGGAGAACTCACCACCTCTCATGGCAGCCTGCTCCACTCATTGATCACCCTCACTTTCAAAAAGTGTTTTCTAATATCTAATGTGTATCTTCTCCCCTTCAGTTTCATCCCATTGCATCTCCTGTTTTCATGTGCAAATGTATTCCCAACCTGCATAAACTCCTCATCCTGCCAATACCCCAATACTGAGCCCCTGCTGCCGTGTCCCTATTACTGCACCTGCTGTGTGGTACAAAAACAGAGCTCCTCTTCCTGGCTCACATAGTAATGTCACCACTGCCCCTTACATCGTAATAATGTCTCCTATGTGCTTTCTAAAATTGCCCCCTAGAAAATATTAATTTCCTGTACATGTGCCCTCCACATTTTGTCCCAAGAAAGTAATAATACTCCATGTGCAACTTTGATGGTCACAATAATGAGAGCCCCTATAACAATAATGTTTAAGTGCCCACTTAACATTTAATAATGTCCACTGAGTTCCCCATGTATAATTCCACTATATACAGTATGCTGGGCCCACAGATCCCCTCTACTTCATATGATGATCCCACAGCTCCTCTATACACAGTATGATGATGCCACAGCTCCCCTATACACAGTATGATGATCCGACAGCTCCCCTATACACCGTATGATGGGCCCACAGCTCCCCCTATACACCATATGATGGGCCAACAGCTCCCCTATACACAGTATGATGATCCCACAGCTCCCCTATAACAGTATGATGATCCCACAGCTCCCCTATACACAGTATGATGATCCCACAGCTCTCCTATACACCGTATGATGATCCCACAGCTCCCCTATACACTTTAGGTAGGCACACAGCTCACTTATATACAGGTCCTTCTCAAAAAATTAGCATATAGTGCTAAATTTCATTATTTTCCATAATGTAATGATTACAATTAAACTTTCATATATTTTAGATTCATTACACACCAACTGAAATTTGTCAGGTCTTTTATTGTTTTAATACTGATGATTTTGGCATACAGCTCATGAAAATCCAAAAATCCTGTCTCAAAAAATTAGCATATCAAGAAAAGGTTCTCTAAACGAGCTATTACCCTAATCTTCTGAATCAACTAATTAACTCTAAACACATGCAAAAGATTCCTGAGGCTTTTAAAAACTCCCTGCCTGGTTCATTACTCAAAACCCCCATCATGGGTAAGACTGGCGACCTGACTGATGTCAAGAAGGCCATCATTGACACCCTCAAGCAAGAGGGTAAGACCCAGAAAGAAATTTCTGAACAATTAGGCTGTTCCCAGAGTGCTGTATAAAGGCACCTCAATGGGAAGTCTGTTGGAAGGAAACAATGTGGCAGAAAACGCTGTACAATGAGAAAAGGTGACCGGACCCTGAGGAAGATTGTGGAGAAGGACCGATTCCAGACCTTGGGGGACCTGCGGAAGCAGTGGACTGAGTCTGGGGTAGAAACATCCAGAGCCACCGTGCACAGGCGTGTGCAGGAAATGGGCTATAGGTGCCGCATTCCCCAGGTAAAGCCACTTTTGAACCATAAACAGCGGCAGAAGTGCCTGACCTGGGCTACAGAGAAGCAGCACTGGACTGTTGCTAAGTGGTCCCAAGTACTTTTTTCTGATGAAAGCAAATTTTGCATGTCATTCGGAAATCAAGGTGCCAGAGTCTGGAGGAAGACTGGGGAGAAGGAAATGCCAAAATGCCTGAAGTCCAGTGTCAAGTACCCACAGTCAGTGATGGTGTGGGGTGCCATGTCAGCTGCTGGTGTTGGTCAACTGTGTTTCATCAAGGGCAGGGTCAATGCAGCTAGCTATCAGGAGATTTTGGAGCACTTCATGCTTCCATCGGCTGAAATGCTTTATGGAGATGAAGATTTCATTTTTCAGCACGACCTGGCACCTGCTCACAATGCCAAAACCACTGGTAAATGGTTTACTGACCATGGTATTACTGTGCTCAATTGGCCTGCCAACTCTCCTGACCTGAACCCCATAGAGAATCTGTGGGATATTGTGAAGAGAAAGTTGAGAGACGCAAGACCCAACACTCTGGATGAGCTTAAGGCCGCTATCGAAGCATCCTGGGCCTCCATAACACCTCAGCAGTGTCACAGGCTGATTGCCTCCATGCCACGCCGCATTGAAGCAGTCATTTCTGCAAAAGGATTCCCGACCAAGTATTGAGTGCATAACTGAACATTATTATTTGATGTTTTTTTTTTATTTTGTTTTAAACACTTTTATTTTATTGGACGGATGAAATATGCTAATTTTTTGAGACAGGATTTTTGGGTTTTCAGGAGTTGTATGCCAAAATCATCAGTATTAAAACAATAAAAGACCTGACAAATTTCAGTTGGTGTGTAATGAATCTAAAATATATGAAAGTTTAATTTTAATCATTACATTATGGAAAATAATGAAATTTAGCACTATATGCTAATTTTTTGAGAAGGACCTGTACAGTATGATGGGCCCACAGCTCCCATACATACAGTATAATGTCCCCCAGAGTTCCCTTATATGTAGAATGATGTCCCCACTGCTCCTCCAATACACAGTATAATCGTTAATAGTGTTCTGAACACCGTGCTGCGCCTGCACTGAGAGCTCCTCTGCAGGGAGGAAATTAACTTTATTCCTCCCGGCAGCCTTGCTCTTCCAGTCATAGGGGTTGCGCTGGCACAGTTTCAGTCACCGCTCTGTGTATAGAGAGTGGCGGCTGTAAGAGCACCACGGCACTGACTGACAGCCGCCTCAGCACCATCTGCCATCCAGTAACTACCCTACAGGTGCCCCTATAAATAATAATGCTTCTTAAGTGTCCACTTAATATTTATCTGAGTCCCCCTATGTACAGTAGTAATGGCCCCAGCATCACTGATGTGAGCAGGGGGTCGTGTGATGACTCTTTCGGCTTCTCCCAATTATCTTCTATTGAGTGAAGTCAAACTTATCTAGTCGACACGTGCAAATAGCAAATGTGGTCACATGACCGCCTGATTGCACCAGTGGTCATGGGGTCTTGTGACGGCAGGCGCACCCCATCATGATTTTGCAGTCTGTAGTCTCAAAGTGACTGCAGACAATTATCCCGAGCCTTTAATAACTTCAAATAATAAATTGCTTATTATTAAATTATTAAATAGAATGCAGCTCGTGGTTATTGTATGGTTATACTTGTTAGGGGGCAGAAAGATGGAAGTATTTCTCGTGCGAGGATCACATCGCAATCCTCAGACTGAAAGTCGGCCCTCCACATCTGAGTGTGACAGCTGCATAGTAATCCATCACGCTCATGTCAGGAGCTGTACCGGCCAGTCCAAGGATTGCAGTGCGATCCTCGCATGAGTTATACGGCCGTCTGTCTGTGCCCTTGTTATAATAATATTGAAATATTAATCTATTATTAAAGTATTAACGAGCTCACAAGTAAAAAAAAAAGCCCGCTACCTCCCCCCTGTCCCCACCCACACCCCAACAGCCCATCCTCTCACATGCACCCCTTAGTGCTCTGTCCCCCTGACCCCACAATACCCATCCTCTCACATTCACCCTCCGTGCCCTGTTGCCCCTCCCCACTTCAGCCCCCACAATACCCCCATCCTCTTACATTCAACCCCAGTGCCCTGTCCACCCTCCCTCACAATACCCCCATCCTCTCATATCAACCCCTGTGCGCCAGCCCCCACAATATCCAGCTCCTCTCACATTCACCCCCAGTGCCCTGTCCACCCTCCCTCACAATACCCCCATCCTCTCATATCAACCCCTGTGCGCCAGCCCCCACAATATCCAGATCCTCTCACATTCACCCCCAGTGCCCTGTACCCCCTCCCCCACAATACCCCCATACTCTCACATTAACCTCCCCAGTGCACTAGCCCCCACAATACCCCCATCCTCTTACATTCAGAGGGAGCTGGCATTGTGCTGCTCTCTCCCTGACAGTCAGATGCTGGCCATGTCTCCCAGTGGGCCCCTGCATGTGACTGGGACCGGGGCAACGGCCCCCTCTGCCCCCCCCCCAGTAGCTACGCTACTGACAACAGGGTTTACAGGGTATTTGGGATTCATTTGTGGTAGATGGATGAAATATATAATTTATTTTGAGAATCACCTGTAAATTGTAACCCAACATGGGGATGGTTATCAAAAATGATATATATAATGCACATGAGCATTAATCCTATTAACCCTGCACACAGGGGCAGAACTATTGTGGAAGCAGGGGAAGCAGCTGCCACAGGGCCCGGGCTAGAAGGGGGCCCATCCCTGCTGCAGCTGCTTCACCTACCACCACGGTAGTTCCGCAAGCTGCCATGGGCGTACGCAGGGCTGCCATCAGGGCATTACTGCCCTTACTGGCGTATGGGGCCCGGTGAACAGAGAGGGGCCCGGAGCGGGCCCCTCACTTCTGCTCACCTGGTACTAAGCCGGCGTTCTGAAATGACGGGTACCATGGCGACCGCGCGCACTCGTTCTCTGCTCCTTCCCTTCTCTGCATAGTGAGGAACAGAGTGCGGGTTGTGCGTGCGGCCGTGCAGAGTTGCCGGCTGCAGTGTAGCAGGGGCGCAGTCACACACACTGTGACACCACTCACCGCCCCTACCCCCGCACCTGTAGTCAGCAGCAGAGCATCGGATCCCTTCCCTCCAGCAGCGTCATAGCTCTCAGACTGTGGAGAGCCATGGAGGGGCGGGG
>JARQOD010000003.1:529158675-529209543 GCA_033576555.1 Oophaga sylvatica | reverse complement strand
ATTTACTGATCCTGTCAAATAGCATTAACTTAGTCTAGGCAATCTGATGATGTGCCAAATTAATCACATTGATGTATGGTGTGTGATAAATTTGCTAGAAGTCAGTTACTTTCTGTTACTTATGCCAGTTCCTAGTTTACTTTGGACCATATATGTGTAGCCCAGCTGTGCCTGGAGTCACATTTCCCCTGGGGGATGCACCAAAGGTAACACCCACGGAGACCTGATATGCTCACAACAAACCTTCACTATTTCCTAGAGCCACCAGAGGGAGCCCTTTTGCAGTATATAAGGGTAGTGAAGACACAGCAGTTACCTCAGATCACCTCAGAACATCTCAGATTACCTCAGATGAGATGAGATCAGATCTGTGAGAGATTAGCTGGGAGTGTGAGACAGTTTATTCACCTCAGAGCTGAGAGGAGTAGAGAGTTGTGAGAGAACCTGAACACTGCAGCTTGAGCTTAGTTTAAAGAGTGGAGGCTAGTAAGAGTGGAGAAAGATAGCCACTTCAGCCTGGTCAGAACTGAGTCAACTGAGTGTAGTTTCAGTGAGTAAGCGTGCCGACGCTTTGAGAGCAGTGAAGAGAAAGAAGAATCAGCTAATCTCTGCTAGTGTGCTTATATTATGGTCGGAGTAGAACGAAAGGCGAGTGGAAGAGAAGAAGAGAGTAACGGAGGTTGAAACAGCATTGATAGCTTACCTCTACTCTGAATACCGGACACCGGGTCCGAGCTTGCTAGCATCTACACGACTAGTAGGAGATACTGGAGACCCTGCTGGACTACAGGTCGCAGGGGCCCAAGAGTGTTGATACGTAATCAGGGTCAGGAAGACAGGAGTCCGGTCGGCCAACCATTAGAGACACTGTTCTATCCAAGAGAAGGCCTCACCACAAAGTCAGCCGGGTGTATAAGTGAAGACAGAGTTAGACTTCGTTTCATACAGGTCAGAAACTCACACAACAGGAGTAAGGAGGCCATACACCTACTCAGTGGGAATACTGGACGTGCATCCTCCACCCTGCCAGCTTCCCAGGACGTGCCTGCAACTACCATCAGTAAAGGTACAGAAAGAGACTTTCGTGTGTGTGTCAGCATTATTGCTCCTGCGGCTGAAAAGCCCCTTCTCCATCCTGCACCCCTACACCGCCATATACCCTGAGGGACCCAGTCTTGCCTGTGGAAGACTTAACACCTTGCTGCCCAGTAACAACCCCTCAGTGGATCTACCCTGCAGCGCTGGTCACCCTGGCCAGGTACTACAGGTGGCGTCACGAACAAACTGTAAATACTTTATTCCCCTGTAAATATCCCACATTTGAGGTGAGCCCCCAGGGAGAAGGTAGGCCACGCTTAACTAGGGGGGCGCAGATATGTCGCAGCAACAAGCAGACAGCGCGGCCCAGGGCGACCGCTCCAATGACTTACCCACCGGCGTTGCCACGCAGGATGGAAACGCTGGCCCCGATAGTACCGCTGACCCTGCCATACCTGCCTGGAGCAAAGTGGCTCCCTCAGTATAGCGGTAAGCCAGACACCCTGTCAGGGTTTAAGCGCAAAATATGCAGCATAATGGACATGTACCCTATGACAGAGAAACAAAGAGCTGCAGTGCTAGTGGGACAACTGACTGGTGCTGCAGAAAGGGAAGTAGAGACTTGGACAGCTGCAGACCAGGAATCAGTGCTTGCAATATTCTTAAAGCTACAGACTATCTTTGAGGACCGCACTGAAACAGATCTCCGGATGAGGTTTTACCAATGCTCCCAGAAACCAGATGACAGTATTAGGGACTACGCCTGCCGACTACAGGGGGCCCTGCGAGCTCTCAAACAGGTCAACCCCATAAGTGCCATCAATGAAAATAAAATGTTAAAGGAACAATTTGTATGGGGACTGAGGTCCCAAGCTGAAAGCAGAAGTGTGCACTGGTGGTCCTTGGATCATCCTGACGCTAGCTTTGATGCCCTAAAGGATATGGCTATAAAAGGACTGCGACCCCTGGAAAAGCCCAAGATGGTAACCCAGTGCCACCCGGGTGAAGCCATTCTAAAGCCAGCAGCATCCACCTTTTCCCCACTGGTGGCGGAAGCCAAAACGCAGGTGCGCCCCCTACTGAGTTGGACTGTCTGCGCTCAGAAGTGCGCCAGCTGACCAAAAACCTGGCTATTGTAATGAGTGCCCTGCAACTGCAAGAGGAAGGAGGAAAGATCCTGCTAGCTGACTGCCCAGAGGATGTCCCTTGGGTGAACCGGAGGAGAAGGAGGACGTAGCCCCACCGGAGGAGGACAATGCCACCCCCAGGAGTGACCCCCGATCAGCACCATCTTCGCCGAGAGATCATTTGCTACCATTGCAACAGAGAAGGTCATCTAGCCCGACAGTGTCCTTTAAACGAGCAGATCCTGGGTCCGAGGGCCAACACCCAGGACTAGACTCTTCAGGCCCCTCAGACTGGAACCGCAGGTTTGTGGGAGGAAGACCATACCTGTCCATCATCCTGGACGGGATCGCAATCCCTGCCCTGCTGGACACTGGATCTCAGGTGACCATCATACCTGATGTCCTGTATAATAGGTTTTGGTCCATGGACAGTCTCCAGCCCCCGAGCCCTGACTTTGCTGTGTACGCCTCTAATGGTCTCCCTGTTGATATACTCGGAGCCAAAAACGTGGACGTAAAGGTGGGCAGAGTGGAGCTGAAGGACCAGGGACTCTTAGTAGTAAAAACTGTAAATGAGGAAAATGGCTTAAATGTGGTTTTAGGTACAAACATTATCAGTAACTGTCTGGGAGAAGTTGTGTTTTTGCTCCAACAGCTCGCCAAAGTTGCCAGGCCAAAGCAAAAGGGAGTGATCCAGAGGGAGATCCGGGCCTTGATGTGCCAGCAGCAAGCGAAACTGGCAGATGGTGAGATTGGTAATGTACGGGTAACAGACCCGAACCCCATTGTGATACCCCCAATAAGTGGAATGCTTATATGGTGTAGAGCAGCAATAGGTCTGAGAGGACAGAACTACCAAGCAGTAGTAGAGCCCCATTGTTCAGAACATAGACCTACACTCTTGACTGCTAGAGGGGTAGTGGAAGTACGAAATGGGAGGGTACCAGTACGTCTTCTCAACTGGGGAGAAGATGAAGTGAACTTACCAGGATATGCCACTGTTGCTAAATTACATACCGTAGATAACAACTCCATTCTCACGACGGAGTCCTTAGCCTCCCCCCAACCAGCGGAGGATAATGACCCAGCAACCCAGGTGGAGGATTGGTGTCAGCAGCTCCATGTCGGGACAGACACCACTCCAGCCCACCAGAAACAGGGAGTACTTTGAGTGGTACAGGAGTACACACAGGTATTTAGCAAACACCCACTTGACTTTGGGACAATTAAGGGAGTGCAACACCATATCCCTACAGGCAACCATCCCCCCATTAAAGAGCGGTACAGGCCTATACCTCCAGCACACTACCAGAAAGCCAAGGAGATGTTGCGTGACATGAAGGAAGCAGGGATGATAAGGGATAGTTGTAGTCCCTGGGCAGCACCTCTAGTCCTAGTCAGGAAAAAGGATGGAAGCATGAGAATGAGTGTAGATTACAGACAAGTGAATCGCATTACACATAAAGATGCATACCCTTTACCACGCATTGAAGAATCCTTAGCTGCCTTAAAAACTGCTAACTACTTTTCCACCCTTGACCTCACTAGTGGGTACTGGCAAGTAGCTGTGGCTGAGGAGGATCGGGAGAAGACGGCTTTCACCACCCTGATGGGACTCTGTGAGTTTGACAGGATGCCGTTTGGACTCAGCAGTGCCCCGGGAACGTTCCAGAGAGTGATGGAGAGTTGCCTGGGACATCTCAACTTTGAAACCATGTTGCTGTACCTGGACGACGTTATTGTGTAATCCAAGACATATGAAAATCATCTGAAGCACCCGGCGGAGGTATTCGAGTCACTGTCCAAGTATGGGATGAAACTGAAGCCTTCAAAGTGCCATCTGCTCAAACAAAAGGTACAGTACTTGGGGCATATTGTCAGCTCAGAAGGAGTAGCGCCAGACCCCGAGAAGGTCACCGCCATCCAGAAATGGCCGGAACCGAGGAATCTCAAGGAGGTGCGCCAGTTCCTGGGACTGACAGGTTACTACCGGAGGTTTGTAAAGGACTACACCAAGAAAGCAGCGCCTCTGCAGGACCTCCTGGTAGGACAATCCCTCAGGAGCACAAATTCTCCATTCCACTGGGTAAAGAACAAGCTGAGGCATTCAAGGAGATGAAGGAGATCCTGACAGGTGATGAGATCTTAGCCTACCCTGACTACAGCCAGCCGTTCCTGCTGTACACTGATGCCAGCAACGAAGGATTGGGAGCTGTCCTCAGTCAGAAGCAAAATGGCCTCGAGAAAGTCATCGCATATGCAAGCAGGAAGCTCCGCCCGACCGAGAGAAACCCAGAGAACTATAGCAGCTTCAAGTTGGAGTTCCTGGCACTGGTCTGGGCCATTACAGAAAGATTCAAGCATTACCTAGCCTCCAGCAAGTTCACTGCTTACACTGACAATAACCCCTTGACACATCTTGAAACAGCCAAGCTGGGAGCCATGGAGCAACGTTGGATGGCTCGGTTGTCGAGCTATCAATTCACAATCAAGTACAGGGCGGGCCGTCAGAATGCCAACGCTGATGCCTTGTCCAGAATGCCGCATGAGTCCGACACGGAAGAGGAATTGGATGACCTAGGAGAGATTGAGCTACCTGCATTCCACAGAAATGGGATGATCCACGAGCAACGAGCCTGCAGGAGGCAGCGTGGTAAGACGTTAAACCCTTTACCTCACCACAGCTGGAAGGAGACCCAGGACAGTGACCCGGTTGTCAGCCGTATCAAGGATCTGATAACTCAGGAAGGTTCCTCCTTGGAGAAGGATGCGTCTCAACAAGCAAAGCAGCTGTGGAATGAGAGAAGCCGGCTGTTTATCTACCGTGAGAAGCTGCGCCGAAGGTACGTCAACCCAAGAACCCATGAGATGGTATGGCAGATAGTAGTCCCCAGAACGGACATCCAGATGGTGTTGGAAGCCTACCACGATCGAGCGGGGAACTTTGGCTGGAAGAAGCTGGAAACCCTGCTGAAGTGTCGTTTCTACTGGGTGGGAATGCGCAGTTCCATCGAAAAATGGTGTAAGAACTGTGCGTCCTGTAGCCTCCGAAGAAAAGACTACAGCAGTCAGAAGGCACCCCTGCAACCCATAAAGACGACTCGTCCCTTGGAGATCGTGGCCTTGGACCATGTCAAGTTGTCACCCAGCCGGTCAGGATACTCATATGCCCTGACAATGGTGGATCACTACTGCAGGTTCCTGGTGGTCGCCCCTGTCAAAGATCTGACAGCAGAAACAGCAGCAAAGACGTTTCAAGCGTATTTCTGCAGGCCCCATGGATATCCAGAGCAAGTGTTAACTGACCAGGGCCCTGCCTTTGAAGCTGAGTTGTTTAAAGAGTTCTGTCATTTGTACGGATGCAAGAAGATAAGAACCACACCGTACCACCCCCAAACAAATGGTCTCTGTGAAAAGATGAATCACATAGTCATTGATCTGCTGAAGACGGTACCACTTAAGGAGAGGAATCGGTGGCCAGACCTACTACCTGACCTGGTAGATCTGTACAATCACATACCTGTGAGTTCCACCAATTGCACTCCAGCCTACCTCATGCGGGCAAGACCAGGAAAGCTGCCCATGGATTTGGAACTTGGTGTTGTAGAACCAGAAGCTGATGTTACTACTGAAGATTGGGACACGAACCGACAGGAACAGTACAGGAGAGTACAAGCCTGCGTGGAGTTTACCGGCACGTAGGACAGATAGGTCAAATGCTACCATACCAGACGCAAATTACTTAAACCAAAACCATGGGTAACATAAGTAAACATTGTTTCATAGTAGAAACAAGGCAACTCCCCGCATAATGAAATATTACAAAAAAGAAAAGGAGCATCCAGCCAAGACCAGAATTGATATAAAAAATAACAACTTTATTGAAAAAATGCAAATAAAAACGTTCACAATTTAAATAGACACAGATGAAAGTATAATGGTGATAGAGCAACAAACGAACCTGATGCACAAAAACTAGCATGCCATGCTCAAAAAATCTATAATCATCCTAAATGAGTCTGGAAGAAAGTATACATCTCACAAAAAATGTGTATTAGTACACACATCTTGCGGGGATGCGTCAAAAGATGGTCACCATATCTACGGTGCCAGATGGTGCCGCAAATATCGATAATTTGAGTCACACAACCAGTGTGGTCATACAAATAGTATATAAATATATGGTGGCACATCAGGTGACGTTATCCTCAAACTCAGTACACATAAGGATCATGCAATGACATCAGCATTAGGAGCGGCATATATGAAGTAAAAAATGTACTAAGTAGCACCACATAGATTAGAGCATAAAGTGCAGACGTGCTTACCCATTGTGGGGAATTGTGCAAGATCAAGAACGTGCCCCGACGCACGTTTCGCTGTATTTAGCTTCCTCGGGGAAGATTGCTCTAATCTATGTGGCGCTACTTAGTACATTTTTTACTTCATATATGCCGCTCCTAATGCTGATGTCATTGCATGATCCTTATGTGTACTGAGTTTGAGGATAAAGTCACCTGATGTGCCACCATATATTTATATTACTATTTGTATGACCACACTGGTTGTGTGACTCAAATTATCGATATTTGCGGCACCATCTGGCGCCGTAGATATGGTGACCATCTCTTGACGCCTCCCCGCAAGATGTGTGTACTAATACACATTTTTTGTGAGATGTATACTTTCTTCCAGACTCATTTAGGATGATTATAGATTTTTTGAGCATGGCATGCTAGTTTTTGTGCATCAGGTTCGTTTGTTGCTCTATCACCATTATACTTTCATCTGTGTCTATTTATAATTGTGAACGTTTTTATTTGCATTTTTTCAATAAAGTTGTTATTTTTTATATCAATTCTGGTCTTGGCTGGATGCTCCTTTTCTTTTTTGTAATATTTCATACCAGACGCAACACCACGTAGGTCAGTACGCACGACAAAAGGAAAGTTACCTGTTAGGTACCAAGAATAGGCTTAGCAATGTAAACAGTTAACATGAGTCAAAATGTATAAATATATATAGATATCGTGTAAATACATGTATATATGTTACCTTTAGCAATTGTTAAAGATTCTTACCTCCCGTAAGGGAAGAGTTCAGTTTGATATTTAATGTTATGTTGTTGTTAATTTCAAAATTATTTCTTTCAGCCCGGGAGTGCTGATGTTAACTAGGGGGGGATGTGTAGCCCAGCTGTGCCTGGAGTCACATTTCCCCAGGGGGATGCACCAAAGGTAACACCCACGGAGACCTGATATGCACACAACAAACCTTCACTATTTCCTAGAGCCACCAGAGGGAGCCCTTTTGCAGTATATAAGGGTAGTGAAGACACAGCAGTTACCTCAGATCACTTCAGAACACCTCAAATTACCTCAGATGAGATGAGATCAGATCTGTGAGAGATTAGCTGGGAGTGTGAGACAGTTTATTCACCTCAGAGCTGAGAGGAGTAGAGAGTTGTGAGAGAACCTGAACACTGCAGCTTGAGCTTAGTTTAAAGAGTGGAGGCTAGTAAGAGTGGAGAAAGATAGCCACTTCAGCCTGGTCAGAACTGAGTCAACTGAGTGTAGTTTCAGTGAGTAAGCGTGCCGACGCTTTGAGAGCGGTGAAGAGAAAGAAGAATCAGCTAATCTCTGCTAGTGTGCTTTTGTTATCGGTCGGAGTAGAACGAAAGGCGAGTGGAAGTGAAGAAGAGAGTAACGGAGGTTGAAACAGCATTGATAGCTTACCTCTACTCTGAATACCGGACACCGGGTCCGAGCTTGCTAGCATCTACACGACTAGTAGGAGATACCGGAGACCCTGCTGGACTACAGGTCGCAGGGGCCCAAGAGTGTTGATACGTAATCAGGGTCAGGAAGACAGGAGTCCGGTTGGCCAACCATTAGAGACACTGTTCTATCCAAGAGAAGGCCTCACCACAAAGTCAGCCGGGTGTATAAGTGAAGACAGAGTTAGACTTTGTTTCATACAGGTCAGAAACTCACACAACAGGAGTAAGGAGGCCCTACACCTACTCAGTGGGAATACTGGACGTGCATCCTCCACCCTGCCAGCTTCCCGAGACGTGCCTGCAACTACCATCAGTAAAGGTACAGAAAGAGACTTTCGTGTGTGTGTCTGCATTATTGCTCCTGCGGCTGAAAAGCCCCTTCTCCATCCTGCACCCCTACACCGCCATATACCCTGAGGGACCCAGTCTTGCCTGTGGAAGACTTAACACCTTGCTGCCCAGTAACAACCCCTCAGTGGATCTACCCTGCAGCGCTGGTCACCCTGACCAGGTACCACAGGTGGCATCACGAACAAACTGTAAATACTTTATTCCCCTGTAAATATCCCACATTTGAGGTGAGCCCCCAGGGCCACGGACCGAGCTGTGCTACCCGTGACATCCCCATTGAAGTGAACGGGCTCGGTGCTGAGTACCCCACAGGCCCTTAAGCGGGTGACTCATATACTATCACATAAAACTAAATATGACACATTTCACCAGATTGGCACTACATTGTTTAGGCGCCTTTTATAATATCTAATCAGACACATATCTGTTATTTTGGGTGCAAATCAATAATAAATTTTTCTACATTGACTTTCTCCCAAATTTGTGCAACATCAATAGTAAATGTGATCCATTTTATTATGCACAATGTAGGGTATAAGGCTTTATATGACTCACGGATTTTCTTTCTGCTTTTTTTTTTATTTAAACCCTTTATTGTAAAAGCCCTCCTTCAATGGCTATACATAATACATAACAAATGGAGATAATCTTTGGTCATATTCTGTAAGGTATAAGGTATACTAGAGAAGATTTTAGTTTGAAAGTACAGGAGATTGAATCTGATGAAATTCGAAGTTATTCAATGTTGATCAAATTGCTGGTAAAAGCTATTTCTTCCCCTCAACTGTCCTGACTCGGCAGCTCTCTGCTTTGTCCTTTTCTGGCTTTCGTCCTCTCTCTGGCTTCTATCTTCAATCTTCTTCTCTGTTTGGGACCTCAGACAGAAGAGACAGAAGACAGTTGAAATGTATTACAGAGCACAGTCAGTGACTCTCCTCCCTGCAATATCTATACAAACTATCGAACTAACAGAGGCTGGCAGCTAACATCAGTGTGTCCATCATGGGCGGCGCATGACATCACTGCAGTGCGCTGCCCGATTCCACTCTTACACCTATGGAGGTGAAAGAGTAGATTACAGGGACAGGTTACAGTATTTTTTGTTTTTTAATGTGTATGGAGGCCAGGATGGGGAAGATTATTACAATAGGGGTGTTAGGGTTGGTGGATTGCACTAAATAAAATTAATAAAGTGCAATCGCAACCCGGCGTCCACCGTGCAGCAGTGAATCTGCTGCTAGAGTGAACAAATGACGGAAGAAGACAGCGTGCTCTCACCTTAATCAGACTGCGTTAACGCCATGCAGTAGGAACAGAACGCAGAATACTCAGCTCTGTTAGCTTCACAGAGAGGTAGTGAACACGGGTTGGCTCTCTCTGTAACTGAACAGTGCACACTTGAACAAAACAGATGCTAAGTCAAGAGAAAAAAACACCAAAAGGCGCAAGGGGAAAACCCTGTTGACTTCACAGGGGAGTAAAGCTCAAATGGTTGGATCTTGCCCTGTATCTGACCCATGCTAATAGCACACGTGGTCGAAAGAGGTGCTAAGCCAAGCGGGGGCCAAAAAACCCTAAGAGGTTCAACCTAAGAAGGTAGCTAAATACACGCATGTGCAGCGAGAGTATCACTCACACACCAACCATATATGATACTAATGAGCGCGTGGGTGTCGCTGAGAGACTTTTAAACCCAAAACTCCAACCCAAACACTCACGCTGACATTGCCTGCGGGCCAATCCGGAGCTGCCACATTACCAGAGTAGCTGACATTCGACCACCAATAGAGAAACACCACATCACGGACTTGCTCAATAAGGTGATCTCTGGACTTAGACTCCTGAAAGAAAGGCTGCCCCTGTATAACACTGGTTACCATAGACTTGGCTGGAGAGTTAGCAGTAACAAAAGCCATACTATGAGCCTGAGCAAGACGCCGGGACCGACGTCCACGCTGGGCAACAGTCTCAGCGGCCGGACCCGAATGAGAGACCGCAGAACCAGACAACGCCTTGGATCTATCCCATGCAGCGGGAAAATCCTAGCACCTAACAATGGGGGCCCGGATGGAGGACATTATTATATAATTAAGGCAAGGACTGGGGACATTATTATAGGATTGGAGCCAGTACAGAGGATGTTATTACAGGATTGGGAACATTATTACAGCATGGCGGCTAGGAAGGAGGACATTATTACTGGCCAGAATAATGGACATTATCACTTGATGGGGGCTAATACAGAGGACATTATTACAAGATAGGGGCCAGGATAGAGAACATTTTTGGTAGGATGAAGATCAGAAAATGGGGATATTATTACAGTATTAGGCCCAGCATGGAGGACATTATTACTGGATGAGGGTCAGTATGAAATACGTTATAAAAGGATAGAGGCCAAGATGAGAAACATTATTACAGGAAAGGGACCAGGATGGAGGACATTAAAATACGATGAAGGCCAATATGAAAAATATTATTACAAGATGGGGGCCATGATGGGAGACATTATTACAGGATAGGGAATAGAATAGAAGACATAATTACTATGTGGGAGCCAGAAAGGGAAATATACATTATTCATTTATGGGAGCACGTGGTGGTCATAATTTCTGTAGTTGGTCAATTTGGGTACAATAATATTGTATGGGGGCCAGATTGGGGGCACTGTTACTCCAGAATCGGATACATTATCGAATATTTCAACTTTGAGGGGTCACAAAGGGTGACATCACAACTTCAATATATTTTATTTTTTGGGATACTGTTATATTGGGGGGCAACAAAAAGAAGGTACTGTAACTGTGGAGGGAACCAGGATAGTACCATGACAATTGTTTGCTTCATCTGTTGCATTGTAGAAAACGTAGTGTGGAGGGTGCTGTAGAAGAAATCAGTCATAGAAGCATGTGTATTACCTTCTGTAAAGAAAAATTCTGTCTGGAAGGAGTTACAGTAGTTTGCACCGGATGTATAAGTAAAGCAAAATTAATTACTTCAATTGGAGGCATTACTGTTAAATGAATGCAATAACCGGTACTATATACACTTATGTAATCTACAGAGTTCCTGTGTATAATGTCCCTGGTGGCAATATTAGTGTTAGTACTGGATTTTTTTGCTAATGATTATGAATGATCAAACATGCTCTTTACTCGAACTAGCATAAGGCAGTGGAAGTAGAGATGTCAGGAGCTTGTGATCCAGATCCATCCGCTTTCTCAGATCCAGCAAGTCTTGAACCCAGGACGCAGCCTTCACCACTGGATTTCTTGCAGACTGCAGATGGGAGAGTCAGGATCCAGGAAAAGCTGAGCGGACTGAGGGGTCTAGGCTGGTCAGAAGAAACAAGGAGGTGAGCCAGGACCAGGGCTGGAGAAATGCTATCGGGCCCACTAGATGCAAGTTGGCATCCTGGAGTGGTCGTTACATATGATCGGCAGCAGAGGAGGGGGTCCATTGAAGTGTTTGGGACTATCAGCATATTTTGTTCAACCATCAGGCAGTAGCATCGGAACACTTGCCTCGCAAGCTGAAAGAGCTGACAGCTGAAAACAAGGTCACATCCCTCAAAATGGAGGATCAACATCACTAGTATGCAGTGGGTGTGACCCAAGAAGGAAGAGAGCAAGATGAACCTTATTTGAGGAATGAACGGGCTTTGAGGTTCGGGATACCACCACCCCTGAGAGATCGTACTGTCTTTGGGGTTCCCCATCTCCTTTGCAGGATGAGGCAATGGTGCAGGAGACACAAGGGGCTGTCGCCCATTTCTATATGTCGGGGGCTCTGGCACTACCAGAAGCCGAGTCACTTACAGCACAGGCACCTCAGAATTGGGCTCAAAGAAGCAGATTGAGGCAGTCCCACCATTCTCCTAAGGAAGGAGAAGAAGACACAAACAATTGAAGAGGATTACTATATTTCCCTCGTTATAATTTTTTCCTGTCTTTGTACTTTGTGTAAAAGTACAGCAACTACACTTTAAAAATATTTGAATGAGTCCTGCCAGTTGTTGCCTTTCAAGGGTCTATGGATAACCATACTTATAATTTTTCCATGGCTTTGCATTTTGTGCAAATCCTTTATGAGTGTAGGAGTACATCAACTACACTTTAAAAAAAACTTCAATGAGGCCAGCCAGTTGTTGCCTTTCAGGGGTCTATGGATAACCATACTTATAATTTTTCCCTGGCTTTGTACTTTGTGCAAAGCCTTTATGCGTGTAGAAGTACATCAACTACACTTCCAAAATATTTACATTAAATACATTTTTCTGGATTCAATTAGTCATCCGCAGATTTGAACTAAGTTACTGTTACAATACAGTGGCATGTACAACTAAAAATAAGAGTGGAAAATATTTCTGCATTACTCATCCATAAAGTATTACGTGCTCTGGGGTAAATTTTGGTAGTATATAACCCTTCAAAAAGCGCTTAAAAATGTATCTGGATTCAATTATTCATCTATTTACTATTACATGCCTTGGGGTACCTTGCGGTGGTATATAACTCTCCAAATAAATGTTCAAAAAGTTATCTTGATTCAATTACTCATCCATACATTATTATGTGCTCTGAAGTGCATTGCAATGGTGTATAACCCCCCCAGAAAAGCATTAAAAATATTTCTGGATTCAATTACTCATCTATATACTTTTAAAGGGTCTGGGGTAGATTGCAGTGGTATATAGCCCCTGAAAAAGTGTTGAAAATCTTATCTAGATTCAATTAATCATCCATATACTATTACCTGCTCTATGGTACATTTCGGTGGTATCTTACCCTACCAAAATGTGTTGAAAAAGATGTCTGGATTCACGTACGTATCCATATACTTTTACATGCTCTGGGGTACATTGCTGGTTGTGTGTAACCCTTCAAAAATGCGTTCAGAAATTTACCTGGATTCAATTACTCATCCATTTGCTATTACGTTCTCTGGGGTATATTGCAGTGGTATATAGCCCTCCAAAAAAGCAATTAAACATTTTTCAGAATAAAATTACTCATCCATATACATGCTCTGTGGTACATTTCCTGCTCTGGGGTACATTGCTGTGGTGTATAAGCCTCAAAAAAGTGTTCAAAAATGTATGTGGATTCAATTACTTATCCACGGAGTATTACATAATGTGGGGTTCATTTCAGTGGTATATAACGCTCCAAAAAAGCATTGAAAAAGTTATCTGGAATCAATTACTCATCCATATACTATTATGCACTCTGGGGTACATTGTGGTGTTATCTAACCCTACAAAAAAGCATTGAAAATGTTATCTGGAATCAATTATTCATCCATATACTATTATGTGTTCTGGGGTACATTTTGGTGGTATTTAACCCTTCAAAAAATTGTTAGAATTTTTTGGGTATTATATTGCTCATCCTTAGAGTATTATGTGCTCTTGGGTACATTTTGGTGGTATCTAACCCCTAAAAAATTGTTTAAAAATGTTTTGATATTATATTGTTAATCCATAGAGTATTCCTTGTTCTTGGGTAGATTTCAGTGGAATGTAACAGGGTGGACCATTTACATGGATACACCTAAATAAAATGGGAATGGTTGGTGATATCAACTTACTGTTTGTGGCACATTAGAATATGGGGGGGGGAAAACGTTTCAAGATGGGTGGCGACCATGGCAGCCATTTTAAAGTCGGCCATTTTGGATCCAACTTTATTTATTCCAATTGCAAGAGGGTCATGTGACACATCAAACTTATTGAGAATTTCACAAGAAAAACAATGGTTTGCATGGTTGTAATGTAACTTTATTCTTTCATGAGTTATTTACAAATAAAAAAACTCCAGTCCTCATGGCCCCTAACATGTTATGTTCTCAGGATGCACAAGTGATGGAAGTATCATCAAGCTATCAGGAACTCTCTCACCTGTGCAATACAATGGAAATCCTGAAAACATGACCTTTCGGGCGGCATGAAGACAAAAATTTGGAAAATACTGGTCTATGATAATTAAATCAATTTCCCTAAGGTAATTTGGTTGTCTAGAATTTAATTCTTGTTTCTAGAATCCTCATTACAATGTCTCCTTCCATAAATTCTTAATCCATCAATATATTGATTTATATAAACAGGCAGGATTTTCTTGTATACCACAATCATTTTACTGACCTTTCCATCATATTCACCTTGACTATGTTAAAGTTAAAATAATGATTTTCCATCATCTGGAGTGTCAATTGAGTGAAATATAATTCAGAAATTATTGGCCTTTTAGTATAATAGAGGTGGACAAACCCTAGGCAAATATTATAAGGTTTTGAATTTATTTCAGGAGTGAAAGTATAAACAAGAGAATGGAATATAAATATAATGAAATAACAAATTAAGTAATGGCATATAAATTAAGAAATGTAATATAAATGTAACGAAATATAAAATGAAAATCATTTAGTAGAAGACAATCCAATTTAAAAAAAAAAAAAATAGGATATGGCGCACAGCAATTATACAAATATATAATGCTGGGGGGTGCAAAACACGTGGTCTAATGGAAGACAATAAAGAAAAAAGGAAAGATGACCACTATAAAGTATGCACACCACAATATTAATAAGTTGTAGTGAAAAAAGGAACTTTATTGACACAATTGATAAAAACACTTAAAAACAATGTGACCCCAATCGGACTCCGTTGTCAAACAATGCATACATGTTTAAATACACAATACTGAGCATATAGTGACAATGCAAACAGATCACAATAAACCTGTATGGATGCAAGATACAATGATATGTCACTAAAAATAATCGTTACAATGCGTCCAAATGAAAAAACCCCTAACCTGTGAAGATGGAAAGGACCCTAATATCACAGTATATAACTGGCAAGCAACGATTGCCTAATAGCTGAAAGTTGCACATAGCAAGATTATAAAAAGCACTCCTACCATGTCAGGATGACCGTATCATCGATTCAGTGAATAACTCAGGAAAAAATAATGATGATAACTGGGGCAAATGGAAGCTTATGCAAAACAAATCCCCAATGCCAGGTCCATGTGATGCAGTCAGGGGAGGCAAGATGAGGCAATACTAGGCCCAGTGGCGTGACGAGCCCCCATTACCAGGTCCGTGAAGTACGGAAGTACGGTCGGGGGGGCAAAGTGAGGCACCAGAAGAGCCCAGCGGCAGGGAGACCCAACGCGTATCGCCGTTCAGAGACGGCTTCGTCAGGGGAAAGTAAAGGTGTGTTGTCAAAGTTCTCTTAAATACCTGTTAGTAACTAAGAATCACGGGCAGGTGTGCAGTAATCTCCAAGACGAGCACCGGAAATGACGTGGTTCCTCGGACCCAGCAGACGTCTCTGCTAATAGCAAACACTGCGCATGTGTCAAAAAAGACACTGCACAGCGGTTGCCATAAAGATTGTTGTAGAATGCGCGCGCAGCTCCCGGGAGCAATTGTTGGAAAGTAAGGACCGCAACACAAAGTATATATTGAGAAAGCAGTTAAGAATAAACTTGAAAAAAAAAAAAAGGTACTAAAAGAGTAAATTGCCCATAGATTTTGGCAAAGTACAGCATCCAATAGAACACCTAGAGATGGTATACTAGTAATATATAAGTCAAAGGGACTGCAAGCCTGATTCATTAATGGAAAGGAAATATATGTTAAGTGCATGAAATGGAGAAAAATACATATATTGAAAAATGTAAAATAAAAAATACAAAATGAGAAAATAAAATAAAAAATGAAAATGAAAAACAATAAAAAAGTGAAAAATGAAACAAAAATGAAATAAAATTGAATATAGGTGTAAAATTAATAATAAAAAATAAATAAATAAATAAATTTGAATAAAAAATAACATAAAAAGAAAAAGTAAATATTATATGAAGTGGATACATGATAAATGATAACATGCAAACAGTTATTGTTGTGTGTATATATGAAAATTAAACACACAAAAACTTAACTTTTGATGAAATTTCCTGTAATGATCCATGAAGAAGGATAATGTTCATGAGGTCTTGGACAGGTGAAAAAACAATCCATGTTAAGTTTAAAAAAAAAAATAAAAATCCCAAATCCTTGTGGATGCTTTTCAAAATGCTTTCCAGAACTGCATGAAAATCCCACCGGTCTAGGACAGAGGACATGAAGAGCAAAAAGCGATGATACCCTTAATGCACATGCTTCAAAATATATTTAAGTTTTGCTTACAGGTCCCATTAGTTCGAAAGAACACCTAGAGGGCAAAGAGAGATGATAAGCATAATGGACAAAGTGAATATTTGAAAAATAAAAAATAATAAAGTCCAACTCCAAATAGAAAAAAATATGCAACCCAAACTAATTCAGCCCAAGATGAGGATAAAGGAAATCATAGAATCATAGAATCATAGAATGGTAGAGTTGGAAGGGACCTCCTGGGCCTTCTGGTCCAACCCCCTGCTCAAAGCAGGATTCTCTAAATCATCCCAGACAGATGTCTGTCCAGCCTCTGTTTGAAGACTTCCATTGAAGGAGAACTCACCACCTCTTGTGGCAGCCTGTTCCACTCATTGATCACCCTAACTGTCAAAAAGTTTTTTCTAATATCTAATCTGTGTCTCCTCCCATTCAGTTTCATCCCATTGCTTCTAGTCTTTCCTTGTGCAAATGAGAATAAAGATGATCCTTCTACAATGTGACAGCCCTTGAGATATTTGTAGACAGCTATTAAGTCTCCTCTCAGTCTTCTTTTTTGCAAGCTAAACATTCCCAAATCCTGCAACCGTTCCTCATAGGACATGGTTTGCAGACCGGTCACCATTCTGGGTGGCTCTTCTCTGAACTTGCTCCAGTTTGTTGATGTCTTTTTTAAAATGTGGTGCCCAAAACTGGACACAGTATTCCAGATGAGGTCTGACCAAAGAGGAGTAGAGGGCAATAATGACCTCACGTGATCTAGACTGTATGCTTCTGTTGATACATCCTAGAATTGTCATGTCCCAGAAAAACAAAAGGCATGGAAAAATGATAACCACAAAACAAGAGGTAATCAAATGAGTAACAATCGTCCCCGAAATCCAGAAGAAGGACACCTATAAGACCCAGGTGAGTAAATAAATTGACCAAAGACCCAAGTCAGTACTGATGAACAAAGTTCATAACAAAATCAGCCCAAAAAGCCTGTAAACAATAGGTCCTCATTAATGCCCAAGGGCACCACGGATTGCAACAAAAAATCCACCTGGCCTCGGCCTGTAGAAGTTTTTGCCCAAGGGGACCCCCTCTGTCTGTGCCAAAAACATGTTCCAAACCTATAACTCTGGTGCCTGACAATAGACCAGTATGATGAGTAAGAAAATGAGAGGCCACAGAGGTAAGGGTCTTTCCTTTGCGAACATCCGTGGCTGCCAAATTGATAGACGAAAAATGTCTTTGAATTCTCCTGCGCATCTCCTGTGAGGTTTGTCCCACATATATCTGGGGGCATGGACAAATAATTGCATAAATTACATTTGTTGTCTTGCAGTTAATGTATGACCTAAGCTTGTGTCGAGTGTGATCAATGGGATGACCAAAAACATCCCATGTAGGAGACATAAATGGACAAATGTTACAACTCCCACAGGGAAAATAACCCCTTAAATCAATTCCACGATTTAACCTGGCCGTAGGTCTTCTATAGTGGCTTCTGGTTAAGATATCTCTCAAGTTCGGCGCCCTCCTGGCAGTAAGCAAAGGCCGTTGGCTGACAACTCGTGCTGTCGACAAATCAGTGGTCAATATATCCCAATGTTTTTGCAAAGCATGCCTTACCTGCGGCCAGTGTGTGTTGAACGTGGTTATGAATCGAATCTGATTATCCTGTGGTTTTCTGTTGGCATTTAACAATGCTACCTGGGATTGTTCATTTGCCCTCTGGAAAGCCTGAGATACATATCTCCTTGGATAGCCCCTCCTTTGGAATCTTGTAGTGAGTTCCCAAGTCTCTCGACGGAAGTCACGATCGTCTGTGCAGTTCCTCTGACTCTAAGGAATTGACCCATAGGAATCCCCTTCTTGGTGTGGCCCGGATGAAAGCTCCGATATTCCAGCAAACTGTTGGTTGCAGTGGGTTTCCGGAAAAGCGTCGTGGACAGGGTACCGTTCGGACCATGTACCGTAAGGTCCAGAAAGTTGACTGAAACAGGTGAGATGTTAGACGTCAAAAAGATGTTAAAGGAATTATTGTTCAGGTAATCAAAAAATGCTAGACAATCTGCATGTGAGCCCGACCAAATAAAGAAAATGTCGTCTATGAATCTGGACCACTGATGCACATTGTCTTTGAACCATGCTGAGGTGTACACAACTGTAGCCTCCCACCATCCTAAGAACAAGTTTGCAAAAGCTGGGGCACACGTGGCCCCCATGGCCACATCTGATACCTGGAGGTAATAACTCCTGTCAAACAAAAAGAAATTATGTCTGAGGATGAAACCAGAAGGTCAATCAAGAAGGAGTCATGCATCCTGTCAGAGTTGGAAAGTTGGTCCAGAAAAAAGAGAATAGCCCTCATACCATCTTGGTGGTTGATATTAGAATACAGGGCTTCAACATCACACGTGACCATGAGTTCACCCGGTGTCAGGGTTATATCCTGATTAACCGAGATGAAATGTGAAGAGTAGAGTTGAGCGATACTTTCCGATATCCAAAAGTATCGGAATCGGAATGGTATCGCCGATACCCCAAAAATATCGGCGATACCCGATACCGATACCGGAAATCCAATGTAAGTCTATGGGAACAAAATATCGGAATTAAAAAAAAAACATTCTTGCCTTGTTGGTTAATTGTACATGAAGGAAAACAACAAAGAGTAATGTAGAATGTATTGGGGGAGGTTGAGGAGACATTAAAGGCATACATGTTTAACCCAATCCAATGGAATAGCATTAAAAATTTTTTTGGGAAATACGTTTGGATTGACGAAGAAATTGACTATGTTGTTAACCTTTTTTCTATTTTGGCAAATATGTATGTTTCACAACTTCCATGCTCTTCACCTTTTTAACTTTTGACACACTTTCTCCTTCATAATCTTCAGCAGCATCATCTTTGTCATAAAATTATTCTTCATCTTCACCTTCTTTATCTTCTTCGTAAACTTCTTGTTATTCATCTTTTTGTTAACATTACTCATATTGTTCTTATTAAACTATTATTCTTCTTCATATTCTACATTTTCATCTTCTTCCTCTTCATCTTCTTCATCATATTCTTATTTGTGACAGAGATTCCTGTACTTGTAATCTGTCAAAGTATGAATTTTTCATCCTTCCGTTCTTGCTGTCACAAAAGATTTAAATTACAACAGTATTTGTCCGTGTTCAGTTTAGCCTGCAGCAGCAGGCAGTTTCCAGGGGCACCACGAGGAGGAACGGACTCACCCCCATACACTGCTTAGTCTTCTTCTGCTTAGAATTTAGAGCATATATTTTGCTCTTCATTTTGGTCTTATACTTCATGTTCTTCTGCTTTTTGATCTTCTGCTTATTGTTCTTCTGCCTCTTGTTCTGTATCTTGTAGTTTGTCGTAACCTTCTTTTTCCTGTTGGTGATCTTCTTCTGGGTAATCTTATATTTCTTCTTTGTGATGGTGTTCAGGCTGGTTGGCTTGATGCTCGTCGTCCTTGGGGTCGTCATCTTCTTCGGGGTGGTCTTTAGGGTCGTCTAACTTCCGAGAACCAGTTGACGTTACTGGAACCCGGACGGGTAGCATAAGGTACAAGAGCCAATGCAAGTAACGAGGACCAGCTGACTGTGCTGGAACCCGGAGGGGCAGCAGAAGGAAAAGAGCCAATGGCACAACCGAGGACCAGCTGACGTTACTGGGACACGGTTACTAAGCAGGAGGTACCTGTGCTCCAAAGCACTACCAAGGACCAGCAGACGTTGCTGGAACTCGGATACCGAGATGGAGGCACCTAGGCCAAAGGCACTGCGGAGAACCAGCTGACGGTACTGGAACCCGGACGGGTAGCAGAAGGTACAAGAGCCAATGCAAGTAACGAGGACCAGCTGACTGTGCTGGAACCCGGAGGGGCAGCAGAAGGAAAAGAGCCAATGGCACAACCGAGGACCAGCTGACGTTACTGGGACACGGTTACTAAGCAGGAGGTACCTGTGCTCCAAAGCACTACCAAGGACCAGCAGACGTTGCTGGAACTCGGATACCGAGATGGAGGCACCTAGGCCAAAGGCACTGCGGAGAACCAGCTGACGGTACTGGAACCCGGACGGGTAGCAGAAGGTACAAGTGCCAATGCAAGTAACGAGGACCAGCTGACTGTGCTGGAACCCGGAGGGGCAGCAGAAGGAAAAGAGCCAATGGCACAACCGAGAACCAGCTGACGTTACTGGGACACGGTTACTAAGCAGGAGGTACCTGTGCTCCAAAGCACTACCAAGGACCAGCAGACGTTGCTGGAACTCGGATACTGAGATGGAGGCACCTAGGCCAAAGGCACTGTGGAGAACCAGCTGACGGTACTGGAACGCGGACGGGTACCATAAGGCACCCATGAAAATGTAAGTTGACAGGCCGCAAGCCGTCTGCAGTTACCGAATCACACAGTCCTACAGTGGGTGCTTGTCCTATTTTCACAACGGAAAGAGCCTTTATTTACATATCCCACAGCACACATAGGAATCACCTAAACTGCAGGCACCATAGAGTCGGATAACCGGAATGCAACATGACAGGACAACTTATTGGAGGCTAATTTACGTTGACACTGCCAGGAAACAGCTGTCGTGCTGTAACCAGGGTGGGCATGAGTCAGTACCCGTGCCAATTACTTCCGAGCAACAACTGGCGGTGTTGGAGCCCAGGGATGAGAGGAGGACAGGGTGGAGGCAGCATGACTTTTTGTCGTACACACAGCAGGGGAACAGCTGCCATTACTCAACACCAGTAACACAGGAGCAAGTGTTGACTGTGCTAACAGAACTTACAGGCAACAACTGGCGGTGTTGGAGCCCAGGGTCCAATGCATCAACTTCAATTGCTTCCACCTCCTCTCAGGACCACAGCACTGTTGAGCAACCATCTGTCTCTTCACCGCCTGCCAAATTGCCCAGTCAGTCAGAGAGTTCTGTACAGGAGCCATTTGAGTCTCTGCTTCTGTTCTCAGAATCTGTTGGTTTGCAAACAGGGGCCCAGCCAAGCAGCATTCTGGAATGTGAAGAAGAGGGAGTATGCAGTGATGCGCAACAGCTGTGTCTCTCTGAATCTGAAGAGGCGGGTGAGACAGTGCCGATGGTCAGCACACCGCAGAACGCATCTGATGATGATGAGACTCAGGTGCCAGTTTCTGTTGAGCACGGTGGTGGCCAGACCACCCAACAGCAGCAGGTGTTGTAAGAGGTTAGTGGAGATGATGAGGTCCAAGACCCAACATGGCGTGAGGAACAGGAAGGTGGTGGTAGCAGCTCTGAGGAAGCGATTGCCCCAACGGTACAAACAGGAGGGGGAGTTAGGCTGCATACTCTGTAGCCTCCATTTTGGCACCTGTTCGGATTTCTCTTCCAAAAGTCTAAACGGACGCTCCCAGGACTTGCACTGCGTGGTCCTTTTTTAACACACTTGCAGATGATATTTGCTATGTCAAATGCAAGCTGTGTAATCAAAAAGTAAAAAGAGGTAAAGTGTCAGTAACCTCAATACCACAAATATGTCTAAAATAGTGCGTAGAAAACACGTAGTTGAGTTACAAAGACACACTGAAGATGTACAGTCTATAGAGAATCACAGCACAAGTTTAACTGCATATGTCATGGTTAAATTTGAAAATTTTATTGCACACTTGATGTGAAAAAAGAAAATAGCTATGAGACGACTGACTGACGTTTTGGGCAACGCAGTGGCCTTTATCAAATAGTCACTGGAAGAGATAGAAAAATTTACAGTCAATGACAATGTATAATATATACAATATATACATAGGGTGAAGAATATATATACATAGGAATTAGGCAACATGTTAAACATTTGGGTGATACTGTAGAACACGGAGAATTATCCCTCTAGGGTATGCGGGTGGATAATGTAGTTTTTTGTTGATTTTTGTGAGTGTGTAGAAAACAGGGGTGATGGGGTATTGAATATTAAGGAATGTCATAGTCTTACAGTCTATGGTGATCAATTAAAGATGTTTTGTCTGGATACGATCAATTTTTTGACAGATGTAAAATGTAGGGTCACAATTTAGTTGTCTGTAGCTTAGGTTAACTGACAGTTGTCTATGAATTTCGGCAATAGATTGGGTCTTATTCATAATAACGATAGCACCCCCCTTATCTGCTGGTTTAATAATAATGTTGGGGTTATCTTTCAGAGATTTTATGGCTTGTTTATCTGTGGGTGTCAGGTTGTGGCGTATCGGGTGTAGGCCCAATCTCGGCAAACCATCCACGAGCACAGGCTCTGAATGCTGGCATTGCAAAACTCCTGTCCTTGAAATGCTGTCATTCAGGCTGGTGGAGACTGACAGTTTACGGAACTTAATGGCATTAGCAGTCCCACAATACAATGTGCCAAGCTGATTTTATTTCAGCAGGCAAGCCGTCCCTGGTCTGCAAAACCATGTTGTTGAGGTTAAAATTAAACATGCGCTACTAAACTCCGTCAGTAGCAATGTCCACCTGACCACCGCTGCGTGGACCAGTACCCATGGCCAGGGACGATACCTTTCCCTTACTGCCCATTGGGTCAATGTTGTGGAGCCGGGTACAGATCTTGCGAGTGGCGCTGTACGTGTTCAGGCAACTACAAGGATTGCGGGAATCAAGTCTGTACACATTGATTCCTCCTTCTCCAGTTCCTCAGAAACATCATTGCAGGAGCGGTCACGGTCTACCTCCACATGGACCCGTGAACGCTTAATAAGAATCTTTAGTTATATAGCGCCAACAGATTACGCAGCGCTTTACAGTTTAACAGTTTCCGAACACAAGTCATAAGTAACAACGTTACCAATACAATAATGAAAGCAATATACCGTAATCCGCACACGCTCGTGAGAGCTTACAATTTACAAATATGTGGGGGAGATACAAAGTACAGGTGTTTATATACAATGGTATATTTAGAATGATGTCCCAGCCATTTTGAGGGAGTGAGGGATGGATGGAGATAGTGAATGGGCTACAAACACACTCTTACACATAGAATGACTTTGATTAGTGAAGGTGATAGGCCGCTATTATTATTATTGATTTTTATAGCGCCATTTATTCCATGGCGCTTTACATGTGAAGAGGGGCAAGTATAGACAAGTACAGTAAACATGAGCAATACAAGGCACACACAAGTACAGAAGGAGAGAGTACCCTGCCCGCAAGGGCTCAGAGTCTACAGGGATGAGTGAGGATACACTAGGAGAGGGAAGACCTTGAAGAAATGTGTTTTGAGTGAGCGCCCAATAACATGCAAATTGTGGATAGTTCTAATTTCTTGGGGTACAGCATTCCACAGTATTGGCGCAGCGCGGGAGAAGTCTTGGATTGGGGAGAGATGTTCTTTAGGTGTAGGCGGCAATAGGGGGCAACAGATTGTATATGGGAGGTGAAGGAGAGATTGGTGTCAAACATAACACCCAGACAGCGAGCCTGTTGACCGATATGAGGACAGACGTGGCCAAACATCAACAGGCCGTCCTGAAATTAATTTCCATGGGGAATCAAAGCCACACAGCGCTGGAGCTCTGGAATACCATAAAGCAAGAGAGCGACATGTGTATTTTGCCATCGAATCTCCAGTCAGGCTTGGTAGTGTGTGACAATGGCCGAAATCTGGTGGCAGGTCTGGGCCTAGGCAACGTCACTCACATACCATGTCTGGCACATGTGCTAAACTTTGTCGTCCACAGTTTTTTGAGGGACTATCCGGATCTTGATTCACTGCTGCACAAGGTCCGTCTACAGTGCGCTAACTTGCGACGTTCCACCATGGCCAGATCTCGCATTGCAGCTCTGCAACGCAGATTTTGCCTTCCTGAACATCGCATCATATGTGACGTACCCACCAGGTGGAATTCCACGTTACATATGTTGTAGCGGTTGTGTGAGCAGCAGCCAGCAGTAATGGAGTATCAGCTGCATCAGTCGCAATCAACTCGCAATTTGCGCCGTTCACTTCACCACTACTGAGTGGGCCTCTACTATAATAATCTTTATTTATATAGCGCCAACAGATTCCGCAGCCCTGTACAGTTTAACAGTTTCATAACACAAGTCATAAGTGACAACGTTAACAATACAATAATTAAAGCAATATAAGGCGCCCCTGCTCGTGAGACCTTACAATCTACAATGAGGAGGGGGAGCTGCAAAGTACAGTTGTTTATATACAATGGTGTATTTACAATGATGGTCCAGCCATTTTCAGGGAGTGAGGGATGGATGGAGATAGTGAATGGGCTACACACAGTTACACATAGAATGACTTTGATTAGTGAATGTGATAGGCCGCTCTGAACAAATGTGTTTTGAGTGTGGAAGTAGGGCTGTTATTGGGGATGTTTAAGTCTCCAAGGATAAGGGTTGGTACTTCTGAGGACATGAAAGTGCGGCAGCCAGGCAGAGAAGTGGTCAAGGAACTGTGTGGGCGAGCCTGGGGTCCGATATATTACCGCTACTCTGAGGGAGAGGGGACGAAAGAGCCTGATGGTGTGGACCTAATAATTTGCAAAATCTTAATCTAAAATTTACATGTTACATATTTACATCTAGTATAAAACATTTAACCATTAAGCCTACTTACAGAACAAGGAAGTGTAAAAAAACTTGTATAAAAACATTTAACCATTAAGCCTACTTACAGAACAAGGAAGTGTAAAAAAACTTGTGCTTAAAAAAAAAAGTGCAAATAAAATGTGAGAAGGGCAGTGTAACAAATAATTTAGGAAAAAGATAAACTAACATCAAGTGCTGTGTGCTGTGTAAGAGCCAGACACATTAACATTAAATCAGTCTGGAATAGCGGTGATTTTCTCCCCATAACCCGAGTAACATTCTGGGGAGAGGGGTGTAGAGTCAACGATCAGCAACTAGCTACGGTAGATCAAATACCTGAAAAAAAAAAAAGTTATTTAACATTCATAACATACATTTTATTTTATAAAAAACCCAAAAAAATTATTTAACATTCATAAGATACATTGTATTTAACCAAAAAAATAACAAATTTATTTAACATTCCTAAGATAAATTTTTTTTAAAACATAAAAACTATAATACACAGCAGGATCTTTAGTAAAAACCAGACTTACCACTGTAACCTCTTAATCCTTGCAAGCTTCAACACAACGTTGACAAGGTACACAGCAGGGGTGGTCGGTCTCCTAGACAACAAGCAAACTCCTTCATGTTGAGAGAGGCCACCATCTCCTTAGCTTTCAGGTACTTTTCTGTGGGAATGAGGTTGTCTCCAACCAGCCAGGAATATCCATTGAATGCCACACCATGGTTTGGTATTAGCACCCAGCCAGTACCAAAAGTGAAGCCAACCACAGTTCCCATTTCTCATGAACTTTATTTGATATACTGGCTGGCCAAACATTAGTTTCTCACAAAGGAGCTGAAGACCCTGAGTGGCAGTAGGTGCAAGTCTCTCCAGCATGACCTGTTTGTTAGATATTTGCCGTCTACACCTAAAGAACATCTCTAGAATCCGCCCTTTTCTCACCATGGAAACAACAAAAACCCTCACTGTAGCATTGATCCACTCCCGCCTGGACTACTGCAATGCTCTATTACTTGGCCTCCCCATTACTCGACTATCCCCTCTCCAGTCCATCCTTAATGCAGCAGCCAGGGTCATCCATCTGGCTAATCGGTACTCGGACGCGTCCGCTCTTCGCCAGTTCTTACACTGGCTGCACATTCATTATAGGATCCAATTCAAAGTACTGGTTCTCACCCACAAAGCTCTCCACAGTGCAGCACCCCCCTACATCTCCTCCCTCATTTCTATCTATCGGCCTAACCGACTGCTGCGCTCTGCAAATGACTTTCGACTAACCTCTGCAGTAATCCGTACCTCCCACTCCCGACTACAAGACTTCTCCCGCGCTGCGCAAATCCTCTTGAATGCTCTACCACAAGAAATTAGGACTATCCACAATTTGCCTGGTTTCAGGCGCTCCCTCAAAACACATTTGTTCAGAGTGGCCTATCACATTCAATAACCAAAGTCGTTCTATGTTTAAGTGTGTATGTGGAGCCCATTCACTATCTCCATCCATGCCTCACTCCCTCAAGATGGCTGGACCATCATTGGAAATGCACCATTATATATACACACCTGTACTTTCTATCTCCCCCACCTCATTGTAGATTGTAAGCTCTCACGAGCAGGATCGGCTTATTTTACTTTAATTATTGTATTGTTAACATTGTTACTTATGACTTGTGTTTTGAAACTGTTAAAGTGTAAAGCGCTGCGGAATATGTTGGCGCTATATAAATAAAGATTATTATTATTATATCAGAGGGAGAAGAGGATTGGGCCTTGACAAGGTGCCCGATTGCATCTTAAGTGTTATTGAATGTTGGAGCCAGTCCACCGTATAAAAGCAGCCATACAGTGTCCGGGTACCTGCTTGGATTTCAATCAAAATGAAGACTACTTTGATGTACATGTACACCAATTAGAGAAAAATGACAAGGATGAGGCAGTAAGACACGCTCAGCAGAGTACAAGCAGCATTGCTTGAAGAAGTAACTTGAGCATGATCAAAATTGAATAAATTAAAATCTCAGACTACAGTGAACACAACTCTTAGCTGTGAAAGGGCTTTTTGTGTCCTTCTACAGTGTTTTCAACCAATGTATTGGATACGGATAGAAGCACGTCACACTATAATTTCAATTGAATTGAGCAGCAAGAATTACACTAAAGAAAAAAAAAAAAAAGAGTGTGAGAGTGACATGTGCAGATGCCTACATACAGCGTTGTATGCCGAGCAAACTGCAGCGCGTCACCTGCACTCACACACACACCTTGCAGACCTGTGAAAAAAACACTGCAAGGCAAAAGGAAGATGTACACAGCGGTTGGTAAAGTAGCCTGCCTAAAGCACAGTACACAAAATCGCAATCTCTAACTGTCCCTCAGAGTCAGCAGAGCAGCGTTCTGTCCCAAACAGAATTAACAGCACAGTGACGCTAAAATGGCGGCTTTATCCGGCAACAATACCTTCCTTGTGTCACGGTTAGGGTAGCGTGTGTCTATTATATGAGTGTCTGTAAAATGTAACGTTACGCAGACTTATTCTGCCCTTGGGACGCAAAAAATAAGACAGCAGTAATCATTTACTGTATAAAACTCCACCTATGCGCAACAAAACAAGCACGTTCCCTCTTACGGTTCCTGCGCTGACATGTGAGTAGGGAGTTTGGAGACGTTCCTGAATTTATCCCAGGTATCCAAGCATATCAGGCCGATAGGAGAGCATTAAAACCACCCACGGTGGTGACTTAAATATGGTGAATCTAAACAGTGAAGAACTGTAGGTCGATGCAAATGAATGTGCGATCACATGACACACGTTTATAATAACCCTTGCTAGACACGAGTAACTTTGTAGACATTTTGACACACCTGAACCCAGATGGCATTGAATATTAATTCTATTCGGCGCCACATGACTCTTGGTCCAGAATAGATTATATATTGCTAGCACACGAGCTATTAAGGGGAGTGGAAGAGGCAGATGTGCACAACGTAGCTAAATATGACCACGCGCCCGTATCAGTGACCCTGCCAGATATGGTGCAGATGGGGCCAAACCAAACTTGGCGCTTCCCGACCTATTTGTTAATGGATGAGAAGTTTCGACATCACGTGAAGCAATGGTGTTTTTAATATGTAAGGGATAATGGAGATACTAGGGATAGGCCGGAACTTTTATGGGCAGCAGGGAAGGGAGTAATGCGCGGGAAACTAATAGGTTATCAGACAACGCTAAAAAAGAAGATCGCGACAAACTAATCGCAGGCTAGCAGGATATTACGCGATAGGTACACGGCAAACAAGACAAGTTCATCAACACAGGTTAAAAATAGATGTAAGCAGGCTAAGGCTGACTTACACGTATGGGTATATCGACGAGAGACAAGCAGTAATAACAATTATAGAGCCGATGTATATCGTTATGGTAGCAAATGAGGGAGACTATTAGCACGACTAGCGAAAGGAAATCACATTCGTCATCAACATATTACAGCGTTAACGAATAAACATGGGATCATGAACACAGACCCTCGAACCATAAACACCATTCTACAAGAATACTACTCAGACTTATATAAGGTGGAACATACGGATAGTGCGGAGGGTAACACCTTTGTAGATGGAATACGGTTACCATCCATCACAAACTATCAGCTTCTCCTTTTAAAAAAACAAATTGAGGTGACGGAAGTGACAGCGGCGATAAGTTACTTTAAATACGGGAAAGCTCCAGGACCTGACGGGTTTACAGCCAAATTATTTAAATTATTGAGTGAGGATATCCCGTCCACATTGGTACGCACCTTCAATCATATATTGGAGACAGGAGGGTTGCCCAGCCATTCAAACATGTCACACATGAAGTTGCTACTAAAACCAAACAAACATTCACATCTGCCTGGATCCTATCGTACATTCTCACTCATTGACCATTATATCAAGATTTTGTCCAGGATCATGGCAGATCTTTTGAGTAGCATTGGTCCTACGCTGATAGGGCGTTCACAAGTGGCCTTTGTTTGCTACTTTGTTGGCTACTATCAGTCTCACTATGCATAACACATGTGTGCAGTGGGCAGTATTACCTTTGCCTTCGGTGGAGTAGGAAAACCCCTCTCCTATAGAAGTGTTAGTTGGGGAGATGGAAGATTTGACACCGGGACCTGAATTGTAATACTTAAATGTGACAGGTGACAAATTTGTTAAGGCGCAACTCCGCGGCCCCTACGTTGAGTCTAGCCCGTGAAAATTTACTGGTTGTCAATGGGGAACCCCAACACCCCGGGGCAGCTACAGTATTTCAACAGTTAGAGCTGAACCAAGATTTGCTGTATCAGGTTTATAAAATACATGTTGAAATTTTTTAACAATTGCTGCTACCGCAGTCATATCGGAGGTTGGTAATGGACTTAGCGCATGCGCATGTACTAGGGTGACATTTGTGCCAAAAGAAAACCATACACAGAATTATACAACGGTTTTACTGGCAGGGGGTCTATCAAGAAGTTAAACGGTATTGTAACTCTTGTCGCATGCGCCAGGTACACAGTCCTCAGCCTCATTTAGTGAGTCCCTTGGTGCCATTAAAAATTTTAGAGGTCCAGTTTGAGAGAATACCCATGGATCTGGTGTAGCCGGTTAATAAATCAGCAAGGGGTCATCAACAGGGGCAATAAAAGGGGCACTGTGTGGGTCACCAGTTTTGAGCACACCCGAGTTCAAAAGAGAATTCATTGTCCAGACTGATGCGTCAGAGGTAGGTATGGGTGCCGTGTTGTCTCAGGACTGGAGCTTAACGGGGAGGAGCATCCCATTAGTTTCCTGAGTTGAAAACTTACTCCATCAAAAAACAGAGACAGCATTGTAGAGAGAGAGTGCCTGGCGATAAAGTGGGCACTGGAGTCGTTGAGCTACTATTTGTTGGAGATAACATTTTGTTTTGTAAATGATCATTCCCCTGTGACTGGCAGTGTTGTAGCCCAGGGAGTAGAGTTCAGGTGGTAGAAAGATGAACATAACAGGAGACTTGGAAAACGTTGGCAAACAGTTATTTAATCTGAAAACGGACAGGCAAATTCAGGTGAGATCCATGCCTTGTTCATTTTCAGAAAAATAAGCCGGTCTACATTGTCTGAGGATAGTCGCATGCGACGGTCTGTTAGTACACCACCTGCAGCACTAAAGACGCGCTCAGATAATACACTGGCAGCAGGGCAAGCCAGCACCTCCAAGGCATACCACACATCAAATACAAATATAGCAGTAATAATAATATTATTAATAAAAAATGAAATTGCACACACAGTACACAGACACAGCTCATATGTGTGTATAAGAGAGAGTGTTTCTGTGTGTAGTTCATGCCTCTAGCCTAGAAGATCAGTCTTGCTAAAATCTTTAACACTGACCCCTGTTCTGTTCTTAAAATGGTGGATGCTGAACTGCTTCTCAGCCCCCTCATACACAATCATTATGTGGCACTGCTGGGCTCAGTGAGAGGCATCAGATTGAACTAGGCTGTCCTGAGTCATTCTCAATAGAACATTTTGTTCAGCAGTTCATCTAGTTCAGAGGTCACATGATGCATTTCCTATCAGCTCCTCACAGTATAGGGTGGAGAAAAACTGAACTAAATGAACTAATCTTTTGAACTAATCTTTTCAGTGAACTAGTTCATGGTGAACTAATCAACAAAATTAACTAGATTTCCCATCACTATGGTGTACACCTTGGTGGCGCTGTCACAAAACTTCGCCACATTTGTAACATACAGCTCTTGCCCTGTGCAGAGGCGCTGCTTGTGCTCCCTCTTGTTGCAGAGGTGTCTACAATGCCTCGACGCACAGAGCTGCTTTGTAAAGCAGTAGCAGCAGCAGCGCTCTCGGCTGGAATGGAGAACATTATGGATTTCAACAGTGTGTCTTGGTCCTCCAGCATTTTACGGTCCCGGTTCAACGGTGTGATGAGGCTTTGTAAGTTGTCCCGGTAACGAGGGTCTAGGAGGGTGTACACCCAATAATCTGACGTGGTGAGAATGTGGCCGATGCGGCGGTCGTTTCTCAGGCAGTGCAGCATGAAATCAACCATGTGCTGCAGACTCACAACTGGCCAACAAACGCTGTCCTCTGGAAGAGCGTCACACTAATAGATTTTTGTAAATTTTAAATAGAAGAAAGCAGCAGCAATTTATGAAAAATTACAAGGATGAGCCAGTGACAGACGCTCAGCAGAGTACACGCTGCGGTGGTTGAAGTAAGTGGAGCGGGATCTACACTCCTACAAAAAAATTAAAGCTCAGACTAGAGTGAACACTGAAACACAACTGTTCACTTGCTGTGAAAGGCCTTTTTGTGGACTTCTATTATGTTTGCAAGCAATGTATTGTATTTTGATGGAAGAGCATCACACTAATAGATTTTTGTAAATTTTAAGTAGAAGAAAGCAGCAGCAATTTTTGAAAAATTACAAGGATGAGACAGTGACAGACACTCAGCAGAGTACACACTGCGGTGGTTGAAGTAAGTGGAGCGGGATCTACACTCCTACAAAAAAATTAAAGCTCAGACTAGAGTGAACACTGAAACACAACTGTTCACTTGCTGTGAAAGGCCTTTTTGTGGACTTCTATTATGTTTGCAAGCAATGTATTGTATTTTGATGGAAGAGCGTCACACTAATAGATTTTTGTAAATTTTAAATAGAAGAAAGCAGCAGCAATTTTTGAAAAATTACAAGGATGAGCCAGTGACAGACGCTCAGCAGAGTACACGCTGCGGTGGTTGAAGTAAGTGGAGCGGGATCTACACTCCTACAAAAAAATTAAAGCTCAGACTAGAGTGAACACTGAAACACAACTGTTCACTTGCTGTGAAAGGCCTTTTTGTGGACTTCTATTATGTTTGCAAGCAATGTATTGTATTTTGATGGAAGAGCGTCACACTAGTGTTGAGCGATATTGCTCGATATCTAAAAATATCGTATCGAAATTGTATCGCCGATAGCACTAAATATCGTCGATAATCGATTTCGATAGCGGAAGTCCCATGTAAGTCTATGGGAACAAAATATCGCAACAAAAAAAACCCTTTCTTACGTTGTAAACACAAAATATACACACATAGAATACATATATATATATATATATATATATATATATACATGTCATTGTGACATATATATACATATATTTATAGTTTATACACTTCTACATAGTAAAATAGACTCTGATTCAATTGCCGGGTAAAGCCGTGACATACCCCATAGAAGTCGACGGGCTCGGTGCCGAGTACCCCCAAAACCTCTGGCTCTGTGTGACTCAACTTGGGCGTCACGAACAGGATTCTGTAGCTCGCTATAAGCGAGTCCTGTGTGCCTGAATTGAACTGGTTTTGTGCTTGAGAATTGCTAAAATCATCAGAGAATGTATTTGCCATTTTTCCGCCATATCTGCGTCACGACGAGGCACTGGTGAAGAAGAAGGGCGTGCTCTTCATGGGTGTACTGTACACTCACTCAGTGACGCGAAAACGATGGCTCTAAATGGTACTGCAATGTAAGATCGTGCCCCACAGCTCTTCAGTTCCGCCTCCTCATCCTCCTCAGTGTGTGGAAACTAACACGAAGGTCCCGCCTCCCTACAAAAGAGGGGCCCTCTCCAGATGCTAATGACACATGTGACTTGGCAGAGATGGCTAATGGACACGAGCAGAAGTGTGAAGGGATGGAGCAGTCAGAGCTCTCCCCCCACGGAAGCGACCCGATTGCCACGGAACCACCGTTGGGCACCCGGCCTGGAAACCCTCCTACGCTGCAAGAAGCGGAGGATACCCTAAGAGGCCTGGCCCGGCACCGGGAGGAGGTCACCAGGATGGAAGCGAGCTGGCGTGCCCTAAAACTAAACTTGGAGCGGCGCCAATCCCTCTTACCTGAAGTGTCTGTACCGGAAGGTGAGGCACCCGTTCTAGTAGAGGAGTCCTTGCAATGTGATCCGGTTGACATTGTCGCAGTGGAGGCACCCGTTCCTGCAAAAACTGCAGCACCGTCAGCACCCCAGATCCCGCTGTCTGCCCCCGTCGCTGAGACAGAAGAAGCGACACCTGTCCTCATGGAGGAGGCCGAGCAGGCACCAGAGCACTACCTGCCTGTACCGGAGCCCCGACTGTCATCTGATTTAGAGCCGTCTGCTTCCTCCGCAGGGGAGCGCCGCCAGGACTGGGGGGCGACAGGAGAGCTGCCGCAAACCGGATACTGTAAGCTGCAGTGGAGTGGTGGAGACATGGAGCAGCTGGTGGAGGAGAATTTCAACCGGCGTCAGGAGGAAGAGTGGAGACGTTGGGAGCGGGAAGCAGAGCGACAAAGGGAGCAGCGAGAATCCCAAAAACTTCGGCAACGTAACCTGGAGAAGGACCGGGCAGATAAGGACCAGATGAGAAAGGATAAAGGAACCCTGTGTGAGCCGCGGCGTAAGGGTGCAGTACGGAGCTTTAAATTGAAAGGTGGGTGGGGCTTCATCAAGGAGCCTGGACTTTATTTAGAAGTCTTTGTGAACCGGCGGGACGTGGAGGCTCACCTCCCAGAAGGACACCCGGGGAGGGACCTGTTGCCAGGAGACTTGGTGACTTACACCCGACACTGGGTTACAATGGATGGTGCGCCCTAAATGTTACCAGGTGCGACCCCTACTCCCCAGTGTGTCAGGAACCTGTGAGACCCTCGGAGCCTTCAGCCTCCCACATCCAGGCCTCTGCAAAAGTGCCCACCCCACGCCGTAAATCTCCCAAGCCTCCCTCAGTGGTCTCCTCAGCAGCCCCAGCTATGGACATGATAAGTATAGCTGGCCCGTACCCGGCGCCTGTTAGGCCCCCTGGGGTTCGTTCAGTCCGGGACATAGGGCTCCAGACCCGGAGGGAGATGAAAGAGGTGGCCACACAGACCCAGATAGCGGGTCACGACTTGACTGTACAGGCCACACGACGTCATCAGGTCCTGGTGGTCCTTGGTGCCTCGGATGTTTGGCAAGCATCAGAAGAGTACCAGGTGGTACCTGGAACACCCCTGCCAAAGAAGTATAAATAACCCGGACAGGGTCCCTGTATGTAAATAGTTAAATTGTTGATAAATAGTTAAATTGTTTATGTACCGGACGGGTGAATGTTTATAAAATAGTTTTTTAATTTAATAAAAAAAAAAAAACACAGTTTTCATTACTTTTATTACAGTCTCATCCTGCGACGCCATCGATCTCCTGTAAAAAAATGAAAAAAAAACCCAGCAGTATACCACCTGTCCGACGCAGTCCATAGTAACGAGTGTCCCACGACGATCCAGCTCTGCTACATCAGAATCCCGGCGCAGCACAGCTGATTACCTGCTTCCCCGGCGGTGACGTCATCGGACTGGTTTACGGCCGGGATTACCCTGCAGTCACTGCAGTTATCGCGAAAAACTGCATGTGACCGCCAGGGAGAAGATAATGGCGGCCATCAAGCAGTCCAGGACGTGACCGCCGGAGATCTTCTGCCAGGTAAGTGCCGCTGACTCCTGACAGACCCGACCGACGGACACTCACAGTGACAGTGACAAATCCGATTACGGTATTCGATAAGACGAAAATGTCTAAACGAATTATCGAAAGGCCGATAGAGCTAATATCGGCCGATAGCCGATATTTGCATTATCGTATCGCTCAACACTACGTCACACTAATAGATTTTTGTAAATTTTAAATAGAAGAAAGCAGCAGCAATTTTTGAAAAATTACAAGGATGAGACAGTGACAGACACTCAGCAGAGTACACGCTGCGGTGGTTGAAGTAAGTGGAGCGGGATCTACACTCCTACAAAAAAATTAAAGCTCAGACTAGAGTGAACACTGAAACACAACTGTTCACTTGCTGTGAAAGGCCTTTTTGTGGACTTCTATTAAGTTTGCAAGCAATGTATTGTATTTTGATGGAAGAGCGTCACACTAATAGATTTTTGTAAATTTTAAATAGAAGAAAGCAGCAGCAATTTTTGAAAAATTACAAGGATGAGCCAGTGACAGACGCTCAGCAGAGTACACGCAGCATTAGTTGAAGTAACTGGAGCGTGATCTGCACTCAAAAAAAAAAAAATCACAGACTGCAGTGAACACTGAAACACAACTGTTCACTATCTGTGAAAGGCTCCTTCGTGGACTTCTATAGTGTTTGCAACCAAGGTATTGTATACGGATGGAAGCACGTCACACTATTATTTCAATTACATGGAGCAGCAAGAATTACACTGAAGAAAAAAAAAATAGTCTGTGAGTGACACGTGCAGATGCCTACAGACAGCGTTGCATACAGAGCAAACTGCAGCGTCACCTGCACTCACACACACCTTGCAGAGCTGTTAAAACAACACTGCAGGCAAAAGGAAGCTTTACACAGCCGGTGGTAAAATAGCCTGCCTAAAGCACAGTACACTAAATCGCAATCTCTAACTGTCCCTCAGAGTCAGCACAGCAGCGTTCTGTCCCTAACTGAGTTCACAGCACAGTGACGCTAAAATGGCGGTGGCGCCTTTTATAGTGCATTCTGACATCATTTCAGCATCCAATCACAGCCATGCCATTAGTTAACATGACCGCAGCAGTACAGGATGTGCCCACACTTCTTAGGATTCCTCATTGGCTGACTATAATCACATTGCCTCTCAAAGAATTATGGGAACTTCCGATTCCGGTATACGATATATGAAAAATATCGGAACTAAGTATCGGAATTCCGATACAGCGAATATCGGCCGATACCCGATACTTGCGGTATCGGAATGCTCAACACTAGTGAAGAGTCCCTGATGTATGAGGATAAACCCAGGACCAGCGGCTGCAAAAAGAAATCGATGTATATACAAGCTTTCTCACATAAACTGCCTTTACTTGACACAATAGGCCTCCCAGGGGGTACATTCATGTCTTTATGAATTTTGGGCAGTATGTAAAAGGTGGATATAACTGGTTGCTCAACCCAAATAAAATCTCGTTCACTACGGCTGATAATACCCAGCTCAAAAGCCCTGTCAATCAGGGATCTCAGTTTGACAGAATATGAACCCGTAGGGTTGGAAGGAAGTTTGTTATACAATTTCGGATTGTCCAATTGCCTATGGGCCTCCTTCTGATAGAGAGAGTGGGGCCACAGCACTATGTTGCCACCCTTGTCGGCTTCCCTAATAATAAAACTTTGATTACCTTTCAGACTGACCAAAGCAGATTTTTCAGGTTTTGTCAAATTAGATGTAAACGGCATTCTAGATGGCAACGCTTCAATATCTCTCTTAACCATCTCAAAAAAGATCCGTACTGCCGGTACAATAGAGAATGGCAGAGAGATCCGGGACCGGTTCTTATGTGGAAACCTGGGTCTGGCTGGGTTGTCGTCATTCTCATGCAGAAGTTCCATGAGGTCCTGAAACACTCTCTGATCAGTGTGCTCCAGAAAGGGTTGATTGGGAGGTCTGTTATGCAATACTTGTAGAACAATCTTTCTGCAGAATAGAAAAAGGTCTTTAATAAGAGTGAACTTATCAGCATGCTGCACAGGTGAAAAAGTAAGTCCCTTGGCCAAAACTGACCGTTCCGCCGGAGATAAAACATGTTGAGACAAATTGACAATTTGAAAATTATCCGTGGGGTTAGTCATGTTATACTCACAGGTCTCCGAGGACGCTAGAGTCCCTATTTGCGATATTGCCTCCGTGAGTTGTACCGTTGGGATCTGTGTCCCCTGTTCCTGGTGACCCGGGCGAACAGTCCTGCGCCTCCTGCGCCCTCTCCTGGTCCTGGATCGGATTCGCTGTCCGCTGAAGATAAAAAATCACTGGACGTGTGTCCCTCATGGGATGACAGGTCATTTGTATTTGGATTAGCCCCACTGTTGGAATTGTGATATTGAGCTGGAGTCCAGCGCCTATTGCCCTTGTGTCCCCAATTATAGACCCTATGTTGCTCAAAGTCAGTTTTGTCTCTTATAAATTTGGCCTTCTTCCTGGTCATGACATCTTTGTCATATTTGTCCAGTACCTCTTGCAACTTGACCTTGAAGGGTTGAACTTGTGTGATCATATCAAAATTATTAAGTTTAGCCTCCAAAGACTTAATCTCAATTTTAACCTGGACCAACAGTTCTCTATCACGCGTAATCAGTAAATTGATCAAAATCTGGGAGCAACGTAATAAGCCCTGCTCCAATTGTTACGGAAAATGGGAGTAGGTTCCCATGCTGGAAAAAGGAAATCCTCAATCCTCGAGGGACCAAATTCAATTTGAGATATTCCTCCAAGCAGCGGATATTCCATAACAATCTAATCCCCTGTTTCTGTACTGAGGTGAGATCATTAGTAAGGGTGGAGAAATCAGAGTCCAAACTGACATGTGGAGCCTCCGAAAAAAACCTGGGAGGCAGCAGCCTTCCATGCCGCCTCTCTGGTGTCCCAATCCATGGACACAACACAAACACTGCCAACAATAGTAAATTAATTACCAAAAACCACAATAGGTAGCGTGCCGCCAATAAGAACGTACTAAAGAAGTACCAAAACAATGCTGAAAAACTAGGATATGGCGCACAGCAATTATACAAATATATAATGCTGGGGGGTGCAAAACACGTGGTCTAATGGAAGACAATAAAGAAAAAAGGAAAGATGACCGCTATAATGTATGCACACCACAATATTAATATTGACAGGGTAGGAGTGCTTTTTATAATCTTGCTATGTGCAACTTTCATCTATTAGGCAATCGTTGCTCGCCAGTTATATACTGTGATATTAGGGTCCTTTCCATCTTCACAGGTTAGGGGGTTTTTCATTTGGACGCATTGTAACGATTTTTTTAGTGACATATCATTGTACCTTGCATCCATACAGGTTTATTGTGATCTGTTTGCATTGTCACTATATGCTCAGTATTGTGTATTTAAACATGTATGCATTGTTGGCAATGGAGTCCGATTGGGGTCACATTGTTTTTAAGTGTTTTTAACAATTGTGTCAATAAAGTTCCTTTTTTCACTACAACTTATTAATATTGTGGTGTGCATACTTTATAGTGGTCATCTTTCCTTTTTTCTTTATTGACAATCTAATTTTAGGCACAAGCTGTGGGGGAAGGGGAAACCTGTTAGACCTACTTGAATGCCAACACCAGGAATTCAATGTATGTTTTTCAAACAAGAAGGTAGGTACAACACATCAAACTGGTTGTGAGTTTCACAAGAAAAACAATGGCCTATCAGCAATTTTTCTTTTGTATAGGTAATATGAATGACAATGTTATTCCAAGCAGACCGTCTTTTTTCATTTCTGGAGAACAAAGTGCACAAATAATTGAAGAAGTTTTCAACTAAAAACACCCAAACAGATTTCCGGTGTTTTGATTATAAATGTTATATATGTTACTTATCAAACTTTCATCCCTTTCATTTTTGACAATTTTATACTAAAATCTTGAATAAAGCCTCAGGAATTTTAGAACACTCTCACACTATAGGTTGACTTAGGTACACCTTGCCCTGAATGTTGAATAATTGAACACCCAAGTAGAAATGTGTGGTGAATCCATTGGTGTGTTGTTGTTTTTTGCTGTAATAAAAGCAGTATATTAAAAAAGTTATCAGTCAAAATGAAAAACAAAAATGTGCATACAATTATATTCTTCTGATATTTTTATATACAGTAAAGTATCTACCAGCATAATGAACTTTAAACTAAAACAGCATAATAGTGAGCTCTTATTGCAGATGATCGATGAACAACTAAATGCATTGATGTTTCCCAAAAAGTAGATGAATGGTTGATGCAAAACCATATATGGTGTTTATAAGTGTATGTGTAAGAGACAACTCTGGCCAATTAGTGAGGCAGTGTCTCTGTTCACCAAAGATGGGATGTTATGAATTATTGCAGAATGTTCACATTTATGCCGCCTGTTGGCAGATGATAAGGGAACTCCACGGATAAACGACGAGTCAAGAAAGTTCCAGTCCATTTGGAATAAATACTTTTACTGAACATTTTGAACCAAACTCTCAACAAATGGTGGCAGGTAAAACATTTCTCCTGTGTTGGCTTTGTATTAAACATGGGTTCTATCTTGATTATCACTTTCACAGCTGTAGCAGTCTCTCGTGTCCCTTAATGGTCAGGGTAGGCCTTTATATAGTTCCTCCCGGAATGGCTAACAAGGTGTCACCTCTTCTAGCTGCCTTGGGCCAAGAATGCACTGCTCTATTTTTTGGATTCCATGCTACTTTCTTTTGTTTTTGAATCACAGGCCTCAAAATTTAGCTGATTACTTAGAAACTTTACTTCAACTGTCAATAGCAATTGGTTGTTCCTGACCAATCCGAGACAACAAGCTGACTCCCTACCAGAAACAATGGGAGCTGGCACCCCAGTGAGAGCCACTAAAGTGTCTGAATGGCTTTAATTGATGATAAAATGACATTGTTCAGAAGGCAAAATCATGCCCACCCAAACCAAACCCATCCCATCCATTTCATTAGATGGCTAAAAGTATATAGGGTTTCGGCTGCAGGTGGTTGGGGTTTCGGGTGCGTTATTTTCATTTTAAATGTGTGTTCACCTGTGGTAAGCACATATTTAATAGGGATCCATTTAGAATCCAAAAAAGCTGGCTCTTTTTGCTGAGCTCAGCCAAATTATTCCAATGCCCAAAAAGAGCCGAACTGCCCATCACTAAATACCAAACAAATGCTTAGCATCAGGAATTAACTCCACTAGTTGCCCGGCAACTCCTCCTGCTAACTGGGCTGTCTAGCTGTTATACTGCCTGCTACCGCCCTAATGGGAGATTCTGTAGAAAATCATATTACACAGCCCACAACACTATCACATACAATTACATCTTAATCAAACACAAGAGTCTGTTCAGAGAGAATGCTTTTGCTTCTAGCTCACTCTTACTCACACATCAAAGTGTCTTTCATGCAAATTGTTATGGCCATTAGTATTAAGCACATTAAATTTAGGACCTTGCATGTTTAATGTGGCTCAAGCTGGTAGCCATGGGCGAGGTACTCATCTTTCAGGCTCCTTCATGCTACACGAAGATGGGGTGGGTGTCCTAGCTGCTTGTATGGACTTTGTCTACAGGGGCATTAAGTCGTTGCAGGCCGCATGATGCTGGTGACTTCGGTTGACAAGGATCCAGATTTTGAGAGGTTCAACTAGAGAGACCACCAGTCAACAATAAACAGTTTTTTACTCAACATTAACTTGGTGAGGACTATATACACTATAGATAGCTGGTGCATAATTTCTTGAATGCTTCCTTTGCAATATGGAGCATCTTCACACACATTGCTGACAATACTCAACATACAGATCTGTGTCTTATAGGTCCTTACAGGCTACTATTCTCTAAATAGGAGAAGAAAAGACAAACAAGAATGAATGCCATTGACAACTCATTATTTAAATATTTTAACAATTAAAATGTCACAGAAAATCAACAATGGGCAAAATTTAGGACATTTTTGAACATTAGTAACAATCCATCAGTTAAAAACAGACTTGCACAATTAGAATTGGCTCAGCAGGAAATAAGAGGCTTCCTGGTTTTCCCTTTAACCCCTTTACGGTGATCTAGCTATCATTGCTTTAGGCTAAGATTATCCATGCAGTATACAGTAGTTGCTTACCGGTGGAGAAAGCTGAGAGTAAAAGTTAATCATCTACAAAAAAATGCATAAGCTGCAGAGACAGACATGTGACTGATAATGTGCTATTAGTGTTGTCACCAAAAACTTAATATATAAACCGAAAAAATACTATGGCAAACAAAACATAATACAAAGAATCAATTTTTATTATAACATTAGTTACATGATTAAAACTAATTCTGAGAATTGTTGTTCTGAGAAATTAATAGGGGACAGTGCATATATATTGTTTACACATAATAATAAAGCTCATATGTTATATGTCTCCAAGAGACAAGAGATCTATGTCCTTCCCATAAATCTTAACAGCTCATTTACATATTAAGAGAAATGTGGATTTCACTGGAGTAAGATATCAGATCACAGATATCAAGGAATCATCTTATTCAATTTATTGTGACCTACATGACCATATAGACAACTTAGGTGTTATATGCAGGAATAACTACTCTGTATCAATTCACATCTGACCACAAAAGCGCACTCACAGATGCATAGATATGTGAGACCACATATGTACAGGCATATGCAGGGGTAAGAGCTTCCCATTTTACATGCGTTAATATAGGCCTCTACATCCTTACCCAAGGATAGCCACCAATACCCTCTATCTAAAAGATGACATGTACCCTTGATGCTCGGGTGACACGCAGTGACAGAGTCACTAAATGAGAAACCCCAACCTCAGGTGATCAAGAACAAACAACTTGACATGGTGCATACAAGATGGAGCCAATCCCTGTGCCTTAACCCCATCCCAGGCCACATTGATTGAGAACACCACAATTCCCTTGGGAAGAATGACTTCAGGATCAATGACTTCAGACTAGGAGGGACAATGAGTCGGAGAGAGAGCATCCACCCATATGTTCTTGGTCTTGGAGAGGTAAGAAATAGAAAAATGTATTCTGGTTAAGAACAAGTTCCATTGTGCCTGCCTAGAATTTATTCTCTTGGCATTTTCTAAATAAATCAGGCTCTTATCGTCCGTACGTACAGTAAATAGATGTTTAACCCCATCAAGAAAATGTCTCCACTCCTCCAGAGCTAACAAAATGGTGAGGAGTTCTCAGTTACCGACAGTTTAGGTCATCTCTAGGGGAGACAAAAAAGTGAATCGTCTCAAATTAGTTAGGATAGGGTAACCCTGGGAGGGCACTGCCCCAGTGAACCCTGGGAGGGCACTGCCCACCCCTACCTCGGAGGCATCTACTTCCACCACAAAAGACCTATTAACATCTGGTTGAGCCATAATGGGAGGAAAAGGCCTTCTTAAAAGTGTTAAATTGTTTGATAGCAGCAGGATCCCAGTTAGAGACATCTGCCTCTTTATGAATAACATCAGTAAGGTCTTTCACCACCTTGTAGAACCCTCTGATAAACCTCCTGTAATAATTAGCAAAACCCAAGAAATGCTGTAAAACTTTGAGAATGCATGCTTGGGACCAAATTATCATAGCCTTTACCTTTGTGGGGTCGATTCAAAACCCCCGAGGGAGGAGACCCCCCCAGAGAATTCAACCTTGCACTTCAAATTTACATTTCTCTAGTTTGACATACAAGTAATGATCCTCTAATCTTTTCAGAATGGTGCGCACATGAGCCCTATGTGTCGCAAGGTGCTTGGAAAAGATGAGGATATCATCAATGTAGACGATGACACGTATAACCAGGAGGTCTTGAAAAACATCATTCACCAGTGCCTGAAATAAAGCTGGGGAATTACAAAGCCCAAAGTGCATGACATGATATTTCATAGTGGGCTTCCGGGGTATTGAAGGGCGTTTTCCACTCATCTCCTCTCTTGATGCAAACAAGGTTATAGACTCCCCTGAGATCCAGCCATAATAAGTTGGTTAAAAGGTCAGAAATGAGTGGAAGGGTTGTGATTAGTGTTGAGCATTCCGATACCGCAAGTATCGGGTATCGGCCGATATTCGCGTTATCGGAATTCCGATACTTAATTCCGATACTTTTTCAATATCGTATACCGGAATCGGAAGTTCCCATAATTCTTTGAGAGGCAATGTGATTTTAGTCAGCCAATGAGGAATCCTACGAAGTGTGGGCACATCCTGTAATGCTGCGGTCATCTTAACTAATGGCATGGCTGTGATTGGCTGCTGAAATGATGTCAGAATGCACTATAAAAGGCGCCGCCGCCATTTTAGCGTCACTGTGCTGTGAATTCAGATAGGGACAGAACGCTACTCTGCTGACTCTGAGGGACAGTTAGAGATTGCGATTTAGTGTACTGTGCTGTAGGCAGGCTATCACCAACCGCTGTGTAAAGCTTCCTTTTGCCTGCAGTGTTGTTTTAACAGCTCTGCAAGGTGTGTGTGAGTGCAGGTGACGCTGCAGTTTGCTCTGCATCCAACGCTGTCTGTAGGCATCTGCACGTGTCACTCACAGACTCTTTTTTTTTTTCTTTAGTGTAATTCTAGCTGCTCCATTCAATAGAAATTATAGTGTGATGCGCTTCCATCCGTATCCAATACATTGGTTGCAAACACTATAGAAGTAGACAAAGGAGTAGCCTTTCACAGATTGTGGACAGTTGTGTTTCAGTGTTCACTTCAGTCTGTGTTTTTTATTTTTTGAGTGCATATCACGCTCCAGTTACTTGTTCAAGCACTGCTGCTTGTACTCTGCTGAGCGTGTCTCAGTGCCTCATCCTTTTCATTTTTCTCCAATTGGTGCTTCTCCATTATATTTGAAAAAAATCTAATCTATTAGTGTGACGCGCTTCCATCCGTATACAATACATTGGTTGCAAACACTATAGAAGTAGACAAAGGAGTAGCCTTTCCCAGATTGTGGACAGTTGTGTTTCAGTGTTCACTGCAGTCTGTGTTTTTTTTTTTTTGAGTGCACATCACGCTCCAGTTACTTGTTCAAGCACTGCTGCTTGTACTCTGCTGAGCGTGTCTCAGTGGCTCATCCTTTTCATTTATCTCCAATTGGTTCTGCTACATTCCATTTAAAATAAATCTAATCTATTAGTGTGACGCGCTTCCATCCGTATACAATACATTGGTTGCAAACACTATAGAAGTAGACAAAGGAGTAGCCTTTCACAGATTGTGAATAGTTGTGTTTCAGTGTTCACTGCAGTCTGTGAGGTATTTTTTTTTTTTTTTTTTTTTTAAATGCAGATCACGCTCCATTTACTTCTTCAACCACCGCTGCGTGTACTCTGCTGAGTGTCTGTCACTGGCTCATCCTTGTCATTTTTCTAAAATTGGTGCTGCTTTATTCTATTTAAAATAATTCAAATCTATTACAGTGCGTGCTTCCATCCGTATACAATACATTGGTTGCAAACAATATAGAAGTACACAAACGGGCCTTTCACAGCTACTGAACATGGGTTTTTAATTTTTAACTAAAATATGTATTTTTTCAAATGACACAAATATAAGTAATGTTGAAGAGGAATAGTCCTACATCCATTGTTTGCACAATATTACAGGTGTACATCATGTCCCTTAATCAACAATGTATTATTATATTTACTTGTATGCTTTTATTTAAAAGCCAAGAACACAGAAGGATAACCTTCGCACTGCAGCTGTTGTCAAAGTTCAACCCACATTATGCACTTCCAACATTGCAGCATTTGAGGCATGATGTGAGTTGGATTTGTCAAAGTTATGGAGTGAGAAGGTTCACCATCAGTACCCTATAGCATAAGTATGCTTTTGTGTTAGCATTTGTGTTAGACATGTGGATATCTGCCATAATATGTCACAATTATTTAGTTACAGATTTGTTACCAACACTAATCATTGAATGGTTTTAAATTTGACGTTTCACTTGTTTACAGCTTAGAAATAAGGGTGTAGCCTGATATCTATGTGTAGCACTAGCCACTTTAACATGTCATGTTTTTTTCAACATGTGTAGCTAGGTAGCAGTAATTTTTGCCGGACACACAGCAGGGGAACAGCAGGCGTTACTGAACCCCACAAACACATCATCGATTGTTTTGATCTGTGCATCCAACACTTCTGAGCCCAGGGTCAAGGAGGGTGTAGCCTGAGGCCTAGTATGAGATGTTTGAACTTTAATTTGAACTTTAATTTGGAGTTAGCAGCATTAATTTTTGTCAGACACGCAGCAGGGGAACAGCAGGCGTTACTGAACCCCACTATCACTATAGCTTGTGTATTGGTCTGTGGACACGACACTTCTGAGCAGCAACTGGCAGTGTTGTAGCCCAGGGAGTATAGCTCAGGTGGTAGAAAGATGAACATAACAGGAGACATGGAAAACGTTGCCAACCAGTTAGTTAATCTGAAACCGGACAGGCAAATTCAGGCGAGATCCATGCCTAGTTCATTTTCAGAAAAGTAAGCCGTTCTACATTATCGGAGGATAGTCGCATGCAACGGTCTGTTAGTACACCACCTGCAGCAGTAAAGACGCGCTCCGATAATACACTGGCAGCAGATCAAGCCAGCACCTCCAATGCATACTGGCTAAGCTCTGGCCATGTATCCAGCTTAGAGACACAAAACTTGAATGGGAAGAGCCATCTGGGAGTACACTGAGAGGGCAAGACATGTAGTCTGTCACCATCTTACGGAAACGTTGCCTCCTGCTGACTGGAGCCGTCTCGGATGGTGTAGACATTGGTGGCGCTGCCACAAAACTTCGACACATTTGGAACATACTGTTCTTGCCCTGTGCAGAGGCGCTGCTTGTGCTCCCTCTTGTTGCAGAGCTGTCTCCACTGCCTCGACGCACAGAGCTGCTTTGTAAAGCAGTAGCAGCAGCAGTGCTCTCGGCTGGAATGGAGAACATTATGGATTGCACCAGTGTGTCTTGGTACTTCCGCATTTTACGCTCCCGGTTCAACGGTGTGATGAGGCTTTGTAAGTTGTCCCGGTAGCGAGGGTCTAGGAGGGTGTACACCCAATAATCAGACGTGGTGTGAATGTGTTCAATGCGGCGGTCGTTTCTCAGCCACTGCAGCATGAAATCAACCATGTGCTGCAGACTCCCAACTGGCCAAGAAACGTTGTCCCCTGCAAGAGGCGTCATCTCTGCCTGCTGTGCATCACCCCACCCTTGGTCTACATACTGACTAGAGCATTGTCTACCTCCCTCTGGAGCGATGTCTTCCTCCTCCATTGACTCCTCCTCATCCTCCTCACAAAGTCCTTCAAATACATATAAATTTACAAAATTTAAAACTCAAAATTTAAAAACTTTGTATCATAATTCTGTAACATCAGTTTATGGAAACACAATAGCATTACAAAAGGATAGACAAAAAATGTACATTATGTGCTTTGTAAATACATTAAAAGTTTGTAATGGTTATGAAAATATAGACAGCGACTCTGGAGGTTCAATTGTTGATACAGCATGGTACTTTGAAAGTCCTCCAGCCCTTTGTGAGGAACCACGTTGCGCTGACTGTCCAGAAGGTGATGGAATTTGTGACTCCTCATCCTCCACCTCTTCCAAAACCTCATGCCTTAGTGCTTGCAGTGTTTTTTGAAGCAGGCAGATAAGGGGGACAGTCAGGCTGACTAGTGCATCATCTGCACTCGCCATCCGCGTTGACTCATCAAACGCACGCAAAACGTGGCAGATATCCTTCATAGAGTTATTCGCCACTCATTACACTGGCAGTGGCTGCCCATTCATTATAGGATCCAATTCTAATTACTGGTTCTCACCAACAAAGCTCTCCACAGCGCAGCACCCCCCTACATCTCCTCCCTTATTTATATTTATCGGCCTAACCGACTGCTGCACTCTGCAAACGACCTTCGACTAACCTCTGCACTAATCCGTACCTCCCACTCCCAACTCCAAGACTTCTCCCGCGCTGCGCCAATCCTCTGGAATGCTCTACCCCAAGAAATTAGGACTATCCGCAATTTGGATGGTTTCAGGCGCTCCCTCAAAACACATTTGTTCACAGTGGCCTATCACATTCACTAATCAAAGTCATTCTATGTGTAATTCTGTGTGTGTAGCCCATTCACTATCTCCATGCATCCCTCACTCCCTTAAAATGGCTGGACCATCATTGTAAAAACACCATTGTATATAAACACCTGTACTTTGTATCTCCCCCACCTCATTGTAGATTGTAAGCTTTCACCAGCAGGGGCGGCTGATTTTGCTTTAATTATTGTATTGTTAACGTTGTTACTTATGACTTGTGTTTTGAAACTGTTAAACTGTAAAGCACTGCGGAATATTATGGCGCTATATAAATAAATAATATTATTATTCTTATTATAGAGGCCCACTCAGTAGTGGTGAAGTGTGAACGGCGCAAATTGCGAGTTGACTGCGCCTGATGCAGCTGATACTCCATTACTGTTGGCTGCTGCTCACACAACCGCTCCAACATATGTAACGAGGAATTCCACCTGGTGGGTACGTCACATATGATGCGATGTTCATGAAGGTGAAATCTGCGTTGCAGAGCTGCAATCAGCGATCTGGCCATGCTGGAACGTCGCAAGTGAGCGCACTCTAGGCGGACCTTGTGCAGCAGTGCATCAAGATCCGGATAGTCCCTCAAAAAACTCTGCACGACCAAGTTGAGCACATATGACAGACATGGTATGTGAGTGAGGTTGCCAAGGCCCAGAGCTGACACCAGATTTCGGCCATTGTCACACACTACCAAGCCTGCCTGTAGATTCTCTTCCAAAAACCACACGTCGCTCTCCTGCTTTATGGCATTACAGAGCTCCTGCGCTGTGTGGCTAAGATTCCCCATGGAAATTAATTTCAGGACGGCCTGTTGACATTTGGACACGGCTGTGCTCATATTGGTCGCAACAGGTAAACGTTCACGGGTCCATGTGGAGGTAGACCGTGATGGCTCCTGCAGCGATGATTCTGAGGAACTGGAGTAGGAGGAGGAATCAATGTGTACAGACTTGATTCCTGCAATCCTTGGAGTTGGCAGAACACGTACAGCGCCACTCGCAAGATCAGTACCCGGCTGCACAACATTGACCCAATGGGCAGTGAGGGAAAGGTATTGTCCCTGGCCATGGTGTTAGAACCCTCTTGTTAGGTTTTGTTTCAGTTTGCTGGTCACATGACCTTTTTTCCCTATTTAGTCTGGCTCCGCCCTTCTGGCTTTGCTTGACTTCATTGTATTATCTACTGTTAAGCTAGCCGGGTGCTTAGGTGCCTTAATCTGTCAGTTTTGCTTGATGTTAGGATCACAAAGTATTTATTTTTCTGTTTAATTATCCATGCTACAATTTATGTTAGGAGGTGTCCACCTTTTCTAGAGAGAAGAAAAAAGCAAACCAGCTCACCAACTACCACGACAGGTGCACGGAACGACGTCTGACGAACGTCCAGGAAGATCCAAAGAAAAGAAAATGTTCCAGCTCCTTAAAATTGCAAAATTTTATTCGTCCATTCGGTATAAAATACAAAGTGGTAAATGCTCCATAGAGGAAGCCGCATACAGCAACGCGTTTCGATCAGACGATCTTCATCAAGGCTGCTATACATATGTGAAACTTAGAGACCTATATATAACCCACGGACCAATGAGATTTGAATTGACAATCACGTGATAAGCTAAAGGTCCTAGAAGGTAAATTGCGATACAAATAGTCGGAAGGTCCTTTTGTAACAATACAATAACATCATTAAAATTACAAAAGATAAACATTAAAAAAAGAGAAGAAAAAAACACGATATGGCAAAAGATCACAATCAATAATTATAATGATACATTAACTCATTCCTTTTGTTTAATCCATTCGGATATCTCGTGTTTAAGGAAAAGATCCAAAAGGCTTCCCTGGTCAGTAAATGTCTAGCGATGTCCCCACCTCGTACTGATTTAGTGACTCTTTCTATAGCGCTAACCTGAAAGGACGTAGTATTGCGATCATGAGAAAGAATGAAATGTTTGGAGGCCGCCGATACATTACGATTGGGATTAGTAGTGTTTCCAATATCAGATAAATGCTCCGAAATTCTTGTTTTTAATTTTCTAGTCGTGCACCCCACATATGACAAACTGCAAGAAACACAATTAATTTTATAGACTACATGTGTTGAATTGCAGTTGATATACTGTTTAATATCATAACTAACAGATTGGTTATTATTACTAAAGGATTTGGTGACTAAGGCATGTCTACATGTCCTACAATTGTTTGCTCCACATTTGAAAAAGCCCTTAAATTTTAACCATGTGTCAGTTTTAATATGAGCATGAAACATACTGGGGGAAACCCTATTGCCTATAGATGGAGCTTTTCTGGCTATAATATTCACACCCGGCTGTAAAATTTCACATAGAGTATCATCTTCATATAAAATCGGTAGAAATTTGTTGATAATCTTTTTTATTTCCCCAAATTGTGGGCTAAATTGCAGACTCACAAAGGAGCGATCGCAAAATGGATCGCATTTGGGCGATCGTGAAACTTCACCATCAGAATTGATGAGATTATCACGTTCCTTATGAGTTACAATTCGGCGAGCTCTATTTATCATCCAACATGTCCTTTGCTATCTAATTTACACAAACAATTAAATCAGTCTATGTGTGCAAAATTTCACACCTGTAGGGGTTAATTAAAGGTGTAAATTCGTTGTAAAAAAAACGGACTTTTTTGCTACGAATTTACACCTTTAATTAACCCCTACAGGTGTGAAATTTTGCACACATAGACTGATTTAATTGTTTGTGCAAATTAGATAGCAAAGGACATGAAAAGACATGGTTAACCCTATGTACACCAAGTGTCATTTCATGTCGGGTTCTGCATTTTCACAAAAGCCGGCAATTGAATTAGCGGCTATTATACTATGTAGAAGTGTATGAACTACAAATATAATATATATATATATATGTGTCACAAATTCAATGACATGTATATATATATATGAGGTGTAAAATTGCTGAAAAAAATGTGTGGGCTCCTGCCCTATTTTCGCAACCAGACAGACAAAGCCAGTGAGTGGGGGCAGATAATAATAGCCCAGAGAGGGACCATTATTTTTGCCCCCCCCCGGCTACTAACATCTGCCCCCAGACACCCCAGGAAAGACAAATCTATAATTAGATTCGCCCTTTCTGGCACTTTGCCCGTCTATTCCCATTGCCCTGTAGCGGTGGCGAATGGGTTAATATGGGGTTATAGCCACCTTGCTATTGAAAGGTGACCTTAAGCCAGGTTAATAATTGAGAGCTGTCAATTAGACAACTATCAATTATTAATCCTATTGCATGAAATAAAAATAAAACACACACACTTTAATTAAAAATCATTTTAATGAAATAAAGACACGTTTTTGACCATCTTTTATTTTACTGCAAAAACCATTTCCTGTAATAAAAATAAAATAAAAAAGCAAAATTATTCTTACCTATCCCATGCACAGTCAGGTCCCACGGTGTAATCCTTCAGAAAGGGTTAATGTTTACTGCAGGGACCGCAGCTAATGCTGCAGCCTCACAGTAAACCCCAAATGAATGAGTTCCTCTCCTGCCTGACAGGAGAGTAAAGGCTGGGTGTCACATAACGATACACCAGCGATCCCGACAACGATATGCACTTGTCAGGATCGCTGGTGTATCGCTACATGATCGCTGCTGAGCTGCCAAACAGGCAGCTCAGGCAGCGATCTGGGACAGCGACACTGCGGGTAACATCGCTTAAGGGCCTGTCTCACATAGCGATATCGCTACCGAGATCGCTGCTGAGTACTAGTTTTGTGACGCAGCAGCGAGCTCACCAGCGATATCGCTGTGTGTGACATTCAGCGACGATCAGCCCCCCTGCCGGGTATCGCTGATCGTCGCAGAAATGTCAGGACCTTTTTTTGATCGCTGGTCTCCCGCTGACAGGCACGCATCGCTGCGTGTGACAGGCGGGAGACCAGCGATCCGCTGGTAACCAAGGTACACAGCGGGTTTCCAGGCACCGCGCAGCGCTTGGAAACCCGCTGTGTACCTTGGATACCAGCTCCCTGCATCAGGGCGCTGGTATCCAAGGTACACAGCGGGTTTCTAGGCACAGCCCCGCGCCTGGAAACCCGCTGTGTACCTTGGTTACCAGCGGATCGCTGGTCTCCCGCCTGTCACACGCAGCGATGTGTGCCT
>JARQOD010000003.1:529122023-529158575 GCA_033576555.1 Oophaga sylvatica | reverse complement strand
TGAAAAATAAAAAAAACAACACATCAATTAACAACAGCAGTTTCCATGTAAAATGTGGAAGCTGTTAGACATCATATCTAAATCAATTCTATTTTTCCATGTAAAACGTGGAAGCTGTTAGACATCATATCTAAATCAACTATTCTGTGTGGGCACTATATAGGACTGTTGATTGAGGCAAAATGGCCATAGGATAGCTCAAAGAGGAAGGTGTAGGAGGATATATTGTGGGCTCCAAATAGAAGATATATACAGGTGCTTCTCACAAAATTTTGTGTGAAGCACCTGTAAATCAGATATTCTATGTATAAAAGTAGAAAAGTGCATTAGTATATAGAAAACTGATCAGATAATAATAAAAAAAAATGCAAATATAGAATGGGTATGGGAAAAAAAATGGAAATTAACAATAGAAAAAAAAACAATAATATGAACACGGAGGTAAGTTGACTCCGTTAGGGAACAGATATATGGACTGGCATAGAAACACAACAGGAGACATGGTAAGTTTCAGAAATGTAGGTTAATGTAATGTCAAGGTCGAGTGAGGTAAAGAGTAGACGCATACCTGTAGGTGCTGTGACAAAACCTCAGGGTTTTGTAAAATGCAAGTGGAATGAGGTGGAAATGCATACCTGTAGGTGCTTAGATAAGGCTTCAGGGTCTGGTAAAATAAACTTAGAGTTAGGTGGAACCTCAAGTAAGTAGGTGTCATAACATAACTCAAGGGTTAAATACAATGCACATAGAGTCAGATAGAAAATACATACATGTGGACGCTATGAGAGGACTCAAAGAACTAGTCCTCCATGTTGTTGAGGAGATGAAGTGTGGAGTAAGTGACTCCCTTTTTAAAGCCAGTGGATGTGGCTTGAGGGCAAGTTATGTGATAGGACACATGAATGGAAAGTCCTTGTGATAAAGCATACGTGCGCGCTGTATAGGGGAAGCAGCAATAAAGCCATGACATAAGCGATGTTAGCGACAGGGTCATGTGATGAGGGATATGACAGGAAGGTCCTGAGGATAAAGAGCTAGTGCGTGTTGTATGGGAAAAGCAACGATCTTGCCGTCAAAGAAAGAGGATGTAGCCAATGTTCCTATCTGAATAAGGGTAATTAAAGGGAAAAGGCGAAAAAAGAAATGAAGTCAAATGAATATATAAAACATAAATAAATTAAAATAATGTAAGGAAAACATATAAAAATTATACAAAAAGTTATACAGGAAATGGAAAGTAAAAAATGTATTGAAAAATATACTGGAAAGTTAAGAATAAAAGGAACAAAGGTGAACAGAAGGGGCGCACTAGAAGGTTTGTATTTTACTAAACCCTAAAGTTTTGTCACAGCAACTACAGGTATGCATCTTTACCTGACTCTACCTGGACTTTACTTTAACCTACATTTCTGAAACTTACATTTCTCCTGTTGTGTTTCTATGCCAGTCCATGGACCTGTTCCCTAACGGAGTCCAAAACTTACCCTCCATGTTCATATTATTGTCTTTTTTTTTTCTTTCTTTTTTCTATTATTTGTTTTCCATTTTGTTTTCCACTCTATATTTGTATTTATTTATTATTATCTGCTCAGTTTTCAATATACTAATGCATTTTTCTACTTTTATACATAGAATATCTGATTTACTTATCCTCTATTTGGACACCACTAGATATCTTCCTGTACTTCCCTCTTTGAGCTCCCTCTCTGCCTCAATCAATAGTCCTGCATAGTGTCCACACGTGTTTGCATCTTATAGACGTACCTCGATAAAAGCCACATATGGGCCGAAAAGTTGGCTTAATTTGATGGTCTGTGATTCAAGTTTATACATAAACTTTCATTTACTTGCAACTTGGAGTGCCGAAGTTTATATTATATTTCATTTATGTGACTTCCTGTCATACTTCCGAGCATCCACTTGAACAGTTGAGCGACACCTATCATCCATTGCACTATATCGTTGGTGTCTGCTCCTGATACTTTGATTCACATATTTATATACGCTATCCTTTAACAATGAGGAAACTACTAGCATCATATCAAAGGTGACACCCTTGGGACTTTTCTTCATACACCAGCGGATGAAACACGCACAATGAATTATGAAAAAGAAATTATTTTTTTATTTATTTTTTATCTTTTATTTATTATATATTCATTTCACTTTATTTCTTTTTCCCATTTTCCCTTTAATTTACCCCTCAATCAGATAGGAACATTGGCTACATCCTCTTTCATTGGTGGCAAGATCGCTGCTTTCCCCACACAGCACGCACTAGCGCTTTATCCTCAGGACCTTCCGGTCATATCCCTCATCACCTGACCCTGTCGCTAACATCGCTTACGTCATGGCTTTATTGCTGCTTCCCCTATACAGCGCGCACGTATGCTTTATCACAAGGAACTTCCAGTCATGTGTCCTATCACATGACTCACCCTCAAGCCACATCCACTGGCTTTAAAAGGAAGTCCCTTACTCCACACGTCTGTAAGGTTCTGTGTACATGTTCCTGAAACTCAGTTTGTTCGTCAGCCATTTTACTTTCTGTCTTGCTGCAGCTATCTTGCCCTCAGTCAAAATGGAGTTTCCAGCTTGCATGTTCCCGCCCTGATTCTCTCCTTTTGCTTCTTAAGCAGCCACAGCTGAGCAATCAGTGCTTCAGAATCTAGCCTGCAGTGAACCTGTGACCTGACTCCTAAAGCCTTGGACCTTGTACTCCAGCTATTCCTACTGAGGAACTCTGAAGCACTTGTGGACTCTGAACCCTGCTCTTTGAAAGACCCACGTTTGCATGGACTTACGGTAACAGAGAAGATCCTGAACCTGTTGTGGAGAGTGATTGCTGAGCTTAGATTACTCTGGCCTGCTGTGTCTCCTGCTTCTGTGTCTGCAAACTGTGTGACTATTTTTGCCAACTTGTATGAAGTAATACAAGACTTTCTATATCAAACCTGTGTCTCATGTATTTTCATCGCACCCAAGCACAAGACGCTATATGAACTGTACTACATACATTACAAGATTCTGAAGCCAAAACGTTAGTGTCTGCTGGGTCTGGAAAGGCTGTGTCTGCTGTAACTGTGGATATCGGATGTCCGGTTGTACTTTCTGTGATGACAGTGGTTGTGACTTCTCACAACCATTCCAGGTGAGCAATTCCCTTAAGTGTTTTTTTTTTCTGCAGTGTTACCACAGGTAAACACTATTGTTTTTTTTTTTCTCTTTTCTCTTTTTTGTCTGCTGTAACTGTGGATATCAGATGTCCGGGTGAACTTTCTGTGATGATAGTGGTTGTGACTTCTCACAACCATTCCAGGTGAGCAGTTCCCTTAATTTTTTTTTCTCTCTGCAGTGTTACCACAGGTAAACACTATTGTTTTTTTTTTCTCCTCTCCTCTTCTTCCAGTACTCCTGTCTTAAAAGATCTGGAAAATGGAGGCCCGCATAAAGGAACTTTGCGGAGTGACTGATAATATCCTTGCAGATTTGCAGAATATAAAGACCCGTTTTTCAAGCCTACAGGACCTCACTAATCACAATTTGCAAGTGTTTGGACAGACTGCCAGGATTTGCGAGCCAGGATTGAGGTTCTAGAAGAGCGAGTCCAGGCTCCTGCCGTAGCCCGAGTTCTGGGATTCCAAGTTGCCCCTTTTCGTTTTGGCGGTGAACGTGAGAAATTCAGGGGATTTATTAATCAATGCAATCTTTTTTTTTCTGCACATGCTTCACAATTTCCCACTGAACGATCTAAGGTGCTTACTATAATTATGTTGCTTACCAACAAGGCTTTGATGTGGGCAAACCCTCTGATTGAGACTGAGGATGAATGTTTGGATCATCTGGATGCTTTCATTTCAGCCATGGGGCAGGTGTTTGATGACCCCAATCGAGGTGCAACAGCTGAAGCAGCCATGTTAGCTTTGCGCCAAGGTAAGCACTCGGTAGCTGAATATGCCTTGGATTTCAGGAGATGGGCCCTTGATACCACCTGGGACAGTTCCGCCAAAAAATCTATTTTTCGAAAAGGGTTATCTCCACTGATTAAGGATGAACTTGCTCGTGCCGACCCTCCCACTGCGTTAGGTGACTTTATTAACTACTGCATCCGTATTGATACTCGTCTGACTGAACGCAGGCAAGAGAGATGGTTCGAAAGCAATCGCACTAACCTTTTCCTACCTTCCTCTCCAGCTAAGGAACCTTTGAGTAGGATTACACGGGAACCTGAACCTGAACCCATGCAGGTAGACTCTTTACAACGACGGGTTAGTGATGCACGCAAGGAACATCGTTTTAAGGAAAATCTATGTTTCTATTGTGGTAAGTCAGGGCACTTCATTATAAACTGCCCCAGCCGTTCTCGTAAGACTACTGCAGCACTCATTCATTGTGAGTGTTGCGAGAGGGGATCTGTCAGGTCCGAGCCTCAGGCTCCAGAGAGATCTGCAGCAACAGATCTTGATTTCTCGGACTTAAACTCCGTTACCTCTGAGGACGTTGACTGTGTAAACGCTGCCATTTTTCAAGTTTCCTCAGCGGTGTCCCAGCTGAGTTGTAAGAAAAACAATTCTCATTGCTTTCTTTCCATCAAACTCTGGGTTGACTCAGCTTGGGTGTCTAGCTCTGCTATGATCGACTCAGGGGCAAGTGGAAATTTTATGGATGTCTCCTTTGCTCTGAAACAGGGGATACGTTCAGTGAAGAAGGCTACTCCAGTACAGATGGAAACTGTGGATGGCTCCCTGCTGACCTCTGGACCAGTGGATCAGGAAACAGAGCCTTTGAGGGTTCTTATGGGTAAAGATCATCAAGAGAAACTGTCCTTTATGCTTATCTCTTCTCCCCACTTTCCCCTTATTCTAGGGCTACCATGGCTGCAGGCTCAGAATCCTACCATTAACTGGGAGACCAAGGAATTACACTTTCCAGAGAAACAGATGAGTCCAAAAGTTTCAGCTTGCTCTGTTCCTAAAGGAACCATGTCAGTCCCTGAACTACCAGCTGTATACCAGGACTATGTGGATTTATGTGACAAGAAGAACGCTGACCAGCTTCCTCCTCACCGTCCATATGATTGTCCAATTGAATTATTGCCTGGAGCAGAGATACCTTTTGGTAAGATCTACCCCCTGGCGGGGCCCGAGCTAAAGGCTTTAAAGGATTACATAGACGAAAATCTAGCCAAGGGCTTCATACGCCCCTCTTCATCTCCTGCAGGTGCACCCATCTTCTTTGTAAAGAAGAAAGATGGATCTCTGAGACCATGCGTAGACTATAGGGAACTCAATAAGGTTACTATTAGAAACCGTTATCCATTGCCTTTAATCCCTGAGTTATTGGAGAGAGTGCGACATGCCAAAATTTTCTCTAAACTAGATCTTCGTGGGGCCTATAACTTAGTCCGTATTAGACCTGGGGATGAATGGAAGACTGCATTCAGGTCATGCTATGGACACTTTGAATATCTAGTTATGCCTTTTGGTCTGAGTACCGCCCCAGCCACTTTCCAACACTTGGTGAATGACATCTTCAGGGATCTCCTAGATACATTCGTGGTAATTTATTTGGATGATATTCTAATTTTTTCTAACTCCACAGAGGAACATCATGGACATGTGAGAATGGTCTTGGAACGTCTAAGACAAAATCATCTTTACATCAAACTTGAAAAGTGTGAATTCCATAGGACCGAAATTCAATTTCTGGGGTATGTACTGTCTACACAAGGAATTAGTATGGATGGAAGCAAAACCCAAGCCATCAAGGATTGGCCAAGTCCTAGAAATGTGAAGGAGGTACAGCGCTTCATCGGGTTTGCCAACTTCTATAGACGTTTCATTAGAAATTTCTCTGAGGTAGTGTCACCTATCAGCCAACTTACCCGGAAAGAGTCTAGGTTCTCCTGGACTCCCCAAGCCCAGGAAGCATTTTCCCGTCTAAAAGATAAATTTACCACTGCACCTATCCTAGTACATCCCAACCCTGAGCTTGCCTTCATAATAGAGGTGGATGCTTCAGACTGTGCCGTTGGAGCTATACTCTCTCAGAGAACAGTGAGAAGAATGTCTTGCATCCCTGTGCCTTCTTTTCCCAGCAGTTATCTTCGGCTGAGAGGAACTACGATGTGGGCAATAGAGAGTTGTTGGCCATTATTGCCGCCTTCAAAGAATGGAGACACCTTCTTCAGGGAGCTGCACAGCAAATAGTCGTCCTGACAGATCATCGTAACCTTGAGTTTATCAGGTCGGCTAAGTGCCTGACTCCTCGCCAGGCTCGCTGGAATCTTTTCTTAAACCAATTTAATTTTATCATTTCTTATAGACCAGGATCGCGCAATGGAAAGGCTGATGCACTCTCTAGGATTTACTCAGCAGAGACACGTCCAATTACTCCTCCTAAGACTATTCTTCCTGACTCTAGATTCCTGGGAGTGATTCATAATCAAGACCTACTTAAGGACATCAAGGAAGCATACATGCGGATTCTTTGTTGGCTCAACCCCAAGGGACGTAAGTCTTGTCTTTAAGAATGGTGTGTGGATTCAGGGACAACGCCTGTATATTCCTGAAACAGTCAGATTGAGAGTATTGCAACTCATTCACGATTCCAAGATAGCTGGGCATAGAGGAATTCTAAAGACACAGGAATTTCTCTCTCGTTTCTTTTGGTGGCCCACTTGCAGGAAGGATGTTTTAAACTATGTCACTTCATGTGAAGTCTGTGCAAGATGCAAAACACCTCGCTCCTCACCAACTGGTCTGTTACAGCCTCTTCCCACCCCGTCCCGCCCGTGGGGATCCATTTCTATGGACTTCATTGTGGAGTTACCAACCTCTCAAGGGAAGAACACCATTCTAGTGGTGGTTGACCGTCTAACAAAGGCAGCTCATTTTATCCCTTGTGTCGGCTTACCCACTGCAAAACAGACATCAGATTTGATGATTAAAGATGTGTTTCGCTTACATGGAGTACCGGATGAGGTTATTTCGGATCGAGGGGTGCAATTCACTTCTAGGTTTTGGCAAAATTTCTGTGCAGCATTGGACATTAAAGTAAACCTTTCTTCTGCTTTTCATCCCCAGACTAATGGACAGACCGAACGAACCAATCAAACCCTGGAGCAGTATCTCCGCTGCTTTATCTGCCACCTACAGGATGATTGGGTGGATCTACTTCCATTAGCTGAGTTCTCGTATAACAACTCTCAGAGTGCCTCCACTAAGCAGTCTCCTTTTTACTCTAATCTAGGTTATCATCCTAACATTCTACCACGATTTCCCATAGAAACGCCTTTACCAGCAGTGGCTGAAAGAATCACGTCTTTACAGAAGAATATGGATCTTCTAAAGGAGAATCTGGAATCGGCTCAGGAAAGGTACAAGAAAGCAGCAGATAAATTTCGTAAACCTGCACCAGCTTTCAAGGTAGGAGACTTGGTCTGGCTGTCAACCAGAAATCTTAAGTTAAGGATTCCATCGTCTAAGTTGGGACATAAGTACATTGGACCCTATAAAATCAGTAAAATTATAAGTGCCGTTGCTTGTCGTCTTCAACTGCCCAGAACTATGAGAATTCACCCTGTCTTTCATGTATCCCTACTAAAGGCTGCGACACCCAATACGTTTCCTGGACGTTCTTCTCCTTGCCCTGACCCAGTGCTAGTCGATGGTCAGGAAGAATTTGTGGTGGAAAGGATTTTAGATTCCAGGTTGTATAGAAATCAGTTACAATATCTGATTAAATGGCAGGGCTACCCAGTGGAGGACAACTCATGGGAACCAGTCAATAACGTTAATGCTCCTCGCTTGCTCCGTCAGTTTCATCAGAGGTACCCACACAAGCCTGGCCTGAGGTCATCCGGAGGTTGTCCCTAAGGGGGGAGTAATGTAAGGTTCTGTGTACATGTTCCTGAAACTCAGTTTGTTCGTCAGCCATTTTACTTTCTGTCTTGCTGCAGCTATCTTGCCCTCAGTCAAAATGGAGTTTCCAGCTTGCATGTTCCCGCCCTGATTCTCTCCTTTTGCTTCTTAAGCAGCCACAGCTGAGCAATCAGTGCTTCAGAATCTAGCCTGCAGTGAACCTGTGACCTGACTCCTAAAGCCTTGGACCTTGTACTCCAGCTATTCCTACTGAGGAACTCTGAAGCACTTGTGGACTCTGAACCCTGCTCTTTGAAAGACCCACATTTGCATGGACTTACGGTAACAGAGAAGAAGATCCTGAACCAGTTGTGGAGAGTGATTGCTGAGCTTAGATTACTCTGGCCTGCTGTGTCTCCTGCTTCTGTGTCTGCAAACTGTGTGACTATTTTTGCCAACTTGTATGAAGTAATACAAGACTTTCTATATCAAACCTGTGTCTCATGTATTTTCATCGCACCCAAGCACAAGACGCTATATGAACTGTACTACATACATTACAACGTCATCTCCTCAACAACATGGAGGACTAGTTCTTTGAGTCCTCTCACGGCATTCACATGTATGTATTTTCTATCCGACTGCACTGTATTTGATCCTTGAGTCTTGTTATGACACCTACTGACTTGCAGTTCCACCTAACTCTAAGTCTATTTTACCAGACCCTGAAGCCTTATCACAGCACATACAGGTATGCATTTCCACCTCATTCCACTTGCATTTTACTAAACCTTGTAGTTTTGTCACAACACCTACAGGTACCTGACTCCACCTGGTGTTTAACCTACATTTCAAAAACTTACCATTTCTCATGTTGTGTTTCTATGCCAGTTCATGGACCTGTTCCCTAACGGAATCCAATACTTACCCTCTGTGTTTATATTATTGTCTTTTTTTCTATTATTTGTTATTTTTCACTTTGTTTCCCATATCCATTCTATATTTGTATTTATTTATTATTATCCGCTCAGTTTTCTATATACTAATGTATTTTTCTACTTTTATACATAGAATATTTGATTTACATATCTTCTATTTGGAGCTCACAAGATATCCTCCTGTGCCTCCCTCCTTAAGCTACCTTACGGCCATTTTGCCTCAGTCAACAGTCCTGTATAGTGCCCACACAGAATTGATTTAGATATGATATCTAACAGCTTCCACGTTTTGCATGGAAACTGCTGTTGTTAATTGATGTGTTGTTTTTTATTTTGAACGGTTTTGACTTTATGTTTTGATTTTGCATCTTATAGACATACCTTGACAAAGGCCACATATGGGACGATTCGTTGGCTTAATTTGAATGTCTGTGATTCAAGTTTATACATAAACTTTCATGTTCAGTACAGCTGTCAGTAACATTACCACATACCCCAGGTACACCTCAAACACAAAGCCTATTCCCCCTTCGACCACAACCTTACTTATTCCCACTCATGTGGGAGGTACCCTTCCCCTCTTTTAGCCAGCGGTTTAACAACCCTAGGCCCAGACGTGTCAGTCACCTGTCACACTAAATTAACGATCAGTATATATTGGCTGAAATAATGTGGCTGGATCACAAAATTAGAAGAAAATATGCTGAAATGTGTACTACACAATTAGCACACAGGATTTATATGCTGAAATGTGGACTGGTGGCTGAATCACACAATTAGCATAAAAGATTTACATACTGAAATGTGGACTGGTGGCAGGACCACAGAATTAGCACAAAAGATTTGTGTGCTGGAAAGTCACAGGATCCTATATATCTGAAGTAGCTGAGAATAAACCTAGCTATCTGACTACTTTCAGCAGCAGTAGCCTCACTATGCTGTTACGTCACAAAATGGCACCAAAGCCACCTGTCCGCTTTTTATATGGAGAGGGGCATGTGACTTCGATAGCCAATGACACAAGCCCTTGTGTCTGTACATTGTGGGTGGTTTCTGTGCCCTGATTGGCAGCCAGTATCTCCGCACATTAAGTTAATAAAAAAAGAACACTCTGACACTCTTCTAACCTTTCTCCACCCCCTCCCCTCATCAAACACGCCCCCCCCCTCCGTCATCATACAGCACCACTATCCTAGCCAAAGTCCTAAAAAAAGCATTTGTGGAAACTCAATCATCTACAGAACTTTGGCCGAATTTTGCCAATTTTGAGGAAAATACACCAGAATCTCAATCCAAATATGCAACGTTCTTGCTGAATTTGAGATTGGCGAACGTTTTCGAACAACTTCAATCATCTCTAGTTAAGACGCCAGTAAATGTGTCAACTAGAGTATAGTCAGTGATCGTTTAATAATCTTAAGGGTATGCCACACTGAACAATATCGCTAACGGGATCGCTAAAAAACGTCACTATTTAGCGATCCCGTTAGCGATGTTGTTCAGTGCGGCATCTGCCAGCGACGAGCTTCCTGCTGTGATCTCGCTCGTCGCTGGAATCGTTCCGGACCCTATTTTCTCGTCGGCGCTCCCGCTGGGTAAGTATCTAATCGCTGTGTGGCACCTTTTCTTAGCGATTTAGCGGTACTTTTGTACCGCTAAAGTCGTTAAGAAGATCGCTAACGGCGATAGCGTCGTTAACTATATCGCTAAATGTGGCCGCACTTAGCGATATAGAAACAATCCCGCTAGCGATCGCATTAGTATGCGTCGTTATCGTGATCGCTAGCGGGATTGTTTAGTGTGGCAGTACCTTTAGTGTTGTGTAAAGTCACTCTAAATGTTTCTGTGGAATATGTGTGATATTTTAGATTTTGAAGTCCCACTTGGGTGTTATCTGAGAAGTTTAGTATACTGTGCTTCCCCACCTTCTTATTTTCTTTTTATCTCTGTCCTCACCTGTTTCCTGTAAAACCAGAGCTGTTGATCAAGGAGAACGAGGGTATAGATGCAAAACAAGTTTGTTCAAAGGTGCACTGAACTGTTTGGCCATGCCAAGGATGCACCGACCACCTGTGTTTTGTTTGGACAGTTATTTTGTGATGACAGACTGCCAGTCAATAAAAAGCAACAAGAATAACAGCTTTTAGTAGAAATTGGCGAAAAATTGTTCTGATGAAGTTTTCATCACTGTAAGTCCAACTTGGCTTAGAGAGCAGCAGATCACATTGACGAGCAAGGGGCTAATGAAATAAACTAGTGTGTCACTGAAGATAAGTGGTGAAAACTGTGAAGACATATTCTTACATGTACAAATACACATTAAACAGATAGCCAACAAAAACTTTATGGCTTGGGCGGAGACGCTGAATACTTATTGATTTCTTTTTTCTTTTACATGTGAGATTTTGTGTTTATTTTATTCATTTGTTAACATTCCAGCTGTAAGGTGACATTTCCCAAGCTTATTCAGAAGAAATGATCTAAGCTAGGATACACTCCTTAAGTATACAAAGTCACAAAGACTAGTTTTCTTCTGGAGAGCCAGAATGGAATGGTGCCAGCACTGAAGGTGAGTATAAATGTCATTTTATAAGGGGCTGCAGGGATCCATGCTTTCAGGTAGGCATTAGTTAGCATTCACACAGGTAATGTGATTTGGTCCAAACAAGTGACGTTTTATTGATTTCATAAAAGTCCAAGAATTTCAAAACCAAAAACAGGTTCTTCTGGGCACAAGGGTATCATAGCAAATAAACAGTTAATTTAGCACAGCACTAATATGTCAGTTCAGGCTCACAAAAACAGATTACAGTCCTTTCGCCCAAAGAAAAACTTCATACATAGAAGGGGCATGAACCTACAAGTCTCAGTATCCCCTTCAGGTCGAGCTCCAGCAACTTGTAGCATCAAACAGAAGTGTTCAATTAACGGCACAGTTCTTATTGAACAGGCTGCAGTTTCCACATGCTTCTGTGTGGCTCCAACACATAGACTGCTCAGCTTTGCAAGCTGACCCATGCAGTCTCCATCCAGAAAGAGACTCTGGCTTTTCTCTTTCCCAGCTACAGCTTACATTTTGGCTGATCACTCAGCAGTAGCACACTAGACTCTGGCATACCTAGTGAATACAGGGCCTAGTTCAAAGTCAAATTTAGTCAGGTGTATCCAATACAGACCAGTATTGTGGTAGTGGTAGGATTTAAGCCAGTACTACCTGGCTTTGCTACTTGGCATACATAGTAATTGAGAAGGTGTTGTACGTGTAATAAGGAATCCCTTTAAAGATGACCATAATAGTCATCTTTACAAGCAAGAGTTTTGCAGCAACACAGGCTTGTATCTGCATGACAAATTTATCAGATTTGGTATGTCATTCCTGTCTGTAGACCCATAAGAGCAAGGGATCCCCTTTGAGTTCTCTTGTCTCTAAGTTTCAATTCCACATTCATTGTGCCCTTTTTTTCACTGGAGGTTCAATTCATTCATTTTTAACTTCATAATTATACAAATAATATGAAATATGTTTAGTTACTCCTTAAAGTATGCCTGTAACAAATTTACCAGACTCTATTAATATGCCATAGCATTATACTATGTCGTATAAGTAGTGATGTTATGACTAGACTATGTGCTCATCACCAAACACGTACTGATGTCAACTCCTCTGCATTCATGCCGCACAGCCATAAATATTGATGTTGTTACAGATATAAATAAATGGGTGTACAGGGAATGATAAATGACAAGCTTGTAGTGGTGGGCGAACCGTGGATGTTAGGGTCCGGTGAGTTCGGCTGAAGATCTAAAAAAAGTTTGGCTCAGGTACCAGAACAGTACCGAAATCTGTACCCGGACACCATTCAGACAAACACGGGCTCTAATTAACGGTAAGATCATTACCGATGGTCAGAAAGCTGCGGTCTCCAAGCTGTCAGATGACAGAGTAAACCAGCAGCTTTGACCGGTGGTAAAAAGTTCACCGGAGGGCGTCGGCTGATGAGAGAGTACTAATTCCATCAGCCTATGCCTGCTGTTGCTTAACCCCTTTATCCCCAAGGGTGGTTTGCACGTTAATGACCGGGCCAATTTTTACAATTCTGACCACTGTCTTTTTATGAGGTTATAACTCTGGAACGTTTCAACGAATCTTCACGATTCTGAGAACATTTTCTCGTGACATATTGTACTTCACGTTAGTGGTAAAATTTCTTCGATATAACTTGCGTTTATTTTTGAAAAAAACGCAAATATGGTGAAAATTTTGAAAATTTTGCAATTTTAAAGCTTTGAATTTTTATTCCCTTAAAACAGAGAAATATGTCACACAAAATAGTTAATAAATAACATTTTCCACATGTCTAGTTTACATCAGCACAATTTTGGAACCAAAATTTTTTTTTGTTAGGAAATTATAAGGGTTAAAAGTTGACTAGCGAGTTCTCATTTTTACAACAATTTCTCCTGAGTACGCCAATACCCCATATGTGGGGGAAAACCACTGTTTGGGCACACGGCAGAGCTCGTAAGGGAAGGAGAGCTGTTTGACTTTTTCAAACCAAAATTGGCTGGAACTGAGATTGGACGCCATGTCGCGTTTGGAGAGCCCCTGATGTGCCTAAACAGTGGAAACCCCCACAAGTGACACCATTTTGGAAACTAGACCCCCCAAGGACCTTATCTAGATGTGTGGTGAGCACTTTGAACCCCGAATTGCTTCACAGAAGTTTATAACGTACAGCCGTAAAAATAAAAAATCTTTTGTTTTTTTTTTTAATTATTTTTTCACCCCAATATTTTGGAACTTATCTAGATCTGTTGTGAGAACACACAAAAGTTTATAATGCCTGGGTGTGAAAAAAAAAAACAATTTTCCACAAAAATGATTTTTTAGTCTCCAATTTTTGATTTTTCCCAAGGAAAATGGACCCCAAAAGTTGTTGTCCAATTTGTCCTGAGTACGCTGATACCCCATATGTGGGGGGAAAAATTGTTTGGGCACACGGCAGGGCTTGGAAAGGAAGTAATAACGTTTTGGAATGCAGATTTTGATGGGGGTCATGTTCCGTTTGCAGCGCCCCAGATGAGCCTAAACAGTGGAAACCCACCACATGTGACTCCATTTTGGAAACTAGACCCCTAAGGAACTTATCTAGATCTGTGGTGAGCACTTTGAACCCCAAGTGCTTCACACAAGTTTATAATGCCCGGGCATGAAAATAAAAAATCCTATTTTTTTCCCACCAAAATTATCTTTTAGTCACCAATTCTTTATTTTACCAAGGGTAAAAGAAGAAATTGGACCAAAACTTTGTCCAATTTGTCCTGAGTACGCTGATACCCCATATGTGGGGGGAACCTGTTATGTTTAGGTAGCTGAGGAGAAAAAGCAAAAACGGTAATACACCAGAGAGTCTGGAACCTATTGGATTGCAGTAACCTGAACTAACCACACAACTAAAGGTAGCCGAGGAGCGTTCCTACGTTGATCCTAGACGCCTCGTCACAGCCTGAGAGATAACTACACCTAAAGGCAGAAAGATGAAAGCTATCTGCCCCGGAGCAGATCCCAAAGAAAATAGGAAGCCCCCAAACATATAATGGCGGTTAGACAAGAAGATAGCATGGACACAGACAGAAAATAGAATGAGCAAACGCTGGGGCCCAATCTGTCTAGACAGAAAAGTACAGGAAAGAATTCTGACTGCAATCCAACAAAAACCCTAAAAAATAGCAGCACTTCTGATTGCCAAAAAACCTGAGATCACACGATCTCTACAACCTAAATCAGATCTCTGGTGTAACAAAACAAAGCCGCAGCCACTGAAAAAACAGGAAAAAGCAAATGAACAAATAACAGTGGCTACAGATAAATTGAGAGGAGCACAGGCCCCAGGAGGGGACTCGGCTGACCTCCACAAAAGTACAGAAAACTATGAAAAAAGCAAGCACAAAAAGAAAAGCAGAAAATATCTTATCTGAAAGCAGCAGGTCCAGGCAAGACTCCAGCAACTTCCAAATGAACCAGGAACCACAATTGAGACAAGAACAATTGATCACCGGTGACCATCATGGGAGGGAACCTCCCTTATATCAGACCAGTCAGTGATCCCAGATTACCATTCCTCGCTGAAATGTTCAGTACTGTCTGTGTGTCGACCCGCCACCACAATTGTGGATTACCAGGGCAATGGGGTACTCAGAGCCGAGCCCATGGAAGTCTATGGGGATTGTCACGGGTAGCGGTGGCTCGTTCTGTGGCCCTGGCGGTCTGGCGTATGTTGGGGGGTATATTTACAGGGGATAGATTTATATACAGTTCGTGACGCCACCTGTAGTCTCTGGTAATTGGTACCAGCGCTGCTGTAGATCTCTGAGGGGATGGTGAGGCAGCTAGATGTCGGGTCCCCTACAGGTGGGACTCTTCCCTCAGGTCGATGGTTATGGTGGGGTTGTGCAGGCATGCAATTAAATAACTCAGTCTCACACCGTCAGCGTCTTTCCATACCTTTTACTTGTAAGATGGTAAGGCAGGTCCCAGGGAGGCTGATGGGGTTGATGGAGGATGAGTTTTGAGGCAACGGCTGAGCAAGGCAGGGGCCTCCTTTACTTTCCAATGATGATGAGTCCAACCAGCATAAAGCGTAGTTCACTCCTGAAACTTCAGCTATTTCAAAGCTGTACTGCCCGGTCAGTTTTGTGGTGGAGCCTTCCAGTGATGAAACTAGGTTCTTCTATGCTTGGCCTAGCTCAAAGTTCCTATTCCACCTGACCCCTGTTACGTACTGACACTTCAAGGGCTGCTTTCTGTTACCTAAGGTCCAGTAAGCCTCTGGTTCTTTTACCACTATGCGTGAAGCTATAGTGATGCTTCGGTCTCCAGTGACCGGTGACAATGTGCAGGATACTTTAATCCTAAAGCACTTCTGATTTCCTTCCACTGTGCCCTTCGACTTGCTCAAACTCTCAATCTCAGCACTGACTAGGCTAAGGTGAACGGGCTCACCTATACTAGCCTCCACTACTGTACTGTCTCTCTGAATCGACAGGAATCTTGGTGCTCCAGACAGGCACTCCTTCTCTCTCCCTTCACCTCAGGAGACACTACCAGACTCTCTTGTGCTAAAAACCACACCCCTCTACACCCCTGCTGGGTGTGACCAAAGTGTAAGTCATGTGGAGCCCTTAACCTTTACCTCTCCACTCATCCTCCTGGTATTGTGTACCTTAAATACCAGGGCTACACATCTGTAACCACCAGAGGGAGCCTCTGCTCAGAAACCATCTCTAGCACATTCACAACAGGAACCACTGTTTGGGCGCACAGCAGAGCTCGGAGTGGAAGGAGCACAATTTGATTTTTTCCGATCAAAATTGGCTGGAATTGAGATTGGATGCCATGTTGCATTTGAAGAGTCCTTGATGTGCCTAAACAGTAGAAACTCCCCACAAGTGACCCCATTTTGGAAACTAGACCCCCTAAGTAAATTATCTATATCTGTGGTGAATAATTTGAACCCCAAATTGCTTCACAGAAGTTTATAACGTACAGCCGTAAAAATAAAAAATCTTTTGTTTTTTTTTTAAATATTTTATTTTCACAAGGGTAAAAGGAGAAATTGGACCCCAAAAGTTGTTGTCCAATTTGTCCTGAGTACGCTGATACTCCATATGTGGGAGAAAACTACTGTATGGGCACACGTTGGGGCTCGGAAGGGAAGTAATGATGTTTTGGATTGCAGACTTTGATGGAATGGTCTGTGGGCGTCAAGTCGCATTTGTAGAGCCCATGATGTGCCTAAACAGTAGAAACTCCCCACAAGTGACCCCATTTTGGAAACTAGACCCCCTAAGTAAATTATCTATATCTGTGGTGAATAATTTGAACCCCAAATTGCTTCACAGAAGTTTATAACGTACAGCCGTAAAAATAAAAAATCTTTTGTTTTTTTTTTAAATATTTTATTTTCACAAGGGTAAAAGGAGAAATTGGACCCCAAAAGTTGTTGTCCAATTTGTCCTGAGTACGCTGATACTCCATATGTGGGAGAAAACTACTGTATGGGCACACGTTGGGGCTCGGAAGGGAAGTAATGATGTTTTGGATTGCAGACTTTGATGGAATGGTCTGTGGGCGTCAAGTCGCATTTGTAGAGCCCATGATGTGCCTAAACAGTGGAAACCCCCAACAAGTGACCCCATTTTGGAAACTAGACCACCCAAGGAACTTATCTAGATGTGTGAGGAGAACTTTGAACCCCCAAGTGCTTCACAGAAGTTTATAAAGTAGAGGCATAAAAATAAAAAATCATAATTTTTTTCCACAAAAATGATATTTTCACCCCCAATTTTTTATTTTCCCAAGGGTAACAGAAGAAATTAGACCCCAAGAGTTATTGTGCAATTTGTCCTGAGTACGCTGATACCCCATATGTGGGGGTAAACTACTGTTTGGGCGCGTGGCAAAGCTCGGAAGGGAAGGAGCGCCATTTGACTTTTTCAATGCATAATTGGCTGGAATTGAGATCAGACGCCATGTCACAATTGGAGAGCCCCGATGTGCCTAAACAGAGGAAACCCCCCAATTATAACTCCAACATTAAACCCAACACACCCCAAACTCTAGTCCCAACCCTAACCATAACCCTAACCACAAACCTAACCCTAACACACCCCTAACCGTAATCCTAACGCTAACCCTAATTCTAACTTTAGCCCCAACCCTAACCCTAATTTTAGCCCCAACCCTAACCCTAATGGGAAAATGGAAATAAATACAATTTTTCAATTTTATTATTTTTCCCTAACTAAGGGGGTGATAAAGGGGGGTTTGATTTACTATTCATAGCGGGTTTTTATGTTTGGGAGCTGTCACATGCTAAAAGATGCTTTTTATTGCAAAAAATAGTTTTTGCATCACCACATTTTGAGAGCTATAATTTTTGCATATTTTGGCCCACAGAGTCATGTGAGGTCTTATTTTTTGCGGGACGAGTTGGCGTTTTTATTGGTACCATTTTTGGGTACATGACATTTTTAGATTTATTAAGATTTTTGGGAGGTTAGAATGAACAAAAATTAGCAATTCATGAATTTCTTTTGGGGGGCGTTTATACCGTTCCGCGTGTGGTAAAATTGATAAAGCGGTTTTATTCGTCGGGTTAGTACAATTACAACGATACTTCATTTATATAATTTTTTCATTTTTTGGTTCTTTTATACAATAAAAACAATTTAATATAAAAAATAATTATTTTTGCATCACTTTATTCTGCGAGCTATAACTTTTTTACTTTGTCCCAGGGTGAGACATCACTGTATATAGTCAGATCACCAATCTGACACTGTGCACAGCACTCTGTCAGATCGGCGATCTCACAGGCAGTGCTGCAGGTGTCGTGACCCGCACCACAATTGTGGGTTACCAGGGCAATGGGGTACTCAGAGCCGAGCCCATGGAAGTCTATGGGGTTGTCACAGGTAGCGGTGGCTCGGTCTGTGGCCCTGGCGGTCAGGCGTATGTTGGGGGGGGTTATTTACAGGGGACTGGTATATAACAGTTCGTGACGCCACCTGTAGTTTTCTGATCACTAAGACCAGCGCTGCTGTAGATCTCTGAGGGGATGGTGTGGCAGCTAGATGTCGGGTCCCCTACAGGTGGGACTCTTCCCTCAGGGTCTATAGTGATGATGATGTCGTGAAGGTATGCAGTTAAATGACACAGTCTCACACATTAAAGCTTCTTTCCATACCTTTTACTTTCCAAGATGATAAGGCAGGTCCCGGGAAGCTGTTGGGGTGGATGGAGGATGCGTTTCAAGGTAACGGCTGAGCAGGTTAGAGGCCTCCTTAACTTTCAATGTAATGAGTCCAACTTGCATGAAGCTAAGTTCACTCTAAAACTCCAGCTAACTCCATAGCTGTACTGCCCGGTCAGTATAGTGGTCGGAGCCTCCTCAGGGTGGAATTAAGACCTTGCTTTTGTCCTGCAGAACTCAAAAGCCTTATTCTCCTGACTCCTGTTACGTACCGACGCTAAGGGCTTGTTCCTGAGACTTGAAGTCCAGCGAACCTCTGGTTGTTCTATCACTACGCTTGAAGCGGTAGCAACACTTCGGTCCCCAGTGACCGGTGAATAGTGCAGACAATCCAATGTCCAAGGCACTTCTATAATTCCTTTCCACTGCGCCCTTCGCCCTGCTCGCGCTCTTAACATAAGCACTCTCATCCAAATAGTCACAGTCCTTTCTTCTGACCTTTCTTAGAGCTCGCTGACAGATTCCCAGTTTTCTCCCAGTTCAGGAACACATCATCTGAACTTCACTGTCCTTAGGACAGGCGACTGAAGTACTGCTGCAAAACTCTTCCTCCCTCCAAGTCCAGACTAGACAGACTTCCTGATGGGATGACTCACTCCTGAGCCACCCGAGCTAGACTTCCTTTAGCTGCTGCCTGACACTACCTTATATACTCTGTGGGTGTGTCTAGGTGTGATGAGTGAGTGAATGCATATCAAGCATTAAACCATTACCTGTCCACGCATCCTCCTGGAACAATGTGTACCCTAAATACCAGGGCTACACACAGGCTTTCTCAGCGCCTGCTCTCAGCAGGCACTGAGGAAGCCGCCTCCCTGCAAGACCCCGAAGGACCCCGCGGCCTTCTTGGATCCGGGGTCCTGCAGGGAGGAAGCCCTCAGAACAGCACGATCACATCGCGCTGCTCTGAGGGTCTCAGGGAAGCCCCCTGCTTCCCTGTGCCCCCGGTACACTGCGATTATGTTTGATTGCAGTGTCCCAGGGGTTAATGTGGCGGGAGCAGTCCTTGACTGCTCCTGGCACATAGTGCCGGGTGTCAGCTGTGATAATCAGCACGTCCGATCGCATGGGACATACTATCCCGTCCACGGTCATACGGGCCCAGGTACCATGAACGGGATAGTACGTCTGATGGCAGAAAGTGGTTAAAACAGCAAGAGAAGGCGCAGCTGATGGGAGTATTCATCAGCCAGCACCTGTGCTATGTAAATAAATAAATAAATAAAAACAACACGGGGTCTCTTCTATTAACCAGCACAGGCAAACCAGGGCAGACAAAACTGACAGCTGCAGGCTGCAACTCTCGCTTTTTTTTTATTATTTTAATAAATAATTTTAAAAAACAACATGGGGTCCCCCACATTTTTGACAAATTTTTGATAAATAAATTTAAAAAATTATGTTGGGTCGCTTCAATTTTTGATTACCAGTGCAGGTTTATTTTTATAATTTAAATTAATGATTTAGAAAAATGGCGTGGGGTCCACCCCATTTTTGACAACCAGAAAAGCTAAAGCAGAAAGCTGGGGCTGGTATTCTTGGTAAGGGGCCATGGATATTGCCCCCCAGCCTAAAAATAGTAGCCCACTGCTGTTCCAGAAAAGGCGCATCTATTAAATGCGCCAATTATGGCGCTTTGCCCTGCTCTTCCCACTTACCTTTGTGCGGTGGCAAGTGGGGTACTTGATTGTGAGGTGGATGTCAGCTATTTTATGGCCGATGATATCAAGCCCACAGGTTAGTAATGGAGAGACATCTGTAAGACACCCCCATTACTAACCCCATAGTTAGATTGCAAGAAAGACACAGCCAGCATAAAATCCTTTATTTGAAAGAAAGACACACACTACTTTATTTGAAATTAAAAAAAAGCAGTTATACTCACCTTACGCCTAATCCATTGAAGCCCTTTTTCTCTGTAAAAAAAACAGAAAATAATAAACAAGAAAAATTTTGCCTTCAATTACTCAGACATAGTGTTATGTGGTCTGTGAACATGTATGTGATCTGTAAAACTGCTAAAAAGCTTTTAACAATTTTATAGACTTCCATTTCTCATTCAGTGTTATGTGGTCTGTGAACAATTCTATGATCTCTAATAGTGATAAAATGCTTTAAAAAACTGTTTAGGCTTCCATTTCTCAACAGTGCAATGTTACATTGTCTGTGAACAATTCTGTGATCTCTAAAACTGAGAAAAGCATGGACACATTTTTTTTAATTTAATTTGCTTGTCATCTATACACTTTTGTATTCTTCCTGCTACATTATGGGGGAGTAAACTCACAAAAAATGCCTTGATTTCTGCAGGTGACCAACTTTTTTAATTAAAAATAAACTTGGTAGACTTCCGTTAGGCGGAGCCAAGGAATGGCTACATTCTAACAGAGCTCCCTGGTTGTGGAGGAAAATCCCTCTCCACCTCCTTAACTGGGGCAGCAAAAATCCGGGATAAGGGCCTCCACTAACCCCGGGGTCAATAGGCGCAGGCAGCGCCATACAAAGCAGCAGAACTCCAGAGGAGGGAGCGAGGATGCCGAGGACCATGCTACTCACCTGGTCTTGAAAAGAGCACAGGGGCTGCGGACTGGATCAGTGTCCATCTGTGGGTGCCTGATGGCGTGAAAGGAGGGAGGAAATTGAAGGCGGGGAAGACCAGGTGAACAGTGGTGAGTACTGGAGGCGAGTCAGCATTGTGCCGGTACTATTTCCCCCTCTCCCTCCTGAAACATGCGGGAGCAGTACTGGAATTGAAAAAGGCTGGATGATTCAGGCTGTATGAAACCTGAGGCTCCGCTGATTAAAGATAGTTCGGGACATTAGTGAGACAGGCTGGGAAACCCCCTGAGCTGACACATGAGTGTGTGAGAGTATGCTAGAGACTGGGAGAGACTCTGTGACCTGGGAACACCACTACCCCCAGGTGGGGAATGCAATATAACACCATCCACAACCCAGAGGAGATAGTAAGACAACAGCACACTTAACCTCTCTGAAACTCCATTATCAAGTACCTGCTCCAGTGACTCATATCAAGGGACAGGATATATGAATATTGAATCATCTGCATATCTTCTCTGCCAGGCACTGGAGAGTAGCTGTGGAAAGTTTAATACATCCAGTTCTTTAAAGTCTCTATTTCTTTAAGCCTAACATCACTGCAGCAGGAGCCAAGGTGGAATACATACTTACACACTCTATCCTAGTGCTGCTCCAACCAGTCATTCTGCTGAATCAGCAAATACTCCTCTATGTAGCTCACAACTACACAACTACCAGCATCTTAGCTGAACTGTCTTACAAAGTTTTATGTGTGATTACTAAGTCACCAGTGACGTCACTGCCTTCTATACAGGAATACATTAGTGACTCTATACACCATGGATAAATAGCAAGGGAGGCAGACCCTCGACACGTACCCAAACCGTAAATTGCCCCACAAAGCTGGCAAGTGATAACAGTAGAGACGACCCACAGCCCATAGCCCAAGCTAGAATAGACCGTCTAATGCCAGAGATTGACAACCGGCTGTCAGCTTTCCAGGCCTCGCTGGAGGTGATAGTGTCGCAAGCAGTGGCGTAACTAGAAATGGCGGGGCCCCACAGCAAAATTTTGAACGGGGCCCCTCTCCCAAACGGGCGGCGGGGGGCGTGGTTCTGATAGTGGGCGGAGCCAATAGCAGTGGGCGGAGCAAATCACAGCAATTCTCTAGGCCCAAAAAATACTCTTCAGTCTCATAACGGCCAGCTTTTTGCCCAAATCAGAGCTGTATTTAAAGCAGACATTATGGAAACACAATATAATATAATGGACTGGTAGCAATGCAGCCCCCTTATGCTACCATTACTAGTAACCATGTCCCGCATAACTATTAATGCAGGCACATTATGCCCCCATAACTAGTAATAAGCCCTCTTATTCTCCCATCAGTAGTAATGTGCCCCTCAAGTAGTAATGCAGCCAAGAATGCAGAGTTATCACTCACACAGTATGTGCCCCCGTTAATCTTCGGTGGTATCTTCAGCTCCACAGTGGAGCACACTCACCACCAGTCTTCACCCTTCTGGGCGCCGCCGACGAGTGACGTCAGCAGCGTGATCACATGACATGATCACGCTGCAGACGTCGCTCTGACCCGGCGGTCAGAGCTTCAATTGTACTGGCGTCTGTATAGACACCAGTGCAATTGATTCCTGGGAGACGGCAGCAGCAGCTTCTCTGCGCGGCTGTCAGCATGACAGCCAGCACGGGAACCGCCGACTCTCAGGCCATGGGCGGCGGAACACAGCCGCAGGGGAGACAGCTGCAGCAGGGACGGGCCCCCTGCTAGCCCGGGCCCTATGGCAGCTGCTTCCCCTGCTTCCACGATAGTTCCGCCCCTGGTCGCAAGTCAATACACAGGGTCATGTCTCGCGGAGACAAAGTAAAGAGTTTCTGATCTAAAAGACGCTGTAAAGGACTATACAGGAAGAGTAGAGGCAAAAGAAAAAGAAACTTCTTTTCTAATGGACAAGTTCAATGACCTAGAAAATAGATCTCTTCGCAATAATTTAAGGCTGGTGGGCCTCCCCGAGTCGGTCCCATCATCTCATCTCATTAACATCACCTCAGAATGGCTTCCGAAAGCATTGAATTTAAACCCAGCTTCAGGGGAAATCAGGATTGAGAAAGCTCACTCTGTGGGTCCACCAAGGAATGGCAATAAAGACAGACCGTGACCGGTCATCTTTAGAGTCCTGGACTTTCAAACAAGCTACGAATACTATGAGCCTTCAGGAAGAAATGGAAGTTATCTTACAACAACAACAAGCTCCTTCTTTTTCAGGACTACTCTGCGACCCTAGCAGCGAAACGTAAAGCCTTCAGCCCAGCATGCAAAATCCTGGAGGATAACAACATTCGGTTCGGACTACAAAACCCGGCTGTTCAACGTTTTACCATATCCGGAAAGAACTGGGCTTTTGACGATCCAACAAAGGCACTAAACTCGAGATCTGGGTGACACTTGAACCTGCAGGGTCTCCATGCTTACTCATTTCTGTGACATCACTGAATTTTAAGGGGTGGGGAGGGTCTCTGCGTGCTCCTATACAGCTTACAGGTTTCAGCAGCTCCAACACTTACTCGCTGGGAAGAGTGGGGAGCTGGAATACAAATTTGATAATTTCGTGGCTGTTTCCGTGCTCATGGATAGGTTAATGGTGGATACGGTTATAGGAAGTGATGCGCACGAAGTACCAGGGCTATGGGGTACTCGGCACTGAGCCCATGGAAGTCTATGGGGGTTGTCACTGGCAGCAGAGCTCGGTCCGTTGCCCTGGGCGCTCATACAAAGGGGATATTTACAGGGGATTGTAGTAATAGTTCGTGACGCCACCTGTGGTTTCTGATCAGGGTGACCAGCGCTGCAGGGTGAATCCTCTGAGGGTTGGGGCAGCAAGGTGTTAAGTCTCCCACAGGCGAGACTGGATGGATCCCTCAGGGTGATATGGCAGTGCAGGGGTGCAAGTAATAATTCAGTCACACACAAATCAGTCTCTTTCCATACCTTTACTGATGGTATCTGCAGGTATGTCCCGGGAAGCTGATCAGGCTGGAGAATGCACATTCAGGGAATTGCTGAGCAGGTTTAAGGCCTCCTTTACCTTTGAATATCTGTGAGTCCTAACTTGCATGAAGTCAAGTTTAACTCTTACTATAGCAGCTACGCCCGGCTGACATTGTGGTGGAGCCTTTTCTGTCTCTGGTACCCAGATGTTGGAAAGAACTAAGCCGTTGTGGCTGATCAGACCGACTCCGTCCTGTTCCCCCTGACTCCTGTTACGTATCGACACTTAGGGCTACCTTCTGTGACTTGAAGTCCAGCAAGGATTCCGGTTTTCTCTCACTAGCCGTAAAGGTTCTAGCAATACTTCAGACCCCGGTGTCCGGTCAATTTAGTGAAGGTGATCTGTCACCTAAGTCACTTGTCCTTCTTTCACCACTCGCCTGTCGCCCTGCTCTTACCCTTAACATAAGCACGGGTAGCAGTAGGTGTAGTTGTCAGCTTTCTTACTTTCCAGCTCACTGACTGTTCTCAGTTAACTCGATGTTCCCAAACTCTAGTCCCCTTCCTTCTTTCCTTCAAAGACTCTGTCCAGAGCAGCTCTCAGGACGTTCCGTCAGACTGAATACACGCTTGCTCCGAGAGTCACTTTCCACATACATAGGGTACTAGCAATCTGTCTGTTCTGAGATATCAGCTTGCAATCTTTCCTTCCCTGTCTTCTGTCTCTCCTCTCTCTAGCTCAGACTGAGCTCTGACAGGAATCCTCTCACTCTGGTGTCCTGAGGAGAACTGAACTGTCTGAGGTACAACCAACAACTAGCATAGCTGACTGGCTAGAATGCCCACTGCTGCATTTCTCCACGCCCCTAAATACCTGAATCTAAGGGGCTCCCTCTGGTGGCTCCTGGGAAATGTGAAGTGTGAATGAATATCAGATTTTGTAATTACCTTCCTGTGCACTCTCCAGGGAACATGTGTACCAAGCGCAGCTGGGCCACACATCCCCCCCTAGTTATCATCAGCACTCCTGGGCTGAAACAGAAAAGAAAAACATTTTTATATATAACATCAACAATATAACTCATCCCTTGCGGGAGGTAAGGACTCTTTAACGTTACAATGCATACAATGTCAAGTAGAAAAATATCGAAACCATTTTTCACATAAATACAATATACTTGTGGAGGACCCGCACCAAAAACCTCCCACGTGGGTCCTGGGTGGGCTGCAGGACTTCTGAGCTGCAGACCTCACTCTAGGCCACACCATACGGGTTTTTCTTCAGAGGTAGTAAGGCTTTATGTAAAACCAAGATGGGGCACCGAAGTGCGAACTATTTACATTTAAAGTTTTTGTGCTGCAAGAGTCCTCAGCACGCAGTCCTTGCATATGAACATTTTTCAAGTAAAATCACAATAATACTATATCTTCTCATTACCCAACTGGGGTATTCTATTCAAAATTATGCAAAACATTTATCACAATATTAATAAAGTGCAAATTCTTCAACTTTATACAGCTGCAGTAAACCCTGTCTGGGTCCTACTGTTTTCTTCTCTTTTGCAGATATCAATGACGTCTTCCACTCCTGGGGCTGGAAGTATGCGGTGCGATCTGGAACGCATCACTAACATATCATGGCCTGCGATCTGTGTTTGAGTAGCCATAGGCCTGGTACCATGTGTGCGACTCAGAAGTTTCACCCCCAGCAGTTTGCCCCCAGTAATTTGCCACCAGCAGTTCGCCCCCAGGTACATTGCGCCCCTGCACATTTCGCCCCTATCATTTCGCCCCCAGGAAGATTCTCCCCCGCACATTTCGCCCCCAGCATTTCGCCCCTGGATGTTTCGCCCCCGGATGTTTCGCACCCGGATGTTTCGCCCCTGGATGTTTCGCCCCCAGATGTTTCACCTACAGCATTTTGTCCCTGGATGTGTCGCCATCTGATGTTTCGCCCCTAGCATTTTGACCCCAGATGTTTCACCCTCAGCTTTTGGGGTAAACATGCAGGGAACAAAACATCTAGGGCTGAACATACCTGGGGGTAAAATATACAGGACCCCAATTGCTGGGGATTCCTGTGGCTGCCTTTTCAGCAGCTCACCCAGTGTCTCTTCTGGCTGGCCTTAAAGGAGTATTATCACCCTAGAACACAAAAAAACTGACATACTTACCTGTCACAGCTGCAGCTCCTTGGGTCACGGAGTGCAGTCTAGCGGTTCGCTGTGATGTCTTCTCCTGCTTCCGGCTGTCTTTTCATCTTGCCTGGATCACTGATCCATGAAGCATGATGAATGCCGCGGCAGTGAGGCCGAATGTCTCCTGGCTGCTCACTGACATGACGTCACTCCTGCCCCATTCATCAGACAATCCAGGGGCAGGATGCCTCTCCTGTCACGAAGACAATGCTGCGCATGCGCAGTGCCGCGATGAGATCGGGCAGAAGAAGAGGACGCTGGGAAGAAGGAAAGGACTTGTGGTGGCCTCCGGATCCAGCATGGCGATCGCCAGCCCACACAGCCAGGAGAAGATCAGGCAAAGATGAGCAGAAGACTTCTAGGTAAGTACCAGGAGGGGAAGATCGGCAGCATGCTTACCGCAACATGATTGCTGAAAGCATGTTGCCTTATTTTGCTGTTCAGCATGAGAAGACCCCTTTAATACGATACGATACGATACGATACACTTTATTGATCCCGAGGGAAATTATGTATGCAAGCTATGTATGGAAGCAGGGGGACTGTTGACTGACTACAGGGTTAATCCCACCAACCCTCTCTGTAGAACATCCAGGGGCGAACTACAGGGGGCGATATGTGCGGGGGCGAAACATCCTGGGGGCCAAATGCTGGGGATGAAATGTGCAGGGGCGAAATGTACCCGGGGCGAACTGCTGGGGGCGAACTGCTGGGAAGCAAAACATCCAACTCCCGGTGGATACAGCCAACTCAGAGGTATCCACAATCTCTTTATTGGTGTTCTTGGAACATAAATGGGCTCAACTCCCCTGTAAAAAGGAAGAAAGCCCTGAATTATTTACAACGTGCAAACTTCCATATTATTTTCTTGCAGGAAATGCATTGGGTAAAGAATAACCATCCTTCTTTCCTTAGCAAAAAATACATGGTATGCGGGGAGGTCTCTTATCTCAAAAAACAAAGTGGAGTAGCTATACTCTTTAACAAAGGTATTAACCATGAGATTCTAGATGTTGTGGCAGATCCTCAAGGAAGATTTCTGTTTGTTAAAGCTAACATAGAAGAGGTTACTTACTGTATGGTCAATGTGTATGCACCTAATGTTTTTGATACTCAATTTCAGGCACAATTAATGGCAAGCGTAACCAGCTGGGAAACGTCCAATTTAATAGTAGGGAGGACTTCAATGAGGCCCATGATGTTCTATTGGATAGATCCAACACTTCCACACCTCACACCAGTCATCACAGAGCAGTTACATACAGTCACTATTGGATCATCTGGGATTGACTGACATATGGAGACTGCAACACCCCACAGAGAGGGATAATTCATATTACTCTCACATACACGACTCCCATTCTAAGTTGGACTGCTTGTTGCTGGGCACATCTATGCTGCCATTAGAGCATTCCTGCAAACCCCTTGGGACACTTATAAGAATGACAATTGGGAGCAGAGGCAAAATGCTCCCTTATTTTGGGCAGCCTCCAAGGCTATGATAAGAGGACAAATTATCTTCTATATAAGTAATAAAAGGAAGAAATTTATGGAAAACACCATAGAAACACAAAATTTGCTGACACAAGCATATGAGAACTTTAAATCCAACAATACTCCCAATAACTAACAATAATTCTTGGAGGCGAAAGAAGTAGCGGACACATTGGCACATGAAAGGGCAATGCATAATTTAGACTACCAAAAGCATAAGTATTTTAAATGGGGTAACAACCCAGGATGGTTGCTAGCATCCCTTACTAAACCCCTCAAAACACAAACTAGGATAAATAGGATTCACCAAAAAAGTGGCCAGCCAACATCTAAAAACGAGGAGATAGTGGACAAGTTCTGGACTTTTTTTAGCTCCCTATATGAGGAGGGTGTAGGGGCACTCGATGGTAGCTCGTGTTTTTTCCGGAGCGACATTATAACAGCACTCACAGAAGAACAAAGAATAGCTTTTAACACACCCATCACTCCAATGGAGGTGGTGCAAACCATTAATGCTCTAAGTATATCTAAAGCTCCTGGACTGGATGGGTTTGGTAATGAGCATTACAAAATATTAGGAGCTGCAGTAGGTCTATGCGAGGTGTTTAATGGAATAGTGAGAGATGGTCAATTACCCGAACGATTTAATGAGGCTAATATTATTGTGTTGCCCAAACCGTGTAAAGACCTCCTGCAGGTCGATGGGTATAGACCAATCTCAATACTCAACTCTGATTTTAAAATCTTTACAAAAATTTTGGCAAATAGAGTCCCAACAGATGATCCCTAATCTAATATCGCCGCCCAAGAGGAATTTATCCACGGGAAATCTATCACGTATAATATCAGGACAGCGATAGGGGCGATATCCTCTAGCAGAATGCATGGACACAAGAAAAGCATAGTGGTCAGCCTTGATGCAGACAAGGCCTTTGTCCAAGTACAGTATCTTGGCTCTACTTGCATTAATTGCTAGAAACTCGCAATTTTGGTCCATGGTTCTGCGAGGCTGTCAAGCAAATATATAAAAAACCCACATCCCAACTCTACATAAACAATACATTTTCCAAACCCTTTCAAATACAATGGGGTAAGAGACAGGGCTGCCCACTTTCCCCATTATTATTCAACCTAGCATTGGACCCCCTCTTCAGAACCCTTCAAAATTTACCTGCTTTCCAAGGAATTACAGTGGGAAACACATCAGTTAAATTACTAGCCTTTGCTGATAACATATTGTTGTTTATTGCAAACCTGGCTCAAGCCATCCCAGCCATAATGAGGATCCTGGATTCATTTGGAGGAAATTCTGGCTTCAAGGTGAACTATAGTAAGTCGGAGGCTCTAGTGCTGTTCTGATCAGGCAGGATAAAAGATGTTCCCATTCCACTGGAGTGAGGAATCCATTAAGTATTTGGGCATTCTACTCTCGACCTACCCTTCAAAGTTATATAAAACAAATTTTCGACCACATATTGCATTAATAATTGATCTTTAACCCCTCTCTGCCATCGGACGTACTATCCAGTCCATGAAACCCGTGCCAATCTGCCCATGGACGGGATAGTACGTCCAAGGCGATCAGCTGCGCTCCCGGGGGAGCGCAGCTGATCGCAGCAGGGTGTCAGCTGATCGCGGCCGGGTGTCAGCTGATTATCACAGCTGACACCCGGCACTATGTGCCAGGAGCGGTCACGGACCGCTCCCGGCACATTAACCCCTGGCACACCGCGTTCAGACAACAACCCCCCTATAAAACTGTCCCACTACTTAACCCCTTTAGTGAACCCCTTAAAAAAAAAAAACAAAGCAAAAAATCAATGCTTTATCATCATACCGCCGAACAAAAAGTGGAATAACACGCAAACAAAAAGACCTATATCAAATAAACATGGTACCGCTGAAAACGTCATCTTGTCCTGCAAAAAACGAGCCGCGAAGCAACATCATCAGCGAAAAAAAAAAAAAGTTATAGCTCGCAGAATAAAGCGATGCAAAAATAATTATTTTTTATATAAAATTGTTTTATTATATAAAAGTGCCAAAACCTAAAAAAATGATGTAAATAAGGTATCGCCGTAATCGTACTGACCCGAAGAATAAAACTGCTTTATCAATTTTACCACACGCGGAACGGTATAAACGCCCCCCCAAAAGAAATTCATGAATTGCTGATTTTTGTTCATTCTAACCTCCAAAAAATCTAAATAAAAAGCGATCAAAAAATGTCACGTGCTCAAAAATGGTACCAATAAAAACAGTCAACTCGTAAACCACAAAAATAAGACCTCACATGACTCTGTGGGCCAAAATATGCAAAAATTATAGCTCTCAAAATGTGGTGATGCAAAAACTATTTTTTGCAATAAAAAGCGTCTTTTAGCGTGACAGCTGCCAATCATAAAAACCCGCTATAAATAGTAAATTAAACCCCCCTTATCACCCCCTTAGTTAGGGAAAAATAATAAAATTAAAAAATGTATTTATTTCCATTTTCCCATTAGGGTTAGGGTTGCGCCTAAAGTTAGGTTTAGGGTTGCGCCTAAAGTTAGGGTTAAGGTTGGGATTAGGGTTAGGGATGTGTTAGGGTTAGGTTTGTGGTTAGAGTTATGGTTAGGGTTGGGACTAGGGTTAGGGGTGTGTTGGGGTTAGGGTTGGAGTTAGAATTGGGGGGTTTCCGCTGTTTAGGCACATGAGGGCTCTCCAAATGTGAAATTGCATCTGATCTCAGTTCCAGCCAATTCTGCGTTGAAAAAGTCAAACGGTGCTCCTTCACTTCTGAGCTCTGCCATGCGCCCAAACAGTAGTTTTCTCCCACATATGGGGTATCAGCGTACTCAGGACAAATTGGAAAACAACTTTTGGGGTCCAATTTCTCCTGTTACCCTTGTGAAAATAAAATATTGGGGGCGAAAAAAATAATTTTTTGTAAAAAAAAAAAAAGATTTTTTATTTTTAGGGCTGTACGTTATAAACTTCTGTGAAGCACTTCGGGGTTCAAAGTGCTCACCACACATCTAGATAAGTTCCTTGTGGGGTCTATTTTCCAAAATGGGGTCACTTGTGGGGGGTTTCCACTTTTTAGGCACATCAGAGGCTCTCCAAATGCGACATGACAACCGCAGACCATTCCATCAAAGTCTGCAATCCAAAACGTCACTACTTCCTTCCGAGCCCCGACATGTGCCCATACAGTAGTTTTCTCCCACATATTGGGTATCAGCGTACTCAGGACAAATTGGACAACAACTTTCTCGGTCCAGTTTCTCCTGTTACCCTTGGGAAAATAAAAAGTTGGGGACTAAAATCATGTTTGTGGAAAAAATATGATTTTTTTATTTTCATGCTCGGGCATTATAAACTTTAGTGAAACACCTGGAGGTTCAAAGTTCTCACCACACATCTAGATAAGATCCTTGAGGGTCTAGTTTCCAAAATGGTCCAGCTAATTCTGCGTTGAAAAAGTCAAACGACGCTACTTTCTTTCTAAGCTCTGCCATGCACCCAAACAGTGGTTTACCCCCACATATCGGATATCAGAGTACTCAGGACAAATTGCACAATAACTTTTGGAGTCTTGTTACTCTTGGGAAAATAAAAATTGGGGTGAAAAGATCATTTTTGTGGAAAAAATATGATTTTTTAATTTTACGGCTCTACGTTATAAACTTGTGTGAAGCACTTGGGGGTTCAATTTGCTCACCACAGATCTAGATAAGTTCCTTAGGGGTCTAGTTTCCAAAATGGGGTCACTTGTGGGGGGTTTCCACTGTTTAGGCACATCAGTGGCGAATTTGCCAATCTGGTGTTCTGTGGCAAATGCCAAGCATCCTGTACGGTGTTGGGCTGTGAGCACAACCCCCATCTGTGGACGTCGAGCATTCAGACCATCCTCATGGACTCGGTTTCTAACCGTTTGTGCAGACACATGCACATTTATGGCCTGCTGGAGGTCATTTTGCAGGGCTTTGGCAGTGCTCCTCCTGTTCCTCCTTGCACAAAGGCGGAGGTAGCGGTCCTGCTGCTGGGTTGTTGCCCTCCTACGGCCCCTCCACATCTCCTGGTGTACTGGCCTGTCTCCTGGTAGCGCCTCCAACCTCTGGACACTACACTGACAGACACAGCAAACCTTCTTGCCACAGTTCGCATTGATATGCCATCCTGGATGAGCAGCACTACCTGAGCCACTTGTGTGGGTTGTAAAGTCCGTCTCTTGCACAACCAAATTTCAGAACTGACCAAAACATCAGCCAGAAAGCATTGGTACTAAGAGCCCCATCTCACATAGCAACACACCAGCGATCCCGACAACGATCAGGATCGCTGGTGTGTCGCTACATGATCGCTGCTGAGCTGCCAAACAGGCAGCTCAGGCAGCGATCAGGACAGCGACACTGTGGGTGCCTGGAAATCCGATGTGTACCTTGGTTACCAGCTCCCCTGCAGCAGCACGCTGGTATCCAACGTACACGTCGGGTTTCCAGGCAGAGCCTCGCGCCTGGAAACCCGAAGTGTACCTTGGTTACCAGCTGATCGCTGGTCTCCTGCCTGTCACACGCAGCGATACCCAGCAGGGGGGCTGATCGCTGGTACGTGTCAGACATAGCGAGATCGCTGCTGAGATTGCTGTTTGTTTAGCAGCGATATCGCAAGCGATCTTGCTATGTGAGACGGGGCCTTAAGATGTGGTCTGTGGTCCCCACCTGCAGAACCACTCCTTTATTGAGTGTGTCTTGATAATTGCCAATAATTTCCATCTGTTGTCTATTCCATTTGCACAACAGAATGTGAAATTGATTGTCAATCAGTGTTGCTTCCTAAGTGGACAGTTTGATTTCACAGAAGTTTGATTTACTTGGAGTTATATTCTGTTGTTTAAGTGTTCCCTTTATTTTTTTTTAAATGTATACATAACCAAAAGCAAAAATGCTCCTCCACACCTTGGACTATGTTTACATGTAGCATTTTTGATGCGTTTTTGAACTTCAGCATTACTTTCAACCAAGACAAATGCATTCACTGGGAAATGTAATTTTAACATTTTACAACCTTATCTGGCCATGTGTTATGTGACACATCATCAGACACATCCAGTTTTATTTGTGAAGGAGGGACTCAGAAAGTCAAAAAGCTGATTTTTATAGGGCCATCAGGCGGCCTTTACTATTCTTAAAGGGCCAGCAGTCAACTCTCACTATTCTAAGAGAGCCATCAGCCGGCTATGCTTTGTTGTTCCCATTATTAAACAGTGGGTCTCCTATACTGTTATTGCATATGTAGTGAGTGGCAGGGCTGCCCAAAATTTGGACCCACCCCAAAAGCCCTTTGAAGAGACGTACAGGAGGGTCTCCTGAATACAATGTTCCCATTATTAGGAAGTTGGTCTCCTATACTGTTTGCATATGCAGTGAATGCAAGGGCTGCCAAGTGTCCGGACATTGTGGATGGTTTCTGTGCCCTGACAGACTACAAGAATCTCAACACATTAAGTTTATAAAAAAAGAACACTCTGCCACTCCTCTAACTTCTCTCCACCCCCTCCCCTCATCAAACACGTCCCCACAACTCATCATACAGCACCACTATACTGGCCAAAGTCCTAAAAAAAACATTCATGGAAACACGATCATTTACAGAACTTTGTCAGAATTTTGCCAAATTTGAGGAAAATTGTGTTGTGTAAAGTCACTCTAAATGTTTCAGTGGAATATGTGTAATATTTTAGATTTTGAAGTCGCACTTGGGTGTATCTGAGAAGTTTAGTATACTCTCCCACCTTCTTATTTTCCTTTTATCTCTGTCCTCCCCTGGCTCCTGTAAAGCCAGAGCTGTCGATCAAAGAGAACGAGGCCATAGATGCAAAACAAGTTTGTTGAAAGGTGCACTGAACTGTTTGGCCATGTCAAGGATGCACCAACCACCTGTGTTTGGTTTGGACAGTTGAGTCGCTCGTACCAGGGCTTTGGGGTACTCGGCACCGAGCCCGTTCACTTTACTGGGGAATGTCACGGGTAGCGCAGCTTGGTCCGTTGCCCTGGGCGCTCACTAAAGGGGGATATTTACAGGGGATGATAGAAATGTTCGTGACGCCACCTGTGGTTCCTGGTCAGGGTGACCAGCGCTGCAATGTAGATCCTCTGAGGGTATGGGGCAGCAAGGTGTTAAGTCTCCCACAGGCGAGACTGATCCCTCGGAGTATATGGCGGTGTAAAGGTGCAGGGCAATAAGGCAGACACACACAAAGAGTCTCTTTCTGTACCTTTACTGGTGGTAGATTCAGGCACGTCCCGGGAAGCTGTTCAGGGTGGAGGATGCACGTCCAGTAATCCACTGAGTAGGTGTAGGGCCTCCTTACGTCTTTATGTGTGTGAGTTTCTAACTTGCATGAAACAAAGTTTAACTCCGTTCTCTTTGCTACGCCCGGCTGATCTTGTGGTGGAGCCTTCTTTTGGACAGAACTAAGTCTCTATATGCAGGACCCTGCTAGACTCTTGTTCTCCTGACCCTGGTTACGTATCAGCATTATTGGGCCCCTCTGTGACCTGAAGTCCAGCAGGGTCTCCGGTTTTTCCCACTAGCCGTGAAGGTACTAGCAAGCTTGGACCCGGTGTCCGGTAGTGCAGAGTGGAGGTAAGCCATCATTGCTATTCATCCTCAGTCACTCTCTCTTTTCCTTTTCCACTTGCCTGTCATCCTACTCACACCTTTAACATAAGCACAGGCAGCAGTAGATGTCAGCTTTCTTTGTCTTCAACGCTCTCCAAGCGTCGGCACACTTACTTAATGAAACACTCGCTGGGGGACTCTCAGTGGACTCAACTTTGACCAGGCTAAGTGACAATCCCTTCCACTATTACTGGACTCCACGATATAAGCTGAGTAAATGCTGAAGTCTTCAGGCTTTCAAATAAGTCGTTCTCTAGCTAGTCTTTCCCTCTCAGCTCGTCTGAGGTGACTAGCTTGTCTGCTTTGCAACACACTCTGACACAGACTAGTGTAATCTGATCTCACACTGGCCACTGCTCTATCTGAGCTCTGAGCTAGAATGTCTACTGCTGCGTCTCTCCACACCCTTATATACCTGCGTAATCTAAAGGGCTCCCTCTGGTGGTACCAGGAAAATGTGGAGTGTGAATGAATATCGGGTGATTGTGAATTACCTTTCATGCATCCTCCAGGGTAACATGTGGCACCAAGCGCAGCTGGGCTACACACAGTCATTTTGTGATGACAGACTGCCAGTCAATAAAAAGCAACAAGAATAACAGTTTTAGTAGAAATTGGTGCAAATTGTTCTGATGAAGTTTTCATCACTGTAAGCCCAACTTCGTCTAGAGAGCAGCAGACCACATTGACAGGCAAGGGGTCAATGCAATAAACTAGTGTGTCACTGAAGATAAGTAACATAGTAATATAGTAACATAGTTTTTAAGGTTGAAGGAAGACTTTAACCCCTTAATGTCCACTGACGTGCACAGTCCGTCATGGCAAGGTGTCAGTTTTGGCACCTTGACGGACTGTGCACGTCCAGCCTTTGAACTACCACTGCTTGTAAACACGCAGTGGTAGTTCAGTGCCGACAGCTGTCACAGACAGCTGACAGGCACAGCAAGTGGTGCGGGGACCTTTGCAGTCGGTCCCCGCACCTACAGCACTGTAATTGGTCAGTCAATGTGACTGACCAAACACAGCAGCGATCAGGCAGAATAGGCTGAAATTTCAGCTTCTCCAGCGCGATCAGTGCAGGAGCTCAGCGCTGCAGTGGCCGAGCTTCCTGCACTGACAGCCAGGAGCGGCGCCCCCGCCGCCCCTGGCTGTTAACCCCATGACTGCTGCGATCGCGCGATTGCAGCGTTCAGGGGGAGAGGCAGAGGGTCGGGAGCTCCCTCTGCCTCAGATCGGCGCCCTGCAATGTATTTGCAGGGCCCGATCTCTGCCTTGATGACCTGGGGGTTGTCATGACAACCTCCGGGTCATCTAGCTACGGAAAGCCGCTGTGACCATGGTCACAGCAGCTTTCACTATAGGTACAATGCATTGCAAAGCTGGAGCATTGCAATGCATTGTAACTGCAATCAAAAGTAAAAAAGTGAAAGTCCCATAAAGGGACAAGGTAAAAAAAGCATTTTTTTAAAAAAAATTGTAAAAAAAATATTAAAAAATAATTTTAAAAAAATCCCCTAAAAAATACACATTTTTATGTAATAAAAAAAAACAAAAAAAAAATGCATGTTTGCTATCACCGCGTCCGTAAAAATCCCATCTATAAAAGTGTAACCCTAGTTAATCCCTTCAGTGAAAGCCGTAAAAAAAACCACAAAAAATAGTAAATTATACTTTTTCCAAGCGGTATGATGATACCGCTTGGAAAAAGTGCAATAACACGCGATCAAAAAGTGGGATATAAATAATCGTGGTACCGCTGAAAACGTTATCTTGTCCCGCAAAAAACAAGCCACTATACAGCATCATCAGCGAAAAAAATAAAAAAGTTATAGCTCGCGGAATAAACTGATGCAAAAATAATTATTTTTCTATAAAACTTTTTATTGCTTAAAAAACGCCAAAACATAAAAAAATATATAAATGAGGTATCGCTGTAATCATAGTGACCCGGAGAATAAAGCTGCTTTATCAATTTTACCACACGCGGAACAGAGGAAAAAAAAAAAAAAATTCCTGAATTGCTGGTTTTTT
>JARQOD010000003.1:528997250-529121923 GCA_033576555.1 Oophaga sylvatica | reverse complement strand
GGGGCGCAACCGCGCCCTGAAAATCCTTCTCCCCAACTGGCATCCGCAGAACCCTGAGTATGGACTTATAATGTTTGGGAAAAAAGGTATGCAGACTGGACCAGGTTGCCGCCTTACAAACTGTTCCACCGAACCTGATCCCGAAGGGCCCGGGAGGCACCCACCGCTCTGGGGGAAAGTGAGCCCGATTTCCGCGGAACCACCGCTCCTCTCAATGCGGTAAGCCTCCTGAATGGCTAACCGAATCACCTAGCTAAGGTTGATTTAGAGGCAGCGAGTCCCTTCCTGCGACCCTCAGGGAGAACAAAACAGCGTGTCCGTTTGCCCGAAGGATGCCGTCCGAGATACATATCTCCTGAGCGCTCTCACCAGATCTAACGTATGGGAGAGCCTTCTCAACCCGGTGCGTAGGAGCTGGCAAAAAGAAGGTAGAACAATATCCTCATTGATATGAAAAGAGGACACGACTTTAGGCAAAAAGGTGGTGTTGGCCTGAGCACCACCTTATCCTGATGGAAAAGCAAGTACGGAGCCCGACAAGACAGTGCTGCCAGCTCCGAAACCCGCCTAATGGATGTTATGGCTACCAAAAACACCACTTTCCATGAAAGAAATGCCAGAGAAACTTCCTGCAGAGGTTCAAATGGAGATTCCTGCAGACTCCCAGGACTAGATTGAGATCCCAAACATCTAAGGGAGCCTTGTAGGGGGGAACTATATGGACAACCCCTGAATAAAGGTCCTAACCTGAAAATTAGACGCAATCCTTCGCTGAAAAGCACTGACAAAGCTGATATCTGCCGTCTAAGCGTACTTGGCGCTAACCTGAATCTAGGCCTGCCTGGAGAAATGACAGAATGTTTGGAATTGAAAACCGAAGCGGGGAACAACCATGTTCCCTGCACCAAGCAAAAAAGACCTTCCAAGTCCCGTGGTAGATGCGAGCCGAGACGGGCTTTCGGGCGCTAGCCATCGTCGCGGCGACCTTTTTAGAGAATCCAGCCCTGGTCAGGATCCAAGATTCAACGGCCAGGCCGTCAAACACAGGACCGCTGAGTTCTGGTGGTAAACTGGGCCCTGGGAGAGAAGGTCCGCGCGCTCTGGCAGTCGCCAGGGTGCGTCGGCGAGCAACTGTACCAGCTCCGCGTACCAAGAGCGACGGGGCCAATCCGGAGCGATTAATATCGCTGGAACCCCCTCTATCCTGATCTTTCTGATCACCCTTGGGAGAAGAGCTATTGGTGGAAATAAGTATGGAAGATGGAATCGATTCCACGGTAGAACCAGGGCGTCCACCGCAATTGCCTGCGGATCCCGGTACCGGGAGACGAAGTTGGGCACCTTGGCATTCATCCTGGAAGCCATCAGGTCCACATCTGGGGTTCCCCAGCGTCGGCATATCTGCTGAAAAATCTCGGGATGTAGTGACCATTCCCCTGAAGCTATGCCGTGACGGCTGAGAAAATCCGCTGCCCAGTTTTCCTCGCCCGGAATGTGGACTGCTGAAATCACGGAGTGATTTACCTCTGCCCAGGACAGAATCTGTTTTACCTCGTGCATAGCCGCCCGGCTGCGGGTACCTCCCTGATGGTTTATGTATGCCACCGCCGTGGCATTGTCTGATTGTATTCGGACTGGGCGGCCCGCCAGATGCTGGTGAAAATGCCTCAGAGCCAGCCGAATAGCTCGGATCTCTAAAATATTGATCGGGAGGATCGACTCCTGCTGCGACCAAGTCCCCTGGGCTGTGTGGTGACGAAACACTGCTCCCCATCCGAGCAGGCTGGCATCCGTTGTGACTACCATCCAGAAATTTGGAGGAAACAAACGGCCCTGTTGAAGAGTGGAGCTCCTCGTCCACCACATAAGAGTCTGTCTGACCTGCAGGGACAGACGGCACCAAAGATTGAGGGAATAAAGGCTCCCGTCCCATACTGCCAAGAGTGCATGCTGAAGGGGGCGAAGATGAAACTGGGCAAATGGAATTGCCTCGATTGCTGCCACCATCCTTCTAGGACCCTCATGCAAAACCGGATGGTATGAGGAATCGGTTTGCGAAGGATCCGTACCTCTTGACGGAGAACTAAGGCCTTGTCCTGAGGAAGGAATATCAACCCTTGAGCGGTGTCGAAATTCATTCCTAAGAAGGTGATCTTTCGAGATGGCACGGGAGATGACTTCTTCATATTCACCAGCCACCCCAGGCGAACAAGAGTGTCTAGGGTAATGCTGACACTTTCCTCGCATGTTTGGAAAGACGGACCCTTGATGAGAAGGTCGTCTAGATAAGGCAAGATGACTATCCCCCTGGAATGCAGAATGGATACAACAGCAGCCATGACCTTTGTGAACACTCTGGGAGCTGTGGCTAGCCCGAATGGCAAGGCAGCGAACTGAAGGTGAAGTTTGCCGATGGCAAACCGAAGAAACCTTTGATGAGGGGGAAATATGGGGATGTAAAGATAGGCATCCTGGATGTCTATTGATGCTAGAAATTCCCCTTTTTCCATGGCAGCAATGACCGAGCGGAGAGACTCCATTCGGAAATGTCGAATTCTGACAAACCGGTTCAGTCTTTTTAGATCCAGAATGGGCCTTACGGTACCGTCCTTTTTGGGTACAATGAACAGATTGGAATAAAACCCCCGACCTCTTTCGACCTCTGGTACAGGTACGACAACCCCGCTGTGTCGAAGAGACTCGACCGCCTTGAATAAGGCGCGAACCCGAGACTCCTCCTTGGGAAGGCGTGAGGGAAAAAAACGATTTGAGGGAAGGCTGGTAAATTCTATCTTGTACCCCGAGGTGACTAATTCCCTGACCCACTCGTCTTGAGTAATCGATAGCCAAGTGGGGCGAAACCAGAGTAGACGGCCGCCTACTCTGGAAGAATCGACCGGATTCTGCCTCCAGTCATTTATCCGAAAATCTTTGGGGCCTAGACCCTCTAGATCTCGGTTGTTGAGACCGCATTCTTCCCAAGGGGTTGGTTTTGTAAGAGACCTGACGATCTCTGGCCTGATTAGGTCGACCTGAGCCGCTGGAACTGACTGTTGCGGCCCAACCTGGGTTGCGAAAGGCTCTAAAACGAGGCTGAAGCTGTCGGCGAAAGGGCTGTTTGACCTTCTGCTGAGGCAAAAAAGAACTCTTCCCTCCTGTCGCATCAGATATAAGCTGATCCAGCTTTTCACCAAATAAACGACCGCTTTGATACGGCAAGGACGTAAGTGACTTCTTTGAAGTTGAGTCTGCTCGCCAAGTCCTCAACCACAAGGATCTCCTAATGGCAATCGCATTAGCAGCAGCTAATGCTGCGCAATTTGCCGCATCCATGGAAGCGTTGATCAAAAAATCACCTGCGAGAGCCATCTGATTAGATATCTCAAAAACCACAGGTGGCACTTCTACACCGTGAAGAGCTCTGTTCAGAGACTCCGACCAGGAAATCATTGCCTTGGCAACCCAAGTTGCTGCGAAGGAAGGAGAGAGAGATGACCCAGATGCTTCAAACACCGAGCGAGCCAGGCTTTCAATCAGACGATCCGTTGGATCCTTAATCGAAGAACCATCAGGAAGGGAAAGAAGCGTCTTAGATGCCAAGCGTGACACCGGAGGATCGACCACTGGGGATTCCGCCCACTTCTTAAGAAGTTCAGGAGCAAAAGGATACCTGGTATTGAGGGCCCTCTGTCCTGCAAAGCGCTTATCCGGTTTTTCTCGGTGGCGCTGCACAAGCTCCTCAAATTCAGGATGAGCACCAAAGACCTTATGAGTCTGTCTGGCTCTTTTGAAGGACACCTTATGACCCGAAGTCAAAGTGGATTCGTCGTCCACTCCCAGGGATTGATTGACAGCTTCTATAAGACTGTCAATTGTCTCCTGACAATTCGGGGCCTCTAGATTGAGGGACCCTTCAGACTCAGAATCCGAATATTGATCACTCGTTTCCGAAGGTGAGGGAGAGCGAGAAACGGAACTGATAGATGCCGAGGCCCCGGTCGGCATAGGTGACGCAGTATGGGTTCGTTTCCCCTGCGTCTGCCTGGTGAGAGCGCGGCCCCTGCAGGCCGGAGGTTCCTGAGGCGTAGTCAAGCCAGGTGAACCACTGTCCCTGCTCCTATCGGGAGCTTGAAGGGACTCGATTGCTCTGGTTAATGATGCCACAGATTGAGACAGAGACAAGGCCCATTCTGGAGGACCTGACGCACTGGGCTCGACTATAGGTGAGGGCTCCTGCGCCCGTTCGGAGTTACAGGCTTCGCAGACCCGATTAGTCTGGGCGTGCGGAAAAGGGGACCTACAGGCAATGCATGCGGTATACAGCACCGTATGAGACTTGGCCCTTTTGGACATACTGAATCTGTGGCAGATTGCCTGCCGCAATGATTTGGATGTGGCGGTACGGTCAGTGGAGCGGAGTGCAGAGGAGCGCAGTGGAGAGGAACAACCAGGCTGGAGGTAGTAGCACTTACCCCAGTCCTGTACCCCCAGCGTCTTTAAACAGCGTAATCAAGAAAACGCCCGAGCTCCAGATTTCAAAAAGAGCGCTCCCCTGTCAGGGGGGCGTCTTCATATAGCCGAGCCTCAGGGGGAAAGGTCGAGGGGCGCGGCCTAATCCACTTCCGGCCGCGGCCTAGTCTCTGGCAAAAGCCGGGGACTAAATTTTGCGGCCCGGCCTAGAGCCGGCCGAAGCCGCGGCCTAAATTTTCGGCGGTGGCCGCCCGAGAGTCGGGGGCGGGCCCGCCGGGAGATGACGCTGCCGGGGGCGGAGTCCTGAGACCGCGGCCTACCTTCCGGTCGAAGCCGGGTACTAAATTAGTGGCCGCGGCCTAGTCCCCGGCCAAAGCCGGGGACTAAATTTTCGCCCGAGGCCTAGCGCCGGCCGAAGCCGGGAGCTAAATTTTTGGCGGCGGCCGCCCAGGAGTCGGGGGGCGGGCCGCCGGAAGCAGATGCACCCTTAGGGGGCGGACTTGAGCCGGGGACTTGCCTGTTCCTGGCTGAAGCCAGGCTGCCCGACCACCTCACAAACGCCGGCTCCCAGCTCCAGCAACTTCCTGGCCCCCTCCATATTCCGGTATGTTAATCCGTCTTCGTCCGTAGATTTGTCCCATGCAGAATATTATGCTTGCAGGGATGTGAAGATTAAAGGGGGACTTGCAGGAAAAAAAGTAGGACGGTGCAGGCACCCTAACTCCATCACCCCTTCAGGGGGTGAGGAGAGGGACCGTCCGCCTCCTTGCAGCACCGCAGTCTAGCATTGGTGGTGCAGTGGGGGCCGCACGGACTATAACATGCCACTGTACAACCTGAGGTTTCAATACCCCAGGGTGGTCAGGGCTGAGTCCGGCATCATGTCCCACGTAGCGGGAGAGGATACGTGGAGGCTTTACTCCACGTGCTCGCCCGTTGATGATTTGGGGAGATCGGACCCCTTCAAAAGGGTCCGTCGCCCCTGTCACATCTTCGTGGGAAAATAGAGAAAATAAAAAAAAAAAAAAATGGTCTGGAAGAAACCAGACGTTTGCCTCCATCAGACACTAAGCATGAACTGGGTTTGCCTGCGGCCAGTGCTGAGGTGTATACGGCGGAGGAGGAGCTAACCTTTTTTTATATTTACTTAGTGTCAGCCTCCTAGCGGCAGTAGCATACACCCACAGTCCTGTGTCCCCCAATGAGACGAAGGAGAAAACATGGTTCTAAAGGGGAATATTCTTCAAGAATAAAAACATATAACATTCAGATTATTGTAGCCAAACTTGCAGTTTTTAAAGCATTGCAAGGATAGAACAATGAAATATAAAGATATCTGCCAAATCACCTTATAATCATCGCTGGTGGCTCCATCAGGTAGACCAAATGTGGCGTAGTTATCCCAGTTACCATCCCCTTTAGGATTATTGAGATTGTCTCCATTCTGACTGGACCAGCGATCTCCTACTGTACATTTGCCATTCATATTGTTTTCATGGATACTGGCCACCAGTGTCCATCCTCCACCATTAGTTGTCATGTCACAGTAGGTCTGGTACATCACTCCATCTTCTGTGGTCAGCATGTACACTCCATCTACAATCACACCAGTTTAGATGGTACTGAGATCTTTTTTGCATCACAGAGGGCACAACGTTTTATATCTCATGTTCTGTTGAGCTTTATGTTCAGGCTTTTTTGGTTACTTAGATTGTGATAATGAGAAAACAATAAAACCATTGAAACGTCTCATTATAAATACCAAATGCTAATAGTGTGTTGATTTTATGCCTGCTTTTTATTGTCATGAAAGTCATAGTTTGTTATACAGTAAAAGGAAGATGCCAGCTCACCTCTTCTGGTTCAATGGTTTGGAGCACGGAAATCCATCCTGGCCAGATGTGGAAACAATCAAAAAAAGAGGAAATGTTAAAGCTCCTTTAAAAACAGTTCATTCATTCAAAATCCTTAAAATGACACATCCAATAGGGGGAATAGAGGTAGACGGACAGTACTACGTGTTTTATCCGTCCTTTGTCAAAGCTCATTTTAAGCATTTTAAATAAATTAACTGTTTTTAAAGCTGGAAAATTTCCTCTTTTTGATAGTTTTTTATACTCTGTCCCTTAAAGATGCTTCAAAATAAACAAATTTCTTGCATTTATACATTACATTTACATATTTCTCACCATGTGCATATTTTTCGTATTTTTTTATTTCCTTGCAGCTCCTGAACCCACTGCCCTCTTCTCCAGTGGGATACCCAGATTTAGATTTAGAATCACCATCAGAATTTTCATCCCAGCACGACAACAGGTTCAGAATGTTTTGCTTCGCGTCAGAAATAGGAATATCATCTAAGAGTGGAAATAAAATTAGAAAACTTTATTAGTAGAGGTTCTCCTTTACATAATACTGAGTATATAATTCTTTATTATCTATTCTACTTTAACTATTGACTTACGGGGTTTTCCTCCAATTGACAATTATCACTTCCAGAGTCACCCATCCCTACTCCAAAACAATTGAAGTAGGGAGTGTAACCCTTTACCACCATAAGACGTACTGGTACATCATATGCCGATTCACTGACTTTGATGCCGGCTTGCACGCCAAGCCCGAATCTTTCCAGGCACATGATGGTAGATTTATTCAGCCATCATGTGCATTTAACAGCCATGGGTGGAGCTCTACCCATGGCTGTTAACCTGTTAAATGCCTCTGACAGTCTCTGACAGCTTCATTTGACACATGCCTGCAGGGGAGTACGTCATTCGACCTGCCCATTGGCAGGCATCATTATCTTGGGGTGCTGATGGATTGCCATGATAGGTAGGGGTCTGCTCAAGATCGTGATTTTAACTATATATAGCACAAGCAATTGGACAATTGCAGTTTTAAGTCACCCAAGGGGACTATTAAATACAGTATTAATTGAAAATAAATGTTTTTAAAAATATGAACAAATTTAAAAAACACAAAAGTTCAAATCAACACCATTTGCACCATTAAAAATAAGATAATTTAAAAAATACACATATTTTGTATTGCTGCATTCATTAAAGACCGATCTATCAAACTATAAAATAAATTAATTTGATTAGAAAACGGCTCAATGAGAAATAAATAGAAATGCCGGAATTCTATGGCAACCGCAACATTGCAATAAAATGCAATAAATGATGAACAAAACATCATATCTACCCCAAAATGGTATCAGTAAATACATCAGCTCGGAGTGTAAAAAATAAACCCTCACACAGCCCCATATCTCAAAAATTTAAAGCGTTAAAGGTCTCGGAAAATGGCAACAAAAGTACGATACTTTTTTTTATTTTAAAGTTGTGACATTTTTTCTCCACTTAAATTAAAAAAAAGCTTTGCCACTTTGGTGTCTGCTCACTAGTACTGACAGGATCTGCAACATTGAATAGGGTGAAATATGCAATGAAAATCTGCACAATGAGCATTGAGCATGCTGCAGGTTTCAAATATCATAATTCTTTTCACGTGGATTTTTTTCTGCAATGTACTAGTGGGAATTTCAGAAACCCATGTACTTGTATTGTATGCAAATTGCAGTGGATTGGACATGTGAACTTGGCCTTAAGGGGGTTATTTGGTCAAAATACCACTTCTCCCAGAGGAAAGGATAGATAGAAAAATAACAACTCAGCCATACTTATCTTCCGACACCCATCTGAGTTCAGCACAGGCTTTTGTGTAGAGACAGAAAATGGTGATGTTATTGCTTCTCCAGCTACCAGACTGTTGCAGCCTATGAATAGCTGCAGCGGTCAGTTAACTTTGAAGAATCAGTTCCCCTAAAACATCCAGTGACCACTGCAGACACTCACAAGTTGCAGCGGTTCAGGGGCTGGTGGAACAGTGACATTGCCACTTCTTGTCTCAGCGCAGATCACAGAGTAGTAGCCATGCTGGATCCAGGCGAGAGCTGGTAGGTAAGTATGGCTGAGTTTTATTATAATTTTTTACAAATTTCATCCCCCTGAAAAAAGTTTTATATTGCCCAGACAACCTCTGTAAGTTAATGCTAAAAAAGTTTAACACTATCAAAAATCAATGCATTTGAAGCATGAATCATCATTTGCAACCATTTTTTTAGTAGGAAAGACAAAAATATCACCATTTAGACTAGTGTTTCCCAACTCCAGTCCTGACGACCTCCTAACATATCCTGTTTTCTGGATTTCCTTAGTGTTGCACAGATGAGAGAAACTTGTGGCAATTTTTGATACCTTCATAGTAATTTCATCACCTGTGCAATTCTTTAAATCCTGAAAACATGATGTGTTGGTGGCCGAGAGAACTGGAGTTTGGAAATCACTGATTTTGACAAAGAAAATTGATGCTTCATTAACAAACATAATTATACCTATTGAAAGAACCATAGTAGGAAAAATGCTCAAACATTGCAAATAGTCTAAGAGAAGAAAGAATTGAGCTAAAGCAATTTCATAGAATTGCGAACTTCTAGAAAAAAGTCTAATTCAAAAGTACTCACGACATTTCAATGACAATGCTCCAGTAAGTGCCAAGGACAGGACTATTAGCTTGTGTAGCCACATTTTCCACTGGAGAAAAAGCTGCAAAAATAATTTCATATAATACATGTGATACAATAACAATGTGATAATGCAGTTATGTTAAGAGATGTAAATGGTCTTACCACCTCAGAGGCAATACAATGAAACACCAAAGGTATCCTATTCAGAAAACTAACAGCTTTTATACTGTTATTCAACCAACTGAACGACATTCTTCAATTGTCTGACAGAACTGGCTTGGCTAGTTTTATAGTCAACATTATGAGAAACTAGTAGAATATGTGTATGACAATTAAAAAAGTGGAATTTTGGACCTAATATTTTAATTGGTCTATGTAAAACATTTTCTGTACAATAACTTCCATTTATTACTAGAGATGGGCAAACCCGAAAAGTAAAGTTCAGTGTCCGTACCGAACACCTACTGTTCGAGCACAAACACTGAACACGGACTTCACCAGGAATTCCATATTACTGTTCAGGTTTGGCCCCCCCGAACACCGGGCGTTTGTCTCACTATCATGTGCATGACAGCGTGGCAAACACTGCTCCTGATCATTACCGCTGGTCAGACAGCCACGGTTCCCAAGCTGTCAAATGACAACGTGAGCCCACAGTGGTGATTGGAGGTGTAAAGTTTACCTAAGGTCACTGGTGTCAGCTGATGGAACTACTGCGCCCATCAGCTGACACCTGCTGCCGCTAATAACAGCAAGAGCAGGAGTGGCTGAAGAAAGTATTTATCATCCAGCGCCTGCGCTCTAAATAAATAATTTTAAAAAAAAATCTAATAGATGTGCCTTTTTTGAGCGGCTGCGGGCTGCTATTTTTAGGCTGGGGGGTCAATATCCATGCCCCCTTACCAGTCTGAGAATACCAGCCCCCAGTTGTCTGCTTTAGCAAGGCTGGTTGTCAAAAATGGGGGGGACCCCACGCCATTTTTTTTAAATTATTTATTTGAATATTTAAAAGAAAAACCAGCATGGTGACCCCTCTATTCTTGATAACCAACCTTGTTAAAGCTGACAGCTGGGGATTGCATGATTACTCTCATCAGCCGCTCCTGCTCTCACTGTTATTAGCGGCAGCAGGCATAGGCTGATGGGAGCACTAGTCCCATCAGCCCACACCAGTGACTGGAGGGCTATGGGTTCACGCTCTCATTTGACAGCTTGGGAACTGCGGCTGTCTGACCGGCAAAAATTATTTTACCGCTGATATGAAGCCGTGTTTGCTGTGCTGTCATGCACATGACAGCGCGGCAAACACTGGATGTTTGGGCCCCCATTCAAGTGAATGGGGGTCTAGGTTTGGGTTCGGGTCAGAATACTGTTCTGGTACCCGAACCCGAACTTTTTTTAACTGTTCGGCTGAACCTGCCGGACCCAAACATCCAGAGGTACGCCCATCTTTATTTATTACAAAAGAATAAAAATGAAAATTAATATCTTGTAAGTTTAACAATTCCTTTACCCTTGAAGGTGGTTTGCACGCTAATGACCAGGCCAATTTTTACAATTCTGACCACTGTCACTTTATGAGGTAATAACTCTGGAACGCTTCAACGGATCTAGGTGATTCTGAGAATGTTTTTTTTCGTGAAATATTGTACTTTATGATAGTGGTAAGATTTCTTCGGCAGGACTTGTGTTATTTGTGAAAAAAATGGAAATTTGAGAAAATTTGAAAAATTTTGCAGTTTTCATGCCCTTAAATCCAAGAGATATGTCACAAAAATAGCTAATAAGTAACATTTCCCACATGTCTACTTTACATCAGCACAAATTTGGAACCAATTCTTTTTTTTTGTTAGGAAGTTATAAGGGTCAAAATTTGACCAGCGATTTTTCATTTTTCCAACAAAATTTACAAACCACTTTTTTAGGGACCACATCACATTTGAAGTCACTTTAAGGGGTCTATATGATAGAAGATACCCAAAAGTGACAACATTCTAAAAACTGCACTCCTCAACGCAGGGCCAGCTCCAGGTTTTTATGGGCCCCGGGCGAAAGAGTCTCAGTGGGCCCCTTTAACACAGACCACGATTCATGATGCACAGATACTGCAGAGAAATATGGGTATAGTACAATGCCAAACACTTCACTTCTTCCATTACATGAGTGATATCTATTGTAAATTCTACAATAGCTCAAAAACCGCCAAATCCTCACAGCGCACAGTGCAGACCGGACAGTACAGTCCTCCATACAATATTATGGGCACCACATAGTCTCCCCCTCATCACCCATATAATACCCCATGCAGGATGTCACCCCCTATCACACATATAATGCTCCATACAGAATACTGGACCCAATATAATGCTCCATACAGAATACTGGACCACATAAATTGCTCCATACAGGATACTGGTCCCCATATAATGCTCCATACAAAATATGGAGCTCTCCTCTGCACTGTGGTGCGTTCTGCACTGTTACGGCTCAGGAAAGGGCGCTGTGGAAAGACTCCCCATTATCATCATCATTGCCTGCCCATTATCATCATCATTGCCTCCCCATCATTATAATTGCCTGTCCATCATCATCATCATTGCCTCCCCATCATCATCAACATCATTGCCTTCCCATCATCATCATCGCCTCCCCATTATCATTGCCTCCCCATCGTCATCATCGCCTCCCCATTATCATTGCCTCCCCATCGTTATCATCATCATTGCCTCCCCATCATCATTGCCTCCCATCATTATCATCATCATTGCCTCCCCATCATCATCATCATCATTGTCTCCACATCATCATCATCATCATTGCCTCCCCACCACCATCACTGCCTCCCCCCACCACCATCACACATACAGAACCACACACAGACAGCACCGCAGCACTCTCTCACATACACACACACACACACAAAGCACCGCACTACATACACACACAACACACAGACACACACACACAGACACATACACCTCACATCTCACCTGTCCGGCGTCCACGCTCTCTCTGCCACAGCCGGCCGCTGAATGATGACGTCATTCAGCGGCGCTGCTGTGAGAGGAAGCGCAGGCGCCCTGCAGGCGCCCCCTGGATCCCGGAGCTGCGGCAGCGGAGGCACAGGGAGAGGTAAGTATTGCACCGGCTGCTGCAGGGGCCCTGAGCAAGTGGGGGGGCCCAGTGGCGGTGCTGGTGCCGCTCTCATCCGCTAACAGGCGCCGGGGTGCCCGACGGCGAGTGGGCCCCCCCGCCTGCTCAGGTCCCCGGCACTTGCCCGGGTATGCCGGGTGCTGACACCGGCCCTGCCTCAAGGTGTTCATATCACATTCAAGAAGTTTATTAACTCCTTAGGTGCTTCACAGGAATGTTTAAAAAAATAAAAATAAATTAACATTTAACCTTTTTTCACAAAAAATTTACTTCAGATCCAAATTTTTTATTTTGACGAGAGTAACAGGAAAACAATAGACACCAAGATTTGTTGTGTAATTTCTCCTGGGCATGCCGATACCTCACATGAGTGAGAAAACCACTGTTTGGGCGCACGGCAGTGCTCAGAAGGGAGAAGCACCATTTGACTTTTTGAATGCAAAATTTGCTGGAACAATTGGCGGATGCCAGGTCGCGTTTGGAGAGCCCCTGATGTGCCTAAACAATGAAAATCCCCCACAAGTGACAATATTTTGGAAACTAGACCCTCAGGGAACTGATCTAAATGTGTGGTGAGCACATTGAACCCTCAGGTGCTTCACAGAAGTTTATAACGTTGAGCCATAAAAATAGAAAAAAATCTAATTTTCCCCATAAATATGTTTTTAGCACAAAATATTGCATTTTCATTAGGCTAACAGGAGAAATTGCACCATACAATTTGTAGTGCAATTTCTCCTGAGTACACCGATACCCAATATGAGGAAGAAAACTACTGTTTGGGCGCACAGCAGGGCTCAGAAGGGAAGGAGCGTTATTTCACTTTTTGAATGTAAAATTTCCTGGAATCATTAGCGGACGTCATGTCCCATTTGGAGAGCCCTGATGTGTCTAAACAGTAGAAACCCTTCACGCATGACCCCATTATGGAAACTAGACCCCTAATGGAATGTACTTAGATGCGTGATGAGCACCTTGGACCCCCAGGTGCTTCACAGAAGTTTATAATATTGAGCCGTGAAAATAACAAAAACACATTTTCCCCACAAAAATGTTATTTTGGCCCCAAATTTTGCATTTTCATAAGGGTAACAGGAGAAATTACACCATAAAGTTTGTTGTGCAATTTCTCCTGAGTACGCCGATGCCCCATATGTGAGGGAATATTACTTTTCAGGCACAGTGCAAAGCTCAGAAGGGAAGAGGAGCCATATTGGAGTTCAGATTTTGCTGAAACGGTTTGCAGGTGCCATGTCACATTGGCATAGCCCCTGAGGTGCCATAACAACAGAAATCCCCTATATATGAACTCATTTTACAAACTACACTCCCCAATGAATTCATCTAGTTGTGCAGTGATCAAATTGATACCACATGTGCCTCACAGAATTTTGTACCACTGAGCGATGAAGAAAGAATAAATTACATTTTTACCACTAAAATGTTGTTTTACCCCCAAGTTTTTAATTTTTCTAATGGTTAATAGGATTTTTTTTTACAAGAAACTGATGTCCATTTTTTCCTGAGTGTGCCAATACCCTACATGTAATCGGGAAAATTTTTCAGGCACAGTGTAAAGCTCAGAAGGCAAAGAGCACCAGATTTTACTGTTATGGTTTGCAGGTACCATGATCCACTGGGAGAGCCTAAAGGTGATAGAACAGCAGAACTCCCCATAAGTGACCCCAATTTACAAGCTACACCTCTCAATTAAGTCATCTAGTGGTGCAGTGATCATATTGACACACGGGTGTGTCACGGAATGTTATACCATTGGGCAGTGAAGAAAAAATAACTACATTTTTACCACCAGAATTTTGTTTTAGCCCCTGATTTTACATTTTCAAACAAGAAGTGGGTAAAATGACACCAAAATTTGTCCCACAATTTCTACTGAACTTGGCATTACCCCATATGTTACTGTACACTACTACATAGCCATACTGAGAGACTCGGGAGGAATGGAGCAGTATTTGCGTCCTGGAGCGCAGATTTTCCTAGAACAGTTTGCGGACTCCATAAATAGAGCCCCTAATTGCTAGAAGAATAGAATCCTCCCTCAAGTGATCACATTTTGGAAACTATACCCCTTGGGGAAATTATCTACAAGTGTAGTGACGATTTTGAGTTCACAGGTATTTTCCAGAAACAAGAAGCATTGAATGTTGCAGAGTGAAAATTACAAACTGCTATTGTAGGGACCAGTACGCTGTAGTGACCAGTGCGTTGTAGTCACCAGTACGTTATGCCCAGCCCATGCTTCTGGAGGCATGCACTCGTAAGTTAGGTGGGCTGTCATCACTTCAGAAATGCCAAGCATGTGGATGCTATATGTGATTTAGGTACACTGTGGGGCTCAGAAGCGAGAGGGCATTTGTATTTGAAGCAGAGAATTTACTGAATTTCTTTTGGCGGGGGGAGCCATTTCACTTTTCCATAGCCTTTGTACTACCAGTAACGTGGAAGCTACCTATATTTCTGTTAACAGATGACAGACCTGAGTGCAGGTTATTGTGGATGCAGCAATACCAAATATGTGTGCTTTTTTCCATTCAAACATTTATTTATAGATACAATATCTTTTGATTTTTTTATTATTATTATTATTTTTTAAAATATTTTTACAATTATTTAAAAAAAAGTTTACTTTTTTACTTAGTCCCACTGTGGGACAATCATTTTTTGCAGGCTGATCGCTTCTACAGCATGGGGATGCAGCGGCATCACCATACTGTAGAAATTGTCAGCTCTGCACTGAGAGAAACTTGCTGATCATGCACTGCGCATGATCAGCAAGTTTCCTAGCTCTGCTGACCTGGATGTCGTCATGAGGCGGGGTCTCCAATCCAAAGGCAGAGGGGCTGTCAGCCCTCTGCTGGCTCCTGGAATGCTGCGATCTCGTTTGATCGCAGCATTTCGGGGGTTAAAGTGCCGGGAGTGGTGCGTGACCACTCCTTGGCACTTAGTGCCGGGTGTCAGCTGTCAGAATCAGCTGACACACCAGCAGCGATCACCCGCACACCAACCGTGTGCGTGGGCAATCACGCACACGTAATAATCAGTCCCTGGTCAGATAGACCCAGATGACATGGATGGATTATTACGTCTGATGTCAGAAAGGGGTTAAAGGTTTGTAAGTCAAAACTGAATGTATAAAAATATATATTTTCACCACCAACAATAGGATACATTAGAGGGGTACCTAGTATTATAGTTCTATGAATTGCAGAGTACAGGGCCTATAAAATACATTCTCCCACTATATTTTCATCTGATCACAAATTTTATGCAAGCCTTCGTGCATATTAAAGTAGGCAGTAGAACGTATATACATATATCACATTTATAAACAGTCTACCTTTCAGACAGGTCCCTAGTGTCAATCAGTATATCACTACATGTTCCAGTAAGCATTTGCCTCTGTGAGGGAAGACAAAATCAACCAAGTATTTTCATAAGCCACCTAGTCATGGATTCAAAACTGCACAGTGCTGGGAGGTAAATTATCCATGTATACGGTTAGATGGACCAGCAGGGTTGTACTGGGGTGTCTGAGGCCCACAGGGAGAATTATTTTTAAATATTTTTTATTAATTTAGTATTAAGACCGGGAAGGGAAACAGAATGGAAAAGGGTAAGTAGGGTACACCTTATATAGGTAAAGGGAACAATAAAATTAGAGAACCCTCAAACATTACTAAACATTGTTTGAAGAGGATATAAAAAAAATAAAATAAAGCAAAACAATACGATAGCATTCGTCAGACCATCTTATGAGGAACTCCTCAGAAAGAGATACATCTTTTAAATACGCATCAATTAAAACAGCAATTAGCATAGAGACAAGTTTCAACATGTTTGTTTAGTGTGAAACTTGCTGTTCCAGATCTCCCATGCCCACAGGGAGAATTCAACCTATGGGCCCACCCAACAGCTATATACAAATATCTGTAAGCAATTATCCCTGTTATAGTGGAGCATCAACTGTAAAACACAGACGGCTCCAACACATCTAACTGTGTGCCCCCATAACTGGGATGTACAATTACTGTAGTTTACATTAAAGGGGTTCTTTGGTTAAAACACACTGATCCATGGGCTCTACAGGATAGGTAATAGCTTAGGTCCCACCATTAGAAACTGCACCGATCGGAAGAATGAGAAAGTTTTATCCCTGATAGGACACTTATCCCCATTTTAAATTGAAGCGGCAGGTGGGATGTCTGGCATCAGCTCCATTCATCCTCTTTGGGGCTTCCAGAAAAAAACAAGTGCAGTGCTCACAGCCACTGAGGGAATGAACGGATCAGTGGTCAAGTCGAACATGCCACTCCAGTCTAATGGGGATAAAAGATTCACATTCTGCCTATTGGGTCCCAGCAGTCAGACCCCCACCAATCAATACAACATCACTTATCCTGTGGAGAGGTGATTACTTTTTTTCACAGGAGAACCCCTGTAAGTGCATCTCTGCCGCTATGCCCAAGTATTTAATCTCAAATGGAAATAAAGAATCTAATTAATATCAGAGAGAACAAATGACCACCATACACAACACAATCCACTATACCAAGACCAATACTACCACATACAGGGAAGAAATACCACCACACCATGACGAGACCGCATAGTGACCAAATAATACCACATACAAGGAACAAACACACCACACCATGAACAGACCACATAGTGACCGAATAATGCCACATATTACCAGCATATAGTGACAAAATAATACCACATACAAGGAGAAATACCACCACGCCATAACTAGACTACATATTCCACCACATAATGACCAAATAATACCACATCCAAGGGACAAACACCGCCACTCCGTGACCAGACCACAAATTACAATCACATAGTGACTGAATACTACAATATTGATCATGAATACAAACTACAATAAAACAACACTGTTATTATTACCAGTGACATTATACACAAGAGCTCTGTATATGGTGTCAGTGTACAGGTAATACAGTGATCACCAGTGACATACACAAGAGCTCTGTATATAGTATACAGTGTATGGTGTAAGTGTACAGGTAATATAGTGATTGCCAATGACATTATACACATTAGCTCTGTATATAGTGTCAGTGTACAGGTAATACAGTGATCACCAGTGACATTATACACAGGAGCTCTGTATATGGTGTATAGTTTTTGGGTAATACCGTGATCACCAGTGACATTATACACACAGCTCCGTATACAGTGTACATGTAATACAGTGATCACCAGTGACATTATATACAAGAGATTTGTATATCATGTCAATGTACAAGTAATACAGTGATCACCAGTGACATTTCACACAGGAGCTCTGTAAACAGTATATAGTGTATAGTGTGCATGTACATGTAATACACTGACTCACCAGTGACGTCTGTAGTTGAAGCCCTTCATCTTCGCTTTTCTTCTACATCCAGCACTGACCGCTATCACTTCTTCCAGCCAGAACTCGTGTCTGCAAAAAATAGCACAAAGTCATCAATAGCTGACAACTTCCAGAGCACATTCCCCACTGTTTCCCTGACTTCTACACTACGTCAAATGAAGAAAAAAAGCGACGTAGTGCTGCTCTGCCCTGTAACAGGACCTCCCTTTTGTTCCCTCCATGGAAAACAGTTTCCTAAAACGTAAATTATATATAGTAATGTCTTTAATTCGTTCCTAGAGAAATCATGTTGCCCACTTGTCACTTCCTCATTCTGGCCCCAAAACAGTAATTAACTCCCTCATCCTGGCCCCCTTTATTTGACAATCTCAACCAGGCTGACTCCCTTTATTTTATAATATGCTAAAGCCTGACTCCCTATGTCTCTTATCCAGCCTGGCCCCTATATGTGCAGCATAGTCCCCAGATATCCATAATCATATATCCATCCTGGCCTCTCCATATATCCATCCTGGCTCCCCCATATATTCATCCTGGTGTCACGGACGAGTCAAATGTGACAGACAGTCATTTTGGATCCAGCTGTAGAAGGTCATTGCACTTGGCTCTGCAAGCACCTTCTTGATCTTAGCATCTCTGTTGTGGAGTGATATCCTCCCTCTAGGACCTAGGGATGACCACCACCTTCTGCTGCTGATTGACACACCCTTGCTGGATGTTTAAATACCTTTATTCTCTTCAGTAATGAGTTGGTGATAGCTCTTTTTTCCTGTGTCCCAGTTGGAAGTGCTAGTAGTCGACTAGTGTCTTGTTGGAGTTCTCTTGGAGGATTGTTGGTGTGATCTCTCTTGTGTCTTCACAAGCTAAGTGTATTCACTCATTTGTTACCTGTTTTGTCTTTAGTTGTAGTGGGGGCTAATTAGGGCACACCCCGTCCCCCCAATTCAGAGCCTATCGCTAGGTGCAGTAAAGGATTATGCTGCTACGCAGCGATAGGTGTGGAACCTAGTTAGGGACGTTAGGGGAGTCAGGGTGTTGTCAGATCTGCCTAGGGGCCTCCACTCTCCCCTTTTCTAGTGTTTGGGCTTCCCCACCCTCTTCCTGTTGTTTGACACCTAGCTGCTCCCTCACCCAGCGTGACATTATCACCAGCTGTACACATTTATAGACAAAGAAAAAAAAACCTGACACTTGCTTTATTTGTGTTTTTCTTTTTTCATTTTTTTTAATGTGTTTTTTTTTTCTTTTTCCGGTTTCAAGGATCCCGTTTCTGTGCTAGCAGAGCAGCTGCGGAGGTTGTCGGCAGCAATGGCAGCGGCTGCAGACTCCTACTGTGGGGTACTCTGCTGGCAGACCGGTCTAGCTTGAACTCAAAATTGCCCTCTCGGACAGGTTTTCAGGAGGTAGGGACAATTTTTTTGTATTCAAAGAAGCTTTTAACCCCTTCATGACACAGTCTATTTTGACCTTAATGACCTGGCCATTTTTCGCAATTCTGACCAGTGTCTCTTTATGAGGTAATAACTCAGGAACGCTTCAACGGATCCTAGCGATTCTGAGAATCCTTTTTTGTGATATATTGGGCTTCATGTTAGTGGTAAATTTGAGTCAACAATTTTTTGCGTTTATTTGTGAAAAATTGGAAATTTGGGGAAAATTTTGAAAATTTAGCAATTTTTCAAATTTTGAATTTTTATTCTGTTAAACCAGAGAGTTATGTGACACAAAACAGTTAATAAATAACATTTCCCACATGTCTACTTTACATCAACACAATTTTGGAAACAAATTTTTTTTTGTTAGGACGTTATAAGGGTTAAAAGTTGACCAGCGATTTCTCATTTTTACAACAAAATTTACAAAATCATTTTTTGCAGGGACCACCTCGCATTTGAAGTCAGTTTGAGGGGTCTATATGGCTGAAAATACCCAAAAGTGACACCATTCTAAAACTGCATCCCTCAAGCTGATCAAAACCACATTTAAGAAGTTTATTAACCCTTCAAGTGCTTTACAGGAGCTGAAGCAACATGGAAGGAAAAAATGAACATTTAAATTTTTAGTCACAAAAATGATCTTTTACAAATATTTTTTTTTATTTTTACAAGGGTAAAAGGAGAAAATGGACAGATAAAGTTGTTTTGCAAATTCTCCTGAGTACACCAATACCCCATATGTGGGGGAAAACCACTGTCTGGGTGCACGGCAGGGCTCGAAAGAGAAGGAGTGCCATTTGACTTTTTCAAACCAAAATTGGCTGGAATTGAAATTGAACGCCATGTTGCGTTTGGAGAGCCCCTGATGTGCCTAAACAGTGAAAACCCTCCACAAATGACACCATTTTAGAAACTAGACCCCCTAAGGAACTTATCTAGATCTGTTGTGAGCACCCTCAAGTGTTTCACTAAAGTTTATAATTATAATGCCTGGGTGTGAAAAAAAACAAAATTCTACAAAAATGACTTTTTAGTCCCTAATTTTTGATTTTTTCCAAGGAAATTGGACCCCAAAAGTTGTTGTCCAATTTGTCCTGAGTATGCTGATACCCCATATGTGGGAGGGGAAACTGTTTGGGCGCACGGCAGAGCTCGGAAAGGAAGTAATGACGTTTTGGAATGTATATTTTGATGGGTGTCATGTTCAGTTTGCAGAGACCCTGATGTGCCTAAACAGTGGAAACCCCCACAAGTGACCCCATTTTGGAAGCTAGACCACCTAAGGAACTTATCTAGATCTTTGGTGAGCACATTGAACCCCAAGTGCTTCACAGAAGTTTATAATGCTGGGCATGAAAATAAAAATCCTATTTTTTTTCCCACAAAAATGATATTTTAGTCACCAATTTTTTTATTTTCCCAAGGGTAACAGGAGAAATTGGACCACAAAAGTTGTTGTCCAATTTGTCCTGAGTAAGCTAATACCCCATATGTGTGGGGGAACACTGTCTGAGCGCACGGTAGAGCTCGGACAGGAAGGAGTGCCAGCTGACTTTTTCAAACCAAAATTGTCTGGAATCGAGATTGGACGCCATGTCGCGTTTGGAGACCCCCTAAACAGTGGAAACGCCTACAAGTGACCCCAATTTAGAAACTAGACCCCCTAAGGAACTTATCTAGATCTGTGGTGAGCACTTTGAACCCCCAAGTGGTTAACAGAAGTTTATAACTTGAAACAAAACGATCCAGCTCAAGAAGATGAAATCCAAAATTCTTAATTCAAGATCCAAATAACAATGAGAAAAATACCCGACCAGAACACCCGGAGGAGAGGTTGCTAGTGAGAGACTGAACGCGTTTCGAACAGGTGTTCTTAGACTTCAGTAACTGACTTCAAACTGAAGTCTAAGAACACCTGTTCGAAACGCGTTCAGTCTCTCACTAGCAACCTCTCCTCCGGGTGCCCCGGTCGGGTATTTTTCTCATTGTTATTTGGATCTTGAATAAAGAATTTTGGATTTCATCTTCTTGAGCTGGATCGTTTTGTTTCAAGGCATTCATCTATCACCGTCTTACAGGGACGTGATCCATGTCTCGAAGATTTATTGGCATTCAAAGGGTGAGCTGGAATTTTCATCTTGTATGCTAGAAGTTTATAACGCAGAGCGGTGAAAATAAAAAAATCATTTTTTTTCCTCAAAAAATGATTGTTTGGCCCTCAATTTTTTATTTTTACAAGGGTAACAGGAGAAATTGGACCACAAAAGTTGTTGTCCAGTTTGTCCTGAGCACGCTGGTACCCCATATGTGGGGGGAACCACTGTTTGGGCACATGTCGGGGCTCGGAAGGGAAGTAGTGAAGTTTTGAAATGCAGACTTTGATGGAATGGTCTGCGGGCGTCATGTTACGTTTGCAGAGCCCCTGATGTGCCTAAAGATTACAAAACCCCACAAGTGACCCCATTTTGGAAACTAGACCCCCCAAGGAGCTTATCTAGATGTGTGGTGAGTACTTTGAACCCCCAAGTGCTTCACAGAAGTTTATAATGCAGAGTAGTGAAAATAAAAAATCATTTCTTTTCCACAAAAATAATTTTTTATCCCCCAATTTTTTATTTTTCCAAGGGTAACAGGAGAAATTAGACCCCCAAAGTTGTTGTGCAATTTTTCCTGAGTACGCTGATTCCTCATACAGTACAGACCAAAAGTTTGGACACACCTTCTCATTCAAAGGTTTTTCTGTATTTTCATGGCTTTGAAAATTGCAGAATCACACTGAAGGCATCAAAGCTATGGATTAACACATGTGGAATTATACATTACACTTTACAAAAAAGTGTGAAACAACTGAAAATATGTCTTATATTCTAGGTTCTTCAAAGTAGCCACCTTTTGCTTTGATTACTGCTTTGCATGCAGAAAAGGTGAACTGATGGATTCTACATGCCTGGTTCCCACCGTGAAGCATGGAGGAGGTGGTGTGATGGTGGGGGTGCTTTGCTGGTGACACTGTTGAGGATTTATTCAAAATTGAAGGCATAGTGAACCATAATGGCTACCACAGCATCTTGCAGCGGCATGCTATTCCATCCGGTTTGCGTTTAGTTGGACCATCATTTATTTTTCAACAGGACAATGACCCCAAACACACCTCCAGACTGTGTAAGGGCTATTTGACCAAGGAGGAGAGTGTTGGGCTGCTACGCCAGATGACCTGGCCTCCACAGTCACCAGACCTGAACCCAATCGAGATGGTTTGGGGTGAGCTAGAGGGGGTTTATTTACTACTTTTTTATTTTGATCACTGTGATAGGGTCTATCACAGTGATCAAAATGTACCTGGCATGAATGAATTTGGAAGATGGCGGTGCCCATGGAGGAAGATGGAGGGACACTGGTAGTGACACCAGGACTCGGGAGGTATCGGGAGGGGGGAGGGAGCATCGGAAAGCAGGGGGGAAGCGGAGGGCAGGGGAGGGGGAGCAAATACTGACGGCGGCGGCAGATCGCCGTTGTCATTCAGTGGCGGGGCAGATCACTAATGTCAGTCGGTGGGGGGGCAGATCGTGATCTCCATCCATGGCCGATGATATTGCAGCATCAGCCATGGCTAGATTGTAATATTTCACCAAGTTTCATTAGTGAAATATTACAATTGCTCCGACTGGCTGTTTCACTTTCAACAACCAATCAGAGATATCGTAGCCAAGTGGGGGGCAAAGCCACCCCCCTTGGGGTGAAGTATAAGTCCTCCTGTACCTGCCGGTCGGGTGACCTTTCAGTGACCCCGGTCACCGGAGCCGCAGGAACGCGATCTCCCCATGACGCCACATAGGCGTCACAGGTCGGGAAGGCACCGACTTTCATGACACCTACGTGGCGTCACAGGTTGGGAAGGGGTTAAATTGTATTTTAAACTTCACCCTTACACCTCTGGAGATGAGGAGCAATGAGTGGGAATTGTGATTTCACTGTTGCAAGGAGATCCTCAATCCTGGGCTTTTTCTTTGCCACAGGGTTTATATTTGTCTCCAGTCGGGAGAGGGGTTTTTCATGGTTTTAGCCCTTATCTATGATGAGCGAAAGGCAGTCCTCCAAACATAGTAATGTATAACATACACATAAATATATTAAGAGAAAGTGTTTTGGTGATGTATGCAGACCATACAGAAAAAACAAGCAAAACACTGGGCTCAAAAATGGGTGGATAATACCAAAAGAGTAATTATATTGCATCCATAATTAGAAGCAATCTGCAACTACCTGTATAATGAATTTTAGTTACAAGGTACACTTATAAAGCAGTAGTCAGCAATAATCATCTATAGAGAAAGTGCAGAGTTAAAAAAAATTAACAATAGGGTGCAAAATAAGTAAATAAATAAATAAACCTAGACACTACTGGGGTTACATCCCTGGCTGCCCCTAATGAGGCTGGAACAGGGTTAGTACTATGCATACCAAGGATCATGATCTATCTATCTCAATTAATGACATCACGCTTTCCCCGTACTGGAAGTCCTCTGCCTCAGAGTAACCTTTGACTTTGCGTTGTCCTTCAAACCGCACATCCAAGCTCTTTCCACCTCCTGTCGCCTCCAGCTCAAAAATATCTCCAGAATCAGTCCTTTCCTCAACCCTCAATCTACTAAAATGCCTGTGCATGCCCTCATCATCTCCTGCCTCGACTACTGCAACATCCTTTTCTGTGGCCTCCGGCTAACACTCCTCCTCTTCTCCCCTCTGCAAATCTCTTTACTGGATCCCATTCCCTCAGTGTATCCAGTTCAAATTACTAATACTGACCTACAAAGCTATCAATAACCTGTCTCCTCCATCACGCCGGCCTTCATGCCATTCCAGGTCTCCACCTTCTCCTCTCTTGCTATTGGCGCCAAATCTCCCCGAGGTTTGGTTCGCAAGGTTTTTATAACCCAGGGCTCCACCCTGTGAGTCAAGTGACTAGTATCAGCACATGAAGCTCCCTCCCTGAAACCTTTCCACCTGACTGCACCCGGCCAGTAGATGGCACCCCCCTCCCTATAGTTGTATCCCACAAGGATTCCTCAGGGGTATCACCGCATCCTCTTACGACTGGGCTGTCCAGAACAGCAGCCAAACGTGAAAGCACAGTGACATTGCCAAATACAACAGCCTGCCCGCAAAGGATGAATGAATGAGTATAGTTACTCTGAAATAAGTCAGGACTTACAATATATCTGACATTAAGTATTCACGAGGGGCATTGAATAACTGGTTATCCTAAACTTAATTAGTAAGTATTGAGATAGATATTGTGTAAATAAATTAGAAATAATATAATAAAAAATTAAAAATTAAAAATAAAAGATATAATCAATATAAAAAATATATTAATATAAAAAAATAAAATCAATATACAAAAGAAAAAATAAAAATAGATTACAAAAAAAAAAATTAAATAGTTTTACCACCTTAGGGGCAGTACATTCCATTCAGGAAATTGACAGCTTTTATGCTCTTATTTAACCAACTCAATGACATTCTTTAGTTGACTGACAGAACTGGCTTGCCTAGTTTTATAGTTGGCAGTATGGGAAACTAGTAGAATATGTGTAACGAAAAAAATAATAAAGAAAAATAAAATCTTGTAAGTCTATTAAATGTCTGTTAGCCAAAACTGAGTGTATAAACTTAGCACATAGCTTTGTATGGGATGTAGCCCTTATAAATGGCTAAGAGGCTCAGTGCCCCATTTTACCCATGTGTAACAAATGACCATATATACTAATTAAGGTGCTGAGTGCGCCATTATGCCCTCCGCAGAGGCATAGCTAGGGTTTCGGTTTAGTGGGGGCGAAACTTCTGAGTGGGCCCCTAACCAGAGAACCTCAGCAAATGACAGCACTGTTGCCAAAAATAATCTATATATAAAAAGACCAATATTGATATCACCGCCGTATGGTCAGTGGTAAATAATACCAGTCCTACAGAACATATAAGAGATCATAGCAGAGTTACAGATAATGACTTACCGCTGACGTTCCTTCTGATGGAATCGTTCACTTTTCATGTCTTTTCCATCTGGCCCAGACCGACATAACGACTCCTCCAGCCGAGACTTGACTGCAGAAAATACAACAAAGACACATTTCACTTCTCATATTTTCAGCACCGTCACGGTCACCGATTGGACTATTCTCAACCTGTACAAACTCCTCATCCTGCTGATACCCCAATACTGAGCCGCTGCTGTCATATGTGTCCCTATTACTGCTCCTGATACCCCAATACTGAGCCGCTGCTGCCGTATGTGTCCCTATTACTGCTCCTGATACCCCAATACTGAGCTGCTGCTGCTGTCATATGTGTCCCTATTACTGCACCTCATACCCCAATACTGAGCCGCTGCTGCCGTATGTGTCCCTATTACTGCTCCTGATACCCCAATACTGAGCCGCTGCTGCCGTATGTGTCCCTATTACTGCTCCTGATACCCCAATACTGAGCTGCTGCTGCTGTCATATGTGTCCCTATTACTGCACCTGATACCCCAATACTGAGCCGCTGCTGTCATATGTGTCCCTATTACTGCACCTCATACCCCAATACTGAGCCGCTGCTGTCATGTGTCCCTATTACTGCACCTGATACCCCAATACTGAGCCGCTGCTGTCATATGTGTCCTTATTACTGCACCTGATACCCCAATACTGAGCTGCTGCTGTCATATGTGTCCTTATTACTGCACCTGATACCCCAATACTGAGCCGCTGCTGTCATAGTGCCCCTATTACTTACACCTGTACCCCAATACTGAGCCTGCTGCTGTCATATGTGTCCTTATTACTGCACCTGATACCCCATACTGAGCCTGCTGCTGTATGTGCCCCTATTACGCACCTTTACCAATATGACCTCGCATATGATGTCTTATTACTAATGCACCCCAATAGAGCATAGCTGCTGCAAGTGCCCCATTAGCATACACCTGTACCCAATATGAATGCCTGCGCCCATATGGCCATTACTCACTATACCCATAGAGCTCTTTATGCCCCTATACTATTGACAGGCCTTAATTCTATAATGCACCCCATATGGCTCTGTCATATGTCCCCATATAACCATGTATGACCCCTAGCATGTATATTATACCTGTCCCCATATGCAGTCCCCATCCCTATATAATGCCCATCATGTCATTATAATGCCACCCCCACTATATCCCTATACTATGATGCCCCCATAGCATGCATATAATGCACTCCCCTATAGTCCCTACTATTATAATGCACCCATAGCAGTCCATTTATAATGCACCCCCCATATGACAGCCTTATTATAATGCACCCCATAGGAGCTCATTATAATCCACCCCATAGCAGCTCTATATTAATGCACCCCATAGGCACGCCCCATTCACTTATTATAATGCACCCCATAGGCAGTCACTTTATAATGCACCCCCATAGCAGCCTTATTTATAATGCACCCCATAGACAGCTCATTTATAATGCACCCCATAGCAGCCTTATTTATAATGCACCCCATAGCAGCTTATTTATAATGCATCCCCCATAGGCAGCCTTATTTATAATGCACCCCCATAGGCAGTCTTATTATAATGCACCCCCATAGCAGCCTTATTTATAATGCACCCCATAGGCAGTCTTATTTATAATGCACCCCCATATGCAGCCTTATTTATAATGCACCCCATAGCAGCCATTTATAATGCCTCCCCCATATGCAGCCTTATTTATAATGCACCCCCATAGGCAGTCATTTATATACCCAGTGCCCCATATGCCAGCCTTATTTATAATGCACCCCATAGGCCTCTTATAATGCACCCCATAGGCAGTCCATTTATAACGCAGTCCCCCATATGCAGCCTTATTTATAATGCACCCCATAGGCAGTCATTTATAACGCAGTCCCCCATATGCAGCCTTACTTATAATGCACCCCATAGGCAGTCATTTATAACGCAGTCCCCCATATGCAGCCTTACTTATAATGCACCCCATAGGCAGTCATTTATAACGCAGTCCCCCATATGCAGCCTTATTATAATGCACCCCATAGGCAGTCATTTATAACGCAGTCCCCCATATGCAGCCTTTTATAATGCACCCCATAGGCAGTCATTTATAATGCACCCCCATATGCAGCCTTATTATAATGCACCCCATAGGCAGCCATTTATAATGCATCCCCCATATGCAGCCTTATTATAATGCACCCCATAGGCAGTCATTTATAACGCAGTCCCCATATGCAGCCTTATTATAATGCACCCCATAGGCAGTCATTTATAAGCAGCCCCATAGCAGCTTTATATGCACCCCATATGCAGCCTTACTTATAATGCACCCCATAGGCAGTCATTTATAATGCACTCCCCCATATGCAGCCTTATTATAATGCACCCCATAGGCAGCATTTATAATGCAGCTCCCCCATATGCAGCCTTATTTATAATGCACCCCATAGGCAGTCATTTATAACGCAGTCCCCCATATGCAGCCTTATTTATAATGCACCCCATAGGCAGTCATTTATAACGCAGTCCCCCATATGCAGCCTTACTTATAATGCACCCCATAGGCAGTCATTTATAATGCACTCCCCCATATGCAGCCTTATTATAATGCACCCATAGGCAGCCATTTATAGCACTCCCCATATGCAGCCTTATTTATAATGCACCCCATAGGCAGTCATTTATAACGCAGTCCCCCATATGCAGCCTTATTTATAATGCACCCCATAGGCAGTCATTTATAATGCACTCCCCCATATGCAGCCTTATTTATAATGCACCCCATAGGCAGCCATTTATAATGCACTCCCCCATATGCAGCCTTACTTATAATGCACCCCATAGGCAGTCATTTATAACGCAGTCCCCCATATGCAGCCTTACTTATAATGCACCCCATAGGCAGCCATTTATAATGCACTCCCCCATATGCAGCCTTATTATAATGCACCCCATAGGCAGCCCATTTATAATGCACTCCCCCATATGCAGCCTTACTTATAATGCACCCCATAGGCAGCCATTTATAATGCAGTCCCCCATATGCAGCCTTACTTATAATGCACCCCATAGGCAGTCATTTATAATGCACTCCCCCATATGCAGCCTTACTTATAATGCACCCCATAGGCAGTCATTTATAACGCAGTCCCCCATATGCAGCCTTACTTATAATGCACCCCATAGGCAGCCATTTATAATGCACGTCCCCCATATGCAGCCTTACTTATAATGCACCCCATAGGCAGTCATTTATAATGCACTCCCCCATATGCAGCCTTATTTATAAGCACCCCATAGGCAGTCATTTATAACGCAGTCCCCCATATGCAGCCTTATTTATAATGCACCCCATAGGCAGCCATTTATAACGCAGTCCCCCATATGCAGCCTTACTTATAATGCACCCCATAGGCAGTCATTTATAACTGCACTCCCCCATATGCAGCCTTACTTATAATGCACCCCATAGGCAGTCATTTATAATGCACTCCCCCATATGCAGCCTTACTTATAATGCACCCCCATAGGCAGTCATTTATAACGCACTCCCCCATATGCAGCCTTACTTATAATGCACCCCATAGGCAGTCATTTATAACGCAGTCCCCCATATGCAGCCTTACTTATAATGCACCCCATAGGCAGTCATTTATAACGCAGTCCCCCATATGCAGCCTTACTTATAATGCACCCCATAGGCAGTCATTTATAATGCACCCCCCATATGCAGCCTTACTTATAATGCACCCCATAGGCAGTCATTTATAATGTCCCCCATATGCAGCCTTACTTATAATGCACCCCATAGGCAGTCATTTATAATGCATCCCCCATATGCAGCCTTATTATAATGCACCCCATAGGCAGTCATTTATAACGCAGTCCCCCATATGCAGCCTTACTTATAATGCACCCCATAGGCAGCCATTTATAATGCACTCCCCATATGCAGCCTTACTTATAATGCACCCCATAGGCAGTCATTTATAATGCACTCCCCCATATGCAGCCTTATTTATAATGCACCCCATAGGCAGTCATTTATAATGCACTCCCCCATATGCAGCCTTACTTATAATGCACCCCATAGGCAGTCATTTATAATGCACTCCCCCATATGCAGCCTTACTTATAATGCACCCCATAGGCAGTCATTTATAATGCACTCCCCCATATGCAGCCTACTTATAATGCACCCCATAGGCAGTCATTTATAATGCATCCCCCATATGCAGCCTTATTATAATGCACCCCATAGGCAGTCATTTATAATGCACTCCCCCATATGCAGCCTTATTTATAATGCACCCCATAGGCAGTCATTTATAATGCACTCCCCCATATGCAGCCTATTATAATGCACCCCATAAGGCAGTCATTTATAATGCAGCTCCCCATATGCAGCCTCTATAATGCACCCCATAGGCAGTCATTTATAACGCAGTCCCCCATATGCAGCCTACTATAATGCCCCCAGGCAGTCATTATAACGCAGTCCCCATATGCAGCCTTACTTATAATGCACCCCATAGGCAGTCATTTATAACGCAGTCCCCATATGCAGCTTATTTATAATGCACCCCATAGAAGCCATTTATAATGCATCCCCCATTATGCAGCCTACTTATAATGCACCCATAGCAGTCATTATACGCAGGGTCCCCCATATGCAGCCTTATTTATATGCACCCCCATAGGCAGTCATTTATAATGTTCCCCATATGCAGCCTTATTTATAATGCACCCCATGGGCAGTCATTATAATGCACTCCCCCATATGCAGCCTTATTTATAATGCACCCATAGGCAGCCATTTATAATGCACCCCCCATAGCAGCCTTATTATAATGCACCCCATAGGCAGTCATTTATAACGCAGTCCCCCATATGCAGCCTTATTTATAATGCACCCCATAGGCCGTCTTATAATGCACCCCCATAGGCAGTCATTTATAACGCAGTCCCCCATATGCAGCCTTATTTATAATGCACCCCATAGGCAGTCATTTATAACGCAGTCCCCCATATGCAGCCTTACTTATAATGCACCCCATAGGCAGTCATTTATAACGCAGTCCCCCATATGCAGCCTTACTTATAATGCACCCCATAGGCAGTCATTTATAACGCAGTCCCCCATATGCAGCCTTACTTATAATGCACCCCATAGGCAGTCATTTATAACGCAGTCCCCCATATGCAGCCTTACTTATAATGCACCCCATAGGCAGTCATTTATAACGCAGTCCCCCATATGCAGCCTTATTTATAATGCACCCCATAGGCAGCCATTTATAATGCACTCCCCCATATGCAGCCTTATTTATAATGCACCCCATAGGCAGTCATTTATAACGCAGTCCCCCATATGCAGCCTTATTTATAATGCACCCCATAGGCAGTCATTTATAACGCAGTCCCCCATATGCAGCCTTACTTATAATGCACCCCATAGGCAGTCATTTATAACGCAGTCCCCCATATGCAGCCTTACTTATAATGCACCCCATAGGCAGCCATTTATAACGCAGTCCCCCATATGCAGCCTTATTTATAATGCACCCCATAGGCAGTCATTTATAACGCAGTCCCCCATATGCAGCCTTACTTATAATGCACCCCATAGGCAGTCATTTATAACGCAGTCCCCCATATGCAGCCTTACTTATAATGCACCCCATAGGCAGTCATTTATAACGCAGTCCCCCATATGCAGCCTTACTTATAATGCACCCCATAGGCAGTCATTTATAACGCAGTCCCCCATATGCAGCCTTATTTATAATGCACCCCATAAGGCAGTCATTTATAACGCAGTCCCCCATATGCAGCCTTATTTATAATGCACCCCATAGGCAGTCATTTATAATGCACTCCCCCATATGCAGCCTTACTTATAATGCACCCCATAGGCAGTCATTTATAACGCAGTCCCCCATATGCAGCCTTACTTATAATGCACCCCATAGGCAGCCATTTATAACGCAGTCCCCCATATGCAGCCTTATTTATAATGCACCCCATAGGCAGTCATTTATAATGCACTCCCCCATATGCAGCCTTACTTATAATGCACTCCATAGGCAGCCATTTATAATGCAGTCCCCCATATGCAGCCTTATTTATAATGCACCCCATAGGCAGTCATTTATAATGCACTCCCCCATATGCAGCCTTACTTATAATGCACCCCATAGGCAGCTATTTATAACGCAGTCCCCCATATGCAGCCTTATTTATAATGCACCCCATAGGCAGTCATTTATAATGCACTCCCCCATATGCAGCCTTACTTATAATGCACCCCATAGGCAGTCATTTATAATGCACCCCCATAGGCAGTCATTTATAACGCAGTCCCCCATATGCAGCCTTACTTATAATGCACCCCATAGGCAGCCATTTATAACGCAGTCCCCCATATGCAGCCTTACTTATAATGCACCCCATAGGCAGTCATTTATAATGCACTCCCCCATATGCAGCCTTACTTATAATGCACCCCATAGGCAGCCATTTATAATGCACTCCCCCATATGCAGCCTTATTTATAATGCACCCCATAGGCAGTCATTTATAACGCAGTCCCCCATATGCAGCCTTACTTATAATGCACCCCATAGGCAGCCATTTATAATGCACTCCCCCATATGCAGCCTTACTTATAATGCACCCCATAGGCAGCCATTTATAACGCAGTCCCCATATGCAGCCTTACTTATAATGCACCCCATAGGCAGTCATTTATAATGCACTCCCCCATATGCAGCCTTACTTATAATGCACCCCATAGGCAGCCATTTATAACTCAGTCCCCCATATGCAGCCTTACTTATAATGCACCCCATAGCAGTCATTTATAATGCACTCCCCCATATGCAGCCTTATTTATAATGCACCCCATAGGCAGTCATTTATAACGCAGTCCCCCATATGCAGCCTTACTTATAATGCACCCCATAGGCAGCCATTTATAACGCAGTCCCCCATAAGCAGCCTTACTTATAATGCACCCCATAGGCAGTCATTTATAATGCACTCCCCCATATGCAGCCTTACTTATAATGCACCCCATAGGCAGCCATTTATAATGCACTCCCCCATATGCAGCCTTACTTATAATGCACCCCATAGGCAGTCATTTATAACGCAGTCCCCCATAAGCAGCCTTACTTATAATGCACCCCATAGGCAGTCATTTATAATGCACTCCCCCATATGCAGCCTTACTTATAATGCACCCATAGGCAGCCATTTATAATGCACTCCCCCATATGCAGCCTTATTTATAATGCACCCCCATAGGCAGCCATTTATAATGCACTCCCCCATATGCAGCCTATTTATAATGCACCCCCAAATGCAGTCTTATTTATAATGCACCCCCATTACAAAAATAATAAATCCAGTACTCACCCCTCTTGCTCCCGGCTCCTGCGCTGCTCACTGCTCTCCCTCTCAGCGTCTGACTGCTGGCGCCGGGCAGTGACGTCATCGCGCCCGCTGTCAGACGCTAAGAGGGGGATTATGGGAGAGAAGGAGCACTCGCTCCTTCTCTCACAATGCGGTCAGCTGTATCGGCTAGATGCCGATACAGCTGACCCTCCGATGACGGGCGGGGGGCCCACTGCTGGCACAGGGCCCCCCACCGCCTGCTCAGGGGCCCCATAGCGGCCGGCGGCAGAGCAGGGAGAGCGATTCTCCCTGCTCTGCCCCAGAATGTAACTGTATCGGTGCGCTGTGCATGCCGATACAGTTACAGTAGCGTAGCTCCGGGTGGGCCCCCTCAGAGCGCGAGGCCCGGGGCCACCGCCCCCGGTAGCTACGCTACTGGCCCTCCGGTTTCTCATGTCTTGCATCTCTCACTGGTGATTGATAGTGATTGCTAGTCCTGGATTGCTTGAGATTTCTCTGCAGTGATCGCTCCAAGCAAGTCAACACTATCAATCACCAGTGAAAGAGGCAGGATATGGAAAACCAGAGGGCAGAAGGGTGCAATGAGCCTCCTTGCCACATAAAGGATGCACTGAGCACCCCGATTGGCATACATGGTTACATTTTAGTGTTCTAATCTCTGCCTCCATTCTGCAGAAACTGAAAGTACAATTTCTATAAGGGCTATTTTTCCTACAAGGCTTTGTGCTTGTAAGGGTCGCAAGGATCAAGGTGTAGAGCTGTAACCCCAGGCACCAGTGAAATGGGTTTCTTTGATGTGTTGGTGATAGTTAACTTATGGTCTGAAATAAGGTTGCATGCATTCAGAAGATGCAGGAAACCCTGATGGGTTACAATTACAAGGAAAAAAAAGCAGTCCACTTTGACTCTGCTGTATCAGGGTTACCCACTAACCCACAGCAATATGTCCTTGCAATATCCACTGCAGCTGAGCTCTTTTTCTGTCTCTAATCCAGTTACCACATTACAGGGTCAAAGGCAGGGATGCACATCTCTGGACCTCAAGTGCCACCAACAGTGCATGTTTTCAGGATTTCCTTAGCATTGCACAGGGTGTTGGAATCATCACTTATGCAGGTGATTAAGTTATCACCTGTGCAATACTAAAGAAATCCTGAAAACATGCACTGTTGGTGACTTTTGAGGACTGGAGTCACTCACTGCCCCTACAGATCTCTCACTTCCTCTGATTTGTCACACTATCTAAAAACTAAGAACTAACCTCCCCTAGTTTCCTTGCAACTCCTACCTCCATCTGGGCTGTTCAGCTGCTGACTCTTTTTTGCCCAGTTGTCTAATCAAATACAGCTTTAATCCCTTCACCCCCCTCCAAGCCTGTTTTCACCTTCATGACCAAGCCAAATATTACAATTCTGACCAGTCTCACTTTATGTGGTAATAACTCTGGAACACCTCAACGGATTCCACTGATTTTGAGAACGTTTTTTCATGACATATTGTACTTCATGATAGTGGTAACATTTATTCAATATAACTAAGATTTATTTGTAAAAAATGGAAATGTGGCAAAAATTTTGAAAATGAAGCAATTTCCAAACTTTTCATTTTTATACCCTTAAATCAGAGAGTTATGTCACACAAAATAGTTCATAAACAACATTTCCCACAAGTCTACTTTACATCAGCAACATCTTTGAAACATAATTTGTTTTTGTTAGGAAGCTATAAGGGTTAACATTTGACAAGCAATTTCTCACTGTAACGCTTCCCACGGCTGCGGGGCGTCGGGACATGGCATAGCTTACCTAACTAGCCAATGCTCCCATGCCGCCAGTCCACGACGACGTGAGGCATGCGTCCCAGATGGTAAGAGAATGTGGACCCACTGGACCACAGAGGGAGACCCGGGCCTGCCCGGACTAGGGGAGGGCAGTGACCGGGATCTGTGGCAGCTGAGCATGTGGGCAAGATGGCGTCCTGCAGGACTAGACAACACCGCACAACTTCAGGTATGAAGAAACATAAAGTTTGCTTGAAGACAAACACAGTACATAAACAGAACATAATGCCGGGCTCCAGATTCCGCACATCAGTGAAGGGTACACGTCTCAGGATTACAGACGAGTGCAGGAGGACATCTCGAGTAGATGCAGTCCAGGTTTATCTGGCACGGGCATACTAGGGCGGCCTCTCTCTCAGGCCTCAGGCGTAGCACAGGCTCAGCAGGAGAACATCAGACACCGACCTCAGATACACTTCAGACAATGGCGGGGTCATCACGGGTAGATGCAGTCCAGGATCATCTGGCATGGGCATACTAGGACGGCCTCTCTCTCAGGCCTCAGGCGTAGCACAGGCTCAGCAGGAGAACTTCAGACACCGGCCCAGGACGAACATCAGACGATGGCGGGGTCATCACGGGTTGATGCAGTCCAGGATCATCTGGCACGGGCATACTAGGACGGCCTCTCTCTCAGGCCTCAGGCGTAGCACAGGCTCAGCAGGAGAACATCAGACACTGACCCAGGACAGACGTCATCACAGGGTAGACCACGGGGGAACCGGCAGGACATCGGAACATCAGGAACACGGACTCAGGAACACGGACTCAGGAACACGGACTCAGGACACTGGCATCGGACTCCGGACATCTGGCAACGATCGGCAGGCTCCGGACATCTGGCAACGATCGGCAGGCTCCGGGCATCAGGCAGGGAAGGACAGGATCCGGACATCAGGCCGTGGTCATCAGGCTCTGGACAAGAGGTCACGATCCTCGGACTCCGGACATCTGGCAGCGACCTATAAAGGAACCCCAGCGGTCTGGTGCAAGCCCCACCAGGCTCAACGGGAGCCGGCCGGGGATTGCACCGAATAACAAGCTGAGCACAGAGTAACAGAAACTCAGCACACACACCGGACTCCTCCTTCCAAGATGAACTCAGGTTATATAGCAAAGAATCACAGTCACTGGCACGGGGTTCAGGACACAGAAGGACTTCAGGAACATAACACAGCAGACACAGTTCAGACAGTCAGGTACAGGAACAGATCCAGGATCAGGGATTCAGGAAACAAAACACAACAGGAACAGGCCTGGATATGCAGCCTCCAGGAAGGGCGATCTGGGTATTCTGCCCCCAGAGCTGGCGGAAACACAAGACACAGTTCAGACATTCAGGTACAGGAACAGATCCAGGATCAGGGATTCTGGAAACAAGACACAACAGGAACAGGCCTGGATATGCAGCCTCCAGGAAGGGCGATCTGAGTATTCTGCCCCCAGGGCTGGTGGAAACACAAGACAGGACAAAGGGAATCAGCTCTCCAGAACTGATCACACTCAGAGCAGGAGCTGAACACACAAACACACATGGCTAGGTTCAGGAACTCAATGCAAAGCTCTGGCAATACCCCACAGGGCAGGGGAACTTTATATAGGAGCTGCCTCACAGCGATAGGCTGGAGCAGCAATTCTAGTGCACACCCATTCCTCATAAAAGCAGGAAAGGTGTGGCCCATGCACCCTATGCAAAGCCAGACACAAATCAGCACAGCAAGGACACCTGGCAATGGCTGCAGCCTAACACACGTAGTAAGTCATGCACCACTGCAGAGGACCTTGCAACCTATGGGTAGCTTCCACAGCAATAGCCAGGGACCGCACATGTGGGTGGTCATGCAACGCAGCGGAGACACTCACGCAAGCACGGCTATGCAGCGGAGCTGGGAACTGAGCAGCATCCATACAGGTAACAGACAACAGTATCCCAGCTGGTTAGGGGAAGAGGAGCAAAGGGTTAAAGCAAAGACATGCAAAGTAATGCCGGAAAACAAAGTACAGACAATACCGGCGTTACAGTATCTCCCTCCTCAGGCCCCCTCTTCTGAAGACCCAAGTAGAAAAAAATTCCCCAGAAAATTCACTTGGGTTTGGTGGTAAGTCCCACAGTTCACAATATGGCAGCAGAGTTCATAGCTCGAAAAGTCCGAACCGCTGACCAAGCGGTGAATCGAGCCATCTAGTCCACTTACCACATGTGAACCAACAGTCTAGTTCGCACCTTAGGTGGAGCTTGGAGAAAGTCCTGCAGACCACACATGCTCGGCGGAGTCCATGGCCAGAGCTTTCTGTAACGCTTTCCACGGCTGCGGGGCGTCAGGACATGGCATAGCTTGCCTAACTAGCCAATGCTCCCACGCCGCCAGTCCACGATGACGTGAGTCATGCGTCCCAGATGGTAAGAGAATGTGGACCCACTGGACCACAGAGGGAGACCCGGGCCTGCCCGGACTAGGCAGCTGAGCATGTGGGCAAGATGGAGACCTGCAGGACTAGACAACACCGCACAACTTCAGGTATGAAGAAACATAAAGTTTACTTGAAGACAAACATAGTACATAAACAGAACATAATGCCGGGCTCCCGATTCCACACATGAGCGAAGGGTACACGTCTCAGGGTTACAGACGAGTGCAGGAGGACATCTCGGGTAGATGCAGTCCAGGATTATCTGGCATGGACATACTAGGGCGGCCTCTCAGGCCTCAGGCGTAGCACAGGCTCAGCAGGCGAACATCAGACACCGACCTAAGACAGACTTCAGACAATGGCGGGGTCATCACAGGTAATTGCAGTCCAGGATCATCTGGCACGGGCATACTAGGACGGCCTCTCTCTCAGGCCTCAGGCATAGCACAGGCTCAGCAGGAGAACTTCAGACACCGGCCCAGGACGAACGTCAGACGATGGCGGGGTCATCACGGGTTGATGCAGTCCAGGATCATCTGGCACGGGCATATTAGGACCGCCTCTCTCTCAGGCCTCAGGCGTAGCACAGGCTCAGCAGGAGAACATCAGACACTGACCCAGGACAGACGTCATCACAGGGTAGACCACAGGGGAACCGGAAGGACATCGGAACATCAGGAACATGGACTCAGGAACACGGACTCAGGACACTGGCATCGGACTCCAGACATCTGGCAACGATCGGCAGGCTCCGGACATCTGGCAACGATCGGCAGGCTCCGGGCATCAGGCAGGGAAGGACAGGATCCGGACATCTGGAAGTGGTCATCAGGCATTGGACATCAGGCCGTGGTCATCAGGCTCTGGACAAGAGGTCATGATCCTCGGACTCCGGACATCTGGTAGCGACCTATAAAAGAACCCCAGCGGTCTGGTGCAAGCCCCACCAGGCTCAACGGGAGCCGGCCGGGGATTGCACCAAATAACAAGCTGAGCACAGAGTAACAGAAACTCAGCACACACACCGGACTCCTCCTTCCAAGATGAACTCAGGTTATATAGCAAAGAATCACAGTCACTGGCACGGGGTTCAGGACACAGAAGGACTTCAGGAACATAACACAGCAGACACAGTTCAGACAGTCAGGTACAGGAACCCATCCAGGATCAGGGATTCAGGAAACAAAACATAACAGGAACAGGCCTGGATATGCAGCCTCCAGGAAGGGCGATCTGGGTATTCTGCCCCCAGAGCTGGCGGAAACACAAGACACAGTTCAGACATTCAGGTACAGGAACAGATCCAGGATCAGGGATTCTGGAAACAAGACACAACAGGAACAGGCCTGGATATGCAGCCTCCAGGAAGGGTGATCTGGGTATTCTGCCCCCAGAGCTGGCGGAAACACAAGACACAGTTCAGACATTCAGGTACATGAACAGATCCAGGATCAGGGATTCAGGAAACAAGACACAACAGGAACAGGCCTGGATATGCAGCCTCCAGGAAGGGCGATCTGGGTATTCTGCCCCAAAGCTGGCGGAAACACAAGACAGGACAAAGGGAATCAGCTCTCCAGAGCTGATCACACTCAGAGTAGGAGCTGAGCACACAAACACACATGGCTAGGTTCAGGAACTCAATGCAAAGCTCTGGCAACGCCCCACAGGGCAGGGGAACTTTATATAGGAGCTGCCTCACAGCGATAGGCTGGAGCAGCAATTCTAGTGCACACCCATTCCTCATAAAAGCAGGAAAGATGTGGCCCGCGCACCCTATGCAAAGCCAGACACAAATCAGCACAGCAAGGACACCTGGCAATGGCTGCAGCCTAACACACGTAGTAAGTCATGCACCACTGCAGAGGACCTTGCAACCTACGGGTAGCTTCCACAGCAGTAGCCAGGGACCGCACATGCGGTTTGTCTTGCAACGCAGCGGAGACACGCAAGTACGGCTACGCAGCGGAGCTTGGAACTGAGCAGCATCCATACAGGTAACAGACAACAGTTTCCCAGCTGGTTAGGGGAAGAGGAGCAAAGGGTTAAAGCAAAGACATGCAAAGTAATGCCGGAAAACAAAGTACAGACAATACCAGCGTTACACTCACTTTTTCAACAATGTTTACAAAACCATTTTTCAGGGACCACATAACATTTGAAGTTTGAGCAGCCTATATGACAGAAAATACCCAAAAGTGACAACATTCTAAAAACTGCACCCTCAAGGTATTCAAAACCACATTCAAGAAGTTTATTAACCCTTCAGGTGCTTCACAGAAATTAATGGAATGTGGAAGGAAAAAATTAACATTTAACTTTTAACTTTTTTTTCACAAAAATTTTACTTTAGACCTAATTTTTTTTATTTGCACAAGGGTGAAAGGAAAAAATGGACCAAAAAATTTGTTGTGAAATTTCTCCTGAGCATGCAAGTATCCTGTATGTGGGTGAAAACCACTGTTTGGCCATAGCTCGAAGAGAAGAATCTCCATTTAATTTTTTTGAATGTAAAATTTGCTAGAATAATTAGTGGACGCTATGTAGCATTTGGAGAGCCCCTGATGTGCCTAAACAGTAGAAACTGCCTACAAGTGACACCATTTTGGAAACTAGAACCCCCAGGGAACTTATCTAGATGAGTGGGGAACACCTTGAACCCCCAGGTGCTTCACAGAAGTTTATAACATTGAGAAGTGAAAATTTAAAAAAATCCCCAAATTTTGCATTTTCACAGGGATAACAGGTGAAATCGCACCACACAATTTGTTGTGCAATTTCTCCTGAGTATGCCAATACCCGGTGGAAAACTACTGTTTAGGTGCATGGCAGGGCTTGAAAGGGAAGGAGCACCATTTGACTTTTTGAATGCAAAATTTCCTGGAACAATTAGTAGACACCATATCACATTTGGAGAGCCCCTGATGTGTCTAAACAGTGGAAATCCACCACAGGTGACACAAATTTGGAAACTAGACCCCTCAGGGAACGTATCTAGTTGTGTGGTGAGAACCTGGAATTCCCAGGTGCTTCACAGAAGTTTATAACATTGAGCCGTGAAAATAAAAAAAAATCCCATTTTTCCCACAAAAATGTTCCTTTAGCCTCAAATTTAGCATTTTCACAAGGGTAACAGGAGAAAATGGCACCCAAAATTTGTTGTGTAATTTCTCCTGAGCATGTTGACACCTCAACATGCTGTTTGGGCACACAGCAGCGCTCAGAAAAGGAGTGAACGTTTTGGAACACAGACTTTGATGGAATGGTCGGCGTGTGTCATGTCGCGTTTGGAGAGCCCCTGATGTTCCTAAACACTGGAAAAAACCCACAAGTGACCCCATTTTGGAAACTAGACCCATTAAGGAATTTGTCTAGATGTGTCTAATGTTCTTTTAGCCCAATTTTGTTCATTTTCACAAGGATAGCAAATGGACCTCAGAATTTGTTGTGCAATTTCTCCTGAGTAAGCTGTTACCCAATATGTGGTCTAAAAGTACTTTTGAGGCACAATGCAAAGATCAGAAGGGAAGAAGGGGCATTTGGATTTCAGAGCACAGAATTCAATGGATTTCTTTTGGGGGGAGAGGAGCCATTTTGCTTTTCCAGAGCCTTTATACTATCAGTATCGTGGAAGCCCCCAAGATTTCCATTGACAGATGATAGACCTGAATGGAGACTTGCTTTTTTTTAGGATTGATTTGAAGCTTTTGTTAGGAACATTTTACATAACGTTTGGGATCACATTTATCTGGCGCTCTACACTGAAGGGGTTTCCATCTAAATCTCCAAGTGGCGTCATTCAGATGTAACCCCCCAGAGATCCATTCAATATAATGAGGCAAAATACAGAATAAATGAAGTATATAGTCCAAAGTAGAGTACAAAAAAGGCTTCAATTTATGTTTATATGTACAAGGCAATAGATAATGAAAAAACGTATCAGTGGCAAGGTTATTCAAAGCAGAGACCGTGTACAGAAAAAAGGAGGGCGTAGTACCACAAATATAGTGCGATCTAAAAAAAGAAACAAAACTTAATTGTTCATTCAGGCCAGCCAGCACCATAGTTTTCAAATTCGAGATCCATCGGCACTCTCTCTGTGTGAGGATACATATCATGTCCCTACCTCTAATACCCATGCGTACCCGGTCAATTCCCCATATCTTTATCTCACTGGGATTGCAATTCTGTTGTAGTTTAAAGTGTCTAGAAAATGTTTTAAGACAGTCCACGTCATCCAGATCACAGGAGGCCATAATAATTCTTAAGTGTTCATGTGTTCTCACACGTAATTCATGGAATGTCAATCCAATGCAATCAAATTACAACTACTGTACATCTTGCGTAAAGTACTACATGTGTAGTGGTACAGGTAATATAATCATTGCAAGACACTCAGCACATGGGAAAAATCACTCCCTTTCCCCCCAGTGTTAAAAAGAGATGGGGACTTGGTCACATGATGACTAGAGATGAGCGACTTTGCCTCAGGGAGGGTCGAGTCGGGTTTCGGACCACCCGACTTTCCCAAAAGTCGAGTCGAACAAAATCGGCCGACTATCGGAAAAAGGAAACTTGAACCGACCCCAATGCAAGTCAATGGGGAAGAAAAGTCCGCAGGGAGTGGAGGACAGTAAACACACCTACAGTGCCCATTTCAATGCCAACGACATCAATTCTTATTACTTAACCCCTCTCTGACATTAGACGTACTATCCCGTCCATAAAACCCGTGCCATTCTGCCCATGGACGGGATAGTACGTCATAGGCGATCAGCTGCGCTCCTGAGGGGAGCGCAGCTAATCGCCGCCGGGTGTCAGCTGATTATCACAGCTGACACCCGTGACTGTGTGTCAGGAGTGGTCACGGACCGCTCCCGGCACATTAACCCCTAGCACACCGCGATCAAACATGATCGCGGTGTACTGGGGGCACAGGGGAGGATTGCGCAGGGTGGGGGCTCCCTGCGCGCCCCCTGGGACCCTCAGACCAGCGCGATGTGATCGCGCTGTTCTGAGGGCTTCCTCCCTCCCAGGACCCGGATCCAAGATGGCGCCGGGGTCCTGGAGGGAGGCGGCTTCCTCAGTGCCTGCTGAGAGCAGGCACTGAGAAGCCTGCTGCACTGCCTGAGCGATCGCTGGTGTGACAGTGTGCTGTGCACACTGTCACACCAGCGATTTGATAAAATACAGTGATGTCCCACCCTGGGACAAAGTAAAAAAGTTAAAAAAATAAAAATAAACATGTTATAAAAAAAATCCAAAATAAATAAAAAAAAAAAAAAATATTCCCCAATAAATTCATTTCTTCCTGTAAATAAAAAAACCAAAACAATAAAAGTACACATATTTGGTATCGCCGCGTCCGTAACGACCCCCCCTATAAAACTGTCCCACTAGTTAACCCCTTTAGTGAACCCTTAAAAAAAAAAAAAACGAAGCAAAAAATCAATGCTTTATCATCATACCGCCGAACAAAAAGTGGAATAACGCGCGATCAAAATGACCGATATAAATAAACATGGTACCGCTGAAAACGTCATCTTGTCCCGCAAAAAACGAGCCGCCATACAGCATCATCAGCGAAAAAATAAAAAAGTTATAGCTCGCAGAATAAAGCGATGCAAAAATAATTATTTTTTATATAAAATTGTTTTTATTCTATAAAAGCGCCAAAACATAAAAAAATGATATAAATGAGGTATCGCCATAATCGTACTGACCCGAAGAATAAAACTGCTTTATCAATTTTACCACACGCGGAACAATAAAAACGCCTCCCCCAAAAGAAATTCATGAATTGCTGATTTTCGTTCATTCTAACCTCCCAAAAATCGAAATAAAAAGCGATCAAAAAATGTCACCTGCTCAAAAGTGGTACAAATAAAAACGTCAACTCGTACCGCAAAAAATAAGACCTCACATGACTCTGTGGGCCAAAATATGCAAAAGTTATAGCTCTCAAAATGTGGCGATGCAAAAAACTATTTTTGCAATAAAAAGCGTCTTTTAGCGTGACAGCTGCCAATCATAAAAACCCGCTATAAATAGTAAATCAAACCCCCCTTTATCACCCCCTTAGTTAGGGAAAAATAATAAAATTAAAAAAATGTATTTATTTCCATTTTCCCATTAGGGTTAGGTTTAGGGTTGCGGCTAAAGTTAGGGTTAGGGTTGGCGCTAAAGTTAGGATTAGGGTTAGGGTTGGGATTAGGGGTGTGTTAGGGTTAGGTTTGTGGTTAGGGTTGGGACTAGGGTTAGGGGTGTGTTGGGGTTAGGGTTGGAGTTAGAATTGGGGGGTTTCCGCTGTTTAGGCACATCAGGGGCTCTCCAAATGTGACATGGCGTCTGATCTCAATTCCAGCCAATTCTGCGTTGAAAAAGTCAAACGGTGCTCCTTCACTTCTGAGCTCTGCCATGCGTCCAAACAGTAGTTTATCCCCACATATGGGGTATCAGCATACTCTGGACCCAAGAGTTATTGTGCAATTTGTCCTATTTCTTCTGTTACCCTTGGGAAAATAAAAAACTGGGGGCGAAAATATCATTTTTGTACAAAAAAAAATATTTTTTTGTTTTTACGGCTGTACATTATAAACTTCTGTGAAGCACTTGGGGCTTCATAGCGCTCACCACACACCTAGATAAGTTCCTTGTGGGGTCTATTTTCCAAAATGGGGTCACTTGTTGGGGATTTCCACTGTTTAGGCGCATCAGGGGCTCTCCAAATGCGACATGACGCCCCCAGACCATTCCATCAAAGTCTGCAATCCAAAACGTCACTACTTCCCTTCCGAGCCCCAACGTGTACCCATACAGTAGTTTTCTCCCACATATTGGGTATCAGCGTACTCAGGACAAATTGGGCAACAACTTTTGGGGTCCAATTTCTCCTGTAACCCTTGTAAAAATAAAATATTGGGGGCGAAAAAATCATTTTTGCAAAAAAAAAAAAGATTTTTTATTTTTACGGCTGTGCGTTATAAACTTCTGTGAAGCACTTCGGGGTTCAAAGTGCTCACCACAGATCTAGATAAGTTCCTTGTGGGGTCTATTTTCCAAAATGGGGTCACTTGTGGGGGGTTTCCACTGTTTAGGCGCATCAGGGGCTCTCCAAATGCGACATGGCGCACCCAGACCATTCCATCAAAGTCTGCAATCCAAAACGTCACTACTTCCCTTCGAGCCCTGACGTGCGCCCATACAGTAGTTTTCTCCCACATATTGGGTATCAGCGTACTCAGGACAAATTGGACAACAACTTTTGGGGTCCAATTTCTCCTGTTACCCTTGTGAAAATAAAATATTGGGGGCGAAAAAATCATTTTTGTAAAAAAAAAAAAGGATTTTTTATTTTTACGGCTGTGCGTTATAAACTTCTGTGAAGCACTTTGGGGTTCAAAGTGCTCACCACACATCTAGATAAGTTCCTTGTGGGGTCTATTTGCCAAAATGGGGTCACTTGTGGGGGGTTTCCACTGTTTAGGTGCATCAGGGGCTCTCCAAATGTGACATGACGCCCCCAGACCATTCCATCAAAGTCTGCAATTCAAAACGTCACTACTTCCCTTCCGAGCCCCGACGTGTGCCCATACAGTAGTTTTCGCCCACATATTGGGTATCAGTGTACTCAGGACAAATTGGACAACAACTTTTGGGTTCCAATTTCTTCTGTTACCCTTGTGAAAATAAAATTTTGGAGGCGAAAAAATCATTTTTGTAAAAAAAAAAAAAAGATTTTTATTTTACGGCTGTACGTTATAAACTTTAGTGAAACACCTGGGGGTTCAAAGTTCTCACCACACATCTAGATAAGTTCCTTGAGGGGTCTAGTTTCCAAAATGGTGTCATTTATGGGGGTTTCCACTGTTTAGGCAGATCAGGAGCTCTCCAAACACGACATGGCGTCCAGCCAATTCTGCGTTGAAAAAGTCAGACGGCGCTCCTTCCCTTCCAAACTCTGCCATGCACCCAAACAGTGGTTTACCCCACATATGGGGTATCAGCGCACTCAGGACAAATTGCACAATAACTTTTGGAGTCTTGTTACCCTTGGAAAAATAAAAATTGGGGTGAAAAGATCATTTTTGTGGAAAAAATATGATTTTTAAATTTTACGACTCTACGTTATAAACTTGTGTGAAGCACTTGGGGGTTCAAATTGCTCATTAAAAATCTAGATAAGTTCCTTAGGGGTCTAGTTTCCCAAATGGGGTCATTTGTGGGGGGTTTCCACTGTTTAGGCACATCAGGGGCTCTCCAAATGCAACATGGCATCCAAACTCAATTCCAGCCAATTTTGGTTGGAAAAAGTCAAATGGTGCTCCTTCCATTCCGAGCTCTGCCGTGCGCCCAAACAGTGGTTCCCCCCACATATGGGGTATCAGCGTACTCAGGACAAATTGTACAACAACTTATGTGGTCCAATTTCTCCTGTTACTCTTGGGAAAATAAAAAAATAGTGACTAAAAGATAATTTTTGTGGGAAAAAAATAGGATTTTTTATTTTCATGCCCGGGCATTATAAACTTGTGTGAAGCACTTGGGGGTTCAAAGTGCTCACCAAAGATCTAGATAAGTTCCTTAGGGGGTCTAGTTTCCAAAATGGGGTCACTTGTGGGGGGTTTCCACTGTTTAGGCTCATCTGGGGCACTGCAAATGGAACATGACCCCCATTAATGTCTGCATTCCAAAACGTTACTACTTCCTTTCCAAGCCCTGCCGTGCGCCCAAACAGTTTCCCCCCCCCACATATGGGGTATCAGCGTACTCAGGACAAATTGGAGAACAACTTTTGGGGTCCAATTTCCTTGGGAAAATTCAAAAATTTGGGACTAAAAAATCATTTTTGTGGAAAATTGATTTTTTTTTTTTCACACCCAGGCTTTATAAACTTTTGTGAAACACTTGAGGGTTCAAAGTGCTCATAACAGATCTAGATAAGTACCTTAGGGGGTCTAGTTTCCAAAATTGTGTCACTTGTGGGGGGTTTCCACTGTTTAGGCGCATCAGGGGCTCTCCAAACTCGACATGGCATCCAATCTAAATTCCAGCCAATTTTAGTTTGAAAAAGTCAAACGGCGCTCCTTCCCTTACGAGCTCTGCCGTGTGCCCAAACAGTGGTTTTCCCCCACATATGGGGTATTGGCGTACTCAGGAGAAATTGCATAACAACCTTATCTGTCCATTTTCTCCTTTTACCCTTGTGAAAAATAAAAAAAAGTTTGTAAAAGATAATTTTTGTGGCTAAAAAGTAAAATATTCATTTTTTCCTTCCACGTTGCTTTAGTTACTGTGAAGCACCTGAAGGGTTAATAAACTTCTTGAATGTGGTTTTGAGTACCTTGAGGGGTGCAGTTTTTAGAATGGTGTCACTTTTGGGTATTTTCTGCTATATAGACCCCTCAAAGTGACTTCAAATGTGAGGTGGTCCCTAAAAAAAATGGCTTTGTAAATTTTGCTGTAAAAATGAGAAATCGCTGGTCAACTTTTAACCCTTATAACTTCCTAACAAAAAAAATTTTGGTTCCAAAATTGTGCTGATGTAAAGTAGACATGTGGGAAATGTTATTTCTTAACTATTTTGTGTGATATATTTCTCTGTTTTAAGGGAATAAAAATTCAAAGTTTGAAAATTGCAAAATTTTAAAAATTTTCGCCATATTTGCGTTTTTTTCAAAAATAAACGCAAGTTATATCGAAGAAATTTTACCACTAACATGAAGTACAATATGTCACGAGAAAACAATCTCAGAATCGCGAAGATCCGTTGAAGCGTTCCAGAGTTATAACCTCATAAAGAGACAGTGGTCAGAATTGTAAAAATTGGCCCGGTCATTAACGTGCAAACCACCCTTGGGGTGAAGGGGTTAAGCTTGTCAACCTTAATTTACTTTATAATAATAGTTACGCATTGAAAACTGGGGTTATTTGGCTAAAGTTGTGGGGGGGGCAGGGCTGGCTCCAGGTTTCCGTGGGCCCCGGGCGAAAGAGTCTCAGTGGGCCCCTTTAACACATACCACAATTCATGATGCTCCGATACGGCAGAGAAATATAGGTAAAGTACAATGTCAAATACTTCACTTCTTACATTACGTGAGTGATATATATTGTAAATTCTACAATAGCTCAAAAAACGGACAGTATATTCCTCCATACAGTATTATGGCCACCACATAGTGCGCCATACAAAATAATGAGCCCCATATATTGCTCCATACATAATTGGTCCCATATAATGTTCCATACAGTATATGATGAGCTCCACATAATGCTACAGTATATGATGGTCCCCATATAATGTGCCATACAGTATAGGACGGTCCCGCAACCAATCAGCGACAGGCACTTCCGGCCCACTCCACCGCTATCGTCGGGAGATCAGCGGCGCTAGCTGCTGATCTCCCGACAGTAGCCGCGGGTCATCTCCAGTACATACTCACCTTCCGTCGCTGCATCCCTGTCCCGGCGCGTCTGCTTCTATCCTGTGCGGGGCGGTCACGTAGTACCGCTCACTAACTGTCATGGGTGCATCGCCACGAAGATCGTCGCGATTGCACATTCTGACTTCTCACAGCTGAGCTGCTGTTTCTTTGTGTTTTGGTAATGAGAGAGTTAATTTTACCTAGCTCTTTGCTAAGACTAGGTCCAGCCTCGCCCGGCTGCTTTTGATTATGTTCTAATTAGTTTCCTTTATATTCCTGCCAGTCTGGGTGTTAGACGCCGGTGAAAGCATTCATGTAGTCTAGCAGACTGAAGCGGTTCTGAGAATACTTAAGCTAAGAGCTCCTTAGTTGTTTTTACTCTTATAGCTTATAGTTTATCTCTGAGACCTTAGGTGTTCCTACTGTGTGTGAGTGTTGTATGTAAGACTTTATTTACTTTATTTCTTGTCTTTCTTGTATGTCTTTCTGTTCATTAACCGTTACCTGTTCATTCCCTTTGGTGGTATTCAGGGTCCTTCTTAGGACTAAAATACAGTTGGCAGGGATTGATAGGAGACAGGGTTTACGCTGGTGGCCTGGACCTCTGTACCTTTAACAGTACCTCCAGGTTGAGGGATTAGTTAGGACCCCAGTTTAGGGTCAGCTTAGACCCCGGTCACCCTCTAGCCGGAGACAGCGTATAACGGATTCCGTTTTGACCCACTGGACATTCTGTCAGGTAAATCTATGTTATCATATATCTATGCGCATGTTATATAGTATGTTGCCCTTTTGATATAGATTACTGACATCACATATATATATCTGCTATACAGCGTGACATTTTCACCGGCCCAAACTAAAGATTCTCCCCAGCTGTCATGGATCCAGTAGCCCAGCTGGCCCGACAGTTGCAGGGGTTGTCCATGGAATTTGCAGACATTAAGTCCAAGGTTTTGTCCCCCCCGGAGCAAACCAGATCTGAACCTAAGGTTGCTCTCCCGGATAGGTTCACTGGTGGGCGGGACAAATTTTTTACTTTCCGGGAGGCATGTAAATTGTACTTTCGGCTGCGGCCTCGGTCATCTGGGAGTGAAGAGCAGAGGGTGGGAATTGTTATCTCGCTCTTACAAGGGGACCCTCAATCTTGGGCGTTCTCTATTCCTCCAGGCTCCCCAGATCTCCAGTCAGTGGATCGATTTTTTACTGCCCTGGGTCTGGTATATGATGATCCGGATCGAGTCTCCCTTGCTGAAACAAGGTTACGTAAAATACGGCAAGGAAATCGTCCAGCGGAGGAATATTCTTCTGAGTTCCGTAGATGGGCAACAGATACTCAGTGGAATGACCCAGCTCTTAGGAGCCAGTTTTGTCAAGGGTTGTCTGACAAATTAAAAGATGTGTTGGCTCAGTATGATTCTCCTCCATCACTGGAGGCTGCTATGGCCCTCGCTATTCGCATTGATAGACGACTTCGGGGAAGACGCGAGGTAACTCCGCCCCCCGTGATGACTCCACCTACTACTAAAGTCCCTTTTACTGAGGTTCCCCTGGTCTGTTCTGAGGAACCCATGCAGTTGGGAGGGACATCATTTTGTAGGAGGGAATCGGCGGTGCACCGCAAGACTAGAAGGTGTTTCTTTTGCGGGAGAGAGGGACATTTTGTTGGGGGGTGTCCATCCCGGACCTCTTTGAGCCAAGGAGTTAACCTGGGTGTGTGTATTTCGTCCCCAAATCCCTCTCAGTTTCTCGTGCCTGCGGAGGTGGTGATTGGTACTAGAACTGAGAGGATTTCTGTTTTTCTTGATAGTGGGTCTGGGGCTAATCTGGTGGACGCTCGGTTTGCCCAGGTGCATGGTATGCAACTGAGTGTATTGGCCAAACCGGTCCCTATACTCTCTATTGATTCTAGACCTCTTGGTCAAGGTAGCTTGGTACAAGCTGTTCATAACATAGATCTTCGAGTAGGGGCAATACATAAAGAGCAATTGTCTTGTTATGTGTTGGAGGGTCTACCTACTCCTATTGTGTTGGGACTTCCTTGGTTGGCTAAACATAACCCAGTGATTGATTGGCAGTCCAGAAAGATAAGCCAGTGGGGTGAATTTTGCAAGAATGGCTGCATGAGCACGGTCATCGGTGCGGTTGTGCCTAGGACTTTGCCTCCTTTTCTGGAGGACTTTGGGGAGATGTTCTCAGAGGAGGGGGGTAAGGAGTTACCTCCTCATCGCGCATATGACTGCTCAATAAAGTTGCTTCCTGATGCCTTATCTCGTACTTTCCCAGGGACCGGGAGGATGGATGATCCGGTTCCTATTCCTCAGGAGGGAGTTGTAGTGTCAGCTGTTTGCCCTGAGCTTGAGGGGGAGGTATTGAGGGCTCAGGGGGACGCCCCTGTGGGACTTCCAGGGAGACTGATAGTTCCAGATCGGTTAAGACTGAAGGTTACGGAGAATCATTACAAACGGATGGCTGATAGGGGGAGAGTTTCTGGTCGAGATCTGAAGGTGAACGATCTGGTGTGGTTGTCTACCAGGAATATAAAACTTAAAGTTCCCTCCTGGAGGTTGGTCCCAGATTCATTGGGCCGTACAGGATCAGTTCCAGAATTAATCCTGTGGCATTTCGTCTGGACCTCCCTCCTACGTTTAAAAATCATAATGTGTTTCACAAGTCATTACTTAAAAAGTATGTGGCACCAGTCATACCGTCACCTCTACTTCCTCCTTCAGTGGTGGTCAATGATAACGTGGAATTTCATGGGTCAAAAATCATTGACTCACGTCTCAGTCGCCGATCCCCTCAGTACTTAGTTCTTTGGAGGGGGTATGGTCCTGAGGAGAGGACGTGGGTCCCTGCGTCTGATGCTAACGCAGATCGATTGGTTCGGACCTTTCACACAACTTACCCGGACAGACCTGGTCATGAGGGTCCGGAGGCCCCTCGTAGAAGGGGGGTACTGTCATGGGTGCATCGCCACGAAGATCGTCGCGATTGCACATTCTGACTTCTCACAGCTGAGCTGCTGTTTCTTTGTGTTTTGGTAATGAGAGAGTTAATTTTACCTAGCTCTTTGCTAAGACTAGGTCCAGCCTCGCCCGGCTGCTTTTGATTATGTTCTAATTAGTTTCCTTTATATTCCTGCCAGTCTGGGTGTTAGACGCCGGTGAAAGCATTCATGTAGTCTAGCAGACTGAAGCGGTTCTGAGAATACTTAAGCTAAGAGCTCCTTAGTTGTTTTTACTCTTATAGCTTATAGTTTATCTCTGAGACCTTAGGTGTTCCTACTGTGTGTGAGTGTTGTATGTAAGACTTTATTTACTTTATTTCTTGTCTTTCTTGTATGTCTTTCTGTTCATTAACCGTTACCTGTTCATTCCCTTTGGTGGTATTCAGGGTCCTTCTTAGGACTAAAATACAGTTGGCAGGGATTGATAGGAGACAGGGTTTACGCTGGTGGCCTGGACCTCTGTACCTTTAACAGTACCTCCAGGTTGAGGGATTAGTTAGGACCCCAGTTTAGGGTCAGCTTAGACCCCGGTCACCCTCTAGCCGGAGACAGCGTATAACGGATTCCGTTTTGACCCACTGGACATTCTGTCAGGTAAATCTATGTTATCATATATCTATGCGCATGTTATATAGTATGTTGCCCTTTTGATATAGATTACTGACATCACATATATATATCTGCTATACAGCGTGACACTAACGTTATGAATATGGATGCGACTCCACTCCCATAGGCGTGGCGTCCATATTCATGACCTTAATGAGCGGTACCACGTGACCGCACCCAGGGCCGGCTCCAGGTTTTTATGGTCCCCGGGCGAAAGAGTCTCAATGGGCCCCTTTAACACAGACCACGATTCATGATGCACAGATACGGCAGAGAAATATGGGTATAGTACAGTGCCAAAGATTTCACTTCTTACATTACATGAGTGATATCTATTGTAAATTCTACAATAGCTCAGAAACCGCCAAATTCTCACAGCGCACAGTACAGACCGGATAGTACAGTCCTCCATACAATATTATGGGCACCACATAGTCTCCCCCTCATTACCCATATAATATCCCATGCAGGATGTCACCCCCCCATTCCCCATATAATGCTCCATACAGAATACTGGACCCAATATAATGCTCCCTACAGAATACTGGACCCAATATAATGCTCCATACAGAATACTGGACCACATAAATTGCTCCTTACAGGATACTGGTCCACATATAATGCTCCATACAAAATATGGAGCTCTCCTCTGCACTGCGCTGCGCTCTGCACTGTTATGGCTCAGGAGAGGCCGTATCACCTCCCCATCACCTCCATCATGGCCTTCTCCCCATCACCTCCATCAATGCCTTCTCCCCATCAGCTCCATCACTGCCTTCTCCCCATCACCCCCATCATTGCCTTCTCCCCATCACCTCCATCATGGCCTTCTCCCATCACCCCATGAATGCCTTCTCCCAATCACCCCCCATCATTGCCTTCAAGTTCTCCCCATCACCTCCATCAATGCCTTCTCCCCATCACCTCCATCAATGCCTTCTCCCCATCATTGCCCTCTCCTCCACCTACACACACACAGCAACATTCACCTGTCTGCACATACACACACACACCCCTCAGCTGTCCGGCGTCCGCGCTCTCTCTGCCACAGCCGGCCGCTGAATGATGACATCATCCAGCGGCGCTGCTGTGAGAGGAAGCACGGGCGCCCTGAAGAGGGAACTGCGGCAGCGGAGGCACGAGGAGAGATAAGTATTGTGCCGGGCCGGCTGCCGGGGCCATGAGTAAGCGGGGGGGCCCAGTGGCGGCGCTGGCACCGCTCTCCTCCGCTGACGGGCGCTGGGGTGCCCAACGGTGAGTGGGCCCCCCGCCTACTCAGGGCCCCGGCACTTGCCCGGGTAGGCCGGGTGCTGACGCTGGCCCTGACCGCACCACGGAGGAAGAAGCTGACGCGCCGGGACAGAGATGCAGAGACGTGCAGCGACAGAGCGAGGAGGGTAAGTATGATGGGGAGGATGGGGGAGCCCAGCGGAGGGTGGGAGTGGAGCCATGTATACAGGGTGGGAGCAGAGCCATGTATACAGGGTGGGAGCGGAGCCATGTATATAGAATTGGAGGGTGGAAGCGGAGCCATGTATACAGGATGGGAGGGGAGCCATGTATATAGAATTGGAGGGTGGGAGCGGAGCCATGTATACAGGATGGGAGGGTGGGAGCGGAGCCATGTATATAGAATTGGAGGGTGGGAGCGGAGCCATGTATATAGGGTGGGAGCCGAGCCATGTATACAGGATGGGAGGGGAGCCATGTATATAGAATTGGAGGGTGGGAGCGGAGCCATGTATACAGGATGGGAGGGTGGGAGCGGAGCCATGTATATAGAATTGGAGGGTGGGAGCGGAGCCATGTATACAGGATGGGAGGGTGGGAGCGGAGTCATGTATATAGGATGGGAGGGTGGGAGCGGAGCCATGTATACAGGGTGGGAGCGGAGCCATGTATATAGAATTGGATGGTGGGAGCGGAGCCATGTTTATAGGATTGGAGGGTGGGAGCGGAGCCATGTATACAAGGATGTGAGGGTGGGAGCGGAGCCATGTATATAGAATTGGAGGGTGGGAGCGGAGCCATGTATACAGAGTGGGAGCCGAGCCATGTATACAGGATGGGAGGGTGGGAGTGGAGCCATGTATACAGGGTGGGAGCGGAGCCATGTATATAGAATTGAAGGGTGGGAGCGGAGCCATGTATACAGGATGGGAGGGTGGGAGCGGAGTCATGTATATAGGATGGGAGGGTGGGAGCGGAGCCATGTATACAGGTGGGAGCGGAGCCATGTATATAGAATTGGATGGTGGGAGCGGAGCCATGTTTATAGGATTGGAGGGTGGGAGCGGAGCCATGTATACAAGGATGTGAGGGTGGGAGCGGAGCCATGTATATAGAATTGGAGGGTGGGAGCGGAGCCATGTATACAGAGTGGGAGCCGAGCCATGTATACAGGATGGGAGGGTGGGAGTGGAGCCATGTATACAGGGTGGGAGCGGAGCCATGTATACAGGGTGGGAGCGGAGCCATGTATATAGAATTGAAGGGTGGGAGCGGAGCCATGTATACAGGATGGGAGGGTGGGAGCGGAGTCATGTATATAGGATGGGAGGGTGGGAGCGGAGCCATGTATACAGGGTGGGAGCGGAGCCATGTATATAGAATTGGATGGTGGGAGCGGAGCCATGTTTATAGGATTGGAGGGTGGGAGCGGAGCCATGTATACAAGGATGTGAGGGTGGGAGCGGAGCCATGTATACAGGATGGGAGGGTGGGAGCAAGCCATGTATACAGAATGGGAGGGTGGGAGCGGAGCCATGTATATAGGATGGGAGGGTGGGAGCGGAGCCATGTATACAGGATGGGAGGGTGGGAGTTGAGCCATGTATACAGGGTGGTAGCGGAGCCATGTATACAGGGTGGGAGCGGAGCCATGTATACAGGATGGGAGTGGAGCCATGTATATAGAATTGGAGGGTGGGAGCGGAGCCATGTATACAGGATGGGAGGGTGGGAGCAGAGCCATGTATATAGGATGGGCGGGTGGGAGTGGAGCCATGTATACAGGGTGACAGCGGAGCCATGTATATAGAATTGGAGAGTGGGAGCGGAGCCATGTATATAGTATTGGAGGGTGGGAGCGGATCCATGTATACAAGAATGTGAGGGTGGGAGCGGAGCCATGTATACAGGATGTGAGGGTGGGAGCGGAGCCATGTATATAGTATTGGAGGGTGGGAGCGGAGCCATGTATACAAGGATGTGAGGGTGGGAGCGGAGCCATGTATATAGGATGGGAGGGTGGGAGCGGAGCCATGTATACAGAATGGGAGGGTGGGAGCAGAGCCATGTATATAGGATGGGAGGGTGAGAGCGGAGCCAAGTATACAGGATGGGAGGGTGGGAGCTGAGCCATGTATATAGGATGGGAGGGTGGGAGCCGAGCCATGTATATAGGATGGGAGGGTGGGAGCGGAGCCATGTATATAGGATGGGAGGGTGGGAGCCGAGCCATGTAAATAGGATGGGAGGGTGGGAGCGGAGCCATGTATACAGGATGGCAGGGTAGGAGCGGGGCCATGTATATATGATGGGAGGGTGGGAGCGGAGCCATGTATACAGGATGGGAGGGTGGGAGAGGAGCCATGTATAAAGGATGGGAGGGTGGGGGCAGAGCCATGTATACAGGATGGGAGGGTGGGAGCGGAGCCGTGTATACAGGATGGGAGGTTGGGAGTGGAGCCGTGTATACAGGATGGGAGCGTGGGAGCGGAGCCATTTATATAGAATTGGAGGGTGGGAGCGGAGCCATGTACACAGGATGGGAGGGTGGGAGCGGAGCCATGTATATATGATGGGAGGGTGGGAGAGGAGCCATGTATATAGGATGGGACCTTTACTGGTTTGGTACCTTTACTGTAGAAATGGCAGGTACTCCCCGGAGCACGGTAGGGCGAAGGATGCACCTCTGGAATCCCCCACTGGTAGGTATATGGCCTCCTGTCCTCTGTCGTTATATGATAAAGTCCTGACCTGCCTGTAGCTAGGTCTAACTTGGTATCCGTCCTGTACCTGGCTGACTTGGTGGTTGGACCTTCTCTCTGGCAGAACAGGGCCTTTCTATGGCTGATCAGGCCGACTCCGTTCTCCTGATCCTGCTACGTGTCAACTCTGTGGTACTCCTGGGACTTGTAGTCCTCCAGGAACTCCGGTGTTCTCCTAATAGGTCGTGGAGATCCTTATAGGCTCGGGACCCGGTGTCCGGTATTTCTTGCTGAGGGGAGCTATTAACGCTTTCTGATCCCTCCACTTCCACTTGCCTTCGGCCTACCTGGGTCTTACTAAGATCACACACGCCGGCAGTTGGTAACCAGCCTCTTCGCCGCTCTCTAAGCGTCGGCACGCTTCCTCATGAGCTACACTTCAGATTCAGCTCTGACTAGGCTAAAGTGATTCCCTTTTCACTCGTACTAGCCTCCACTTAAACTCAAGTTGAACTGACTGAACAGCTCTACACTAGCTCTCTGAGCTAAACTCCTCTCCTCTGGTGTCCTGAGGAGATCTGAGATCTGTCACTGTCTGAGGCTGTCTGTATCTCATCTGCGATCTTCTTCTTCTCTCATCTTCTCTCTCTCTTTCTCCTCTGAGGTAAACTGAAAACTACAACTGGTTTTTATATATCTAACACAGCTCCCTCTACTGGTCTTTTAGGTAAGCTGAGATGTGTGTGTGTATAGTGACCTCTAGTGGGATCTTCCTTTAGTGCATCCTTCTGGAAGATATGGATCCAGTCGCAGCTGGGCTCCACATTTATAGGATGGTAGGGTGGGAGCGGAGCCAAGTATACAGGATGGGAGGGTGGGAGCCGAGCCGTGTATATAGGATGGGAGGGTTGGGAGCCGAGCCATGTATATAGGATGGGAGCGTGGAAGCGGAGCCATGTATATAGGATCGGAGCGTGGGAGCGGAACCATGCATACAAGGAGGGGAGGGTGGGAGCGGAGCCATGTATACAGGGAGAGATCGGAGCCATGTATACAGGAAGGGAGGGTGAGAGTGGAGCCATGTATACAGGGTGGGAGCGGAGCCATGTATATAGGGTGGGAGCGGAGCCATGTATGCAGGATGGGAGGGTGGGAGCGGAGCCATGTATATAGGATGGGAGGGTGGGAGCGGAGCCATGTATACAGGGTGGGAGCAGAGCCATGTATATAGAATTGGAGGGTGGGAGCGGAGCCATGTATATAGGATTGGAGGGTGGGAGCCGAGCCATGTATACAAGGATGTGAGGGTGGGAGTGGAGCCATGTATACAGAATGGGAGGGTGGGAGCGGAGCCATGTATATAGGATGGGAGGGTGGGAGCGGAGCCATGTATACAGAATGGAAGAGTGGGAGCGGAGCCATGTATATAGGATGGGAGCGTGGGAGCGGAACCATGTATACAGGATGGGAGGGTGGGAGCGGAGCCATGTATACATGATAGGAGGGTGGGAGCGGAGCCATGTATACAGGATGGTAGGGTGGGAGCCGAGCCATGTATATAGGATGGGAAGGTGGGAGCGGAACCATGTATATAGGATGGGAGGGTGGGAGCGGAGCCATGTATACAGAATGAGAGAGTGGGAGCGGAGCCATGTATATAGGATGGGAGGGTGGGAGCGGAACCATGTATACAGGATGGGAGGGTGGGATCGGAGCTGTGGATACAGGATGGGAGGGTGGGAGCGGAGCCGTGTGTACAGGATGGGAGGGTGGGAGCAGAGCCGTGTATATAGGATGGGAGGGTGGGAGCGGAGCCGTGTATATAGGATGGGAGGGTGGGAGCGGAGCCGTGTATATAGGATGGGAGGGTGGGAGCGGAGCCATGCATACAAGGATGGGAGGGTGGGAGCGGAACCATGCATAAACTACATACATATTCTAGAATACACGATGCGTTAGAATCGGGCCACCATCTAGTAGAGTATAATGAGACTAAAATAGCAAGTGGATCAGGTTACCTCAAGTTTATTTAATCTTATACGTAGCCGATTGGGATTATTTAAAATATAACCTTTATTTAGATTATTAAAAATAGCTTAATTAAAGTGCAATCGTGCCAGTGCAAAAATGTGCAAACAAAAAAAACAATAATATAACACCACCAGTAGTGTTGAGCATTCCGATACCGCAAGTATCGGGTATCGGCCGATATTCGCGTTATCGGAATTCCGATACTTAATTCCGATACTTTTTCCATATCGTATACCGGAATCGGAAGTTCCCATAATTCTTTGAGAGGCAATGTGATTTTAGTCAGCCAATGAGGAATCCTACGAAGTGTGGGCACATCCTGTAATGCTGCGGTCATCTTAACTAATGGCATGGCTGTGATTGGCTGCTGAAATGATGTCAGAATGCACTATAAAAGGCGCCGCAGCCATTTTAGCGTCACTGTGCTGTGAATTCAGTAAGGGACAGAACGCTACTCTGCTCACTCTGAGGGACAGTTAGATATTGCGATTTTGTGTACTACTGTGCTTGAGGCAGGCTAGTTTACCAACCGCTGTGTAAAGCTTCATTTTGTCAGTGTTGTTTTAACAGCTCTGTGCAAGGTGTGTGTGTGACAGTGCAGGTGACGCTGCAGTTTGCTCTGCATCCACCGCTGTTTGTAGGCATCTGCACGTGTCACTGACTCTTTTTTTTTTTTTTTATTTAGTGGAATTGGTGCAGCTCCATTATATTAGAAAAAAATCAAATCTATTAGTGTGACGTGCTTCCATCCGTATACAATACATTGGTTGCAAACACTATAGAAGTACAGAAAGGAGCTTTTCACAGATTGTGGACAGTTGTGTTTCAGTGTTCACTGCAGTCTGTGAGGTTTTGATTTTTTGAGTGCAGATCACGCTCCAGTTAGTTCTTCAACCACTGCCGGTTGTAGTCTGCTGAGCGTGTGTCACTGCCTCATCCTTCACATTTTTCTCTAATTGGTGCTGCTCCATTTTAGTGGAAAAAAATCTAATCTATTAGTGTGACGCGCTTCCATCCGTATACAATACATTGGTTGCAAACACTATAGAAGTACAGAAAGGAGCTTTTCACAGATTGTGGACAGTTGTGTTTCAGTGTTCACTGCAGTCTGTGAGGTTTTGATTTTTTGAGTGCAGATCACGCTCCAGTTAGTTCTTCAACACTGCCGGTTGTAGTCTGCTGAGCGTGTGTCACTGCCTCATCCTTCACATTTTTCTCTAATTGGTGCTGCTCCATTTAGTGGAAAAAAATCTAATCTATTAGTGTGACGCGCTTCCATCCGTATACAATACATTGGTTGCAAACACTATTAGAAGTACAAAAGGAGCTTTTCACAGATAGTGAATAGTTGTGTTTCAGTGTTCACTGTAGTCTGTGAGCTTTTTTTGTGAGTGCAGATACGCTCCAGTTTGTACTTCAACCACTGCCGGTTGTAGTCTGCTGAGCGTGTGTCACTGCCTCATCCTTCACATTTTTCTCTAATTGGTGCTGCTCCATTTTAGTGGAAAAAAATCAATCTATTAGTGTGACGCGCTTCCATCCGTATACAATACATTGGTTGCAAACACTATAGAAGTACACAAAGGAGCTTTTCACAGATAGTGAATAGTTGTGTTTCAGTGTTCACTGTAGTCTGTGAGCTTTTCATTTTGTGAGTGCAGATTACGCTCCAGTTTGTACTTCAACCACTGCCGGTTGTAGTCTGCTGAGCGTGTGTCACTGCCTCATCCTTCACATTTTTCTCTAATTGGTGCTGCTCCATTTTAGTGGAAAAAAATCTAATCTATTAGTGTGACGCGCTTCCATCCGTATACAATACATTGGTTGCAAACACTATAGAAGTACACAAAGGAGCTTTTCACAGATAGTGAATAGTTGTGTTTCAGTGTTCACTGTAGTCTGTGAGCTTTTCATTTTGTGAGTGCAGATTACGCTCCAGTTTGTACTTCAACCACTGCCGGTTGTAGTCTGCTGAGCGTGTGTCACTGCCTCATCCTTCACATTTTTCTCTAATTGGTGCTGCTCCATTTTAGTGGAAAAAAATCTAATCTATTAGTGTGACGCGCTTCCATCCGTATACAATACATTGGTTGCAAACACTATAGAAGTACACAAAGGAGCTTTTCACAGATAGTGAATAGTTGTGTTTCAGTGTTCACTGTAGTCTGTGAGCTTTTCATTTTGTGAGTGCAGATTACGCTCCAGTTTGTACTTCAACCACTGCCGGTTGTAGTCTGCTGAGCGTGTGTCACTGCCTCATCCTTCACATTTTTCTCTAATTGGTGCTGCTCCATTTTAGTGGAAAAAAATCTAATCTATTAGTGTGACGCGCTTCCATCCGTATACAATACATTGGTTGCAAACACTATAGAAGTACACAAAGGAGCTTTTCACAGATGTGACAGTTGTGTTTCAGTGTTCACTGCAGTCTGTGAGTTTTATTTTTTGAGTGCAGATCTACGCTCCAGTTAGTTCTTCAACCACTGCCGGTTGTAGTCTGCTGAGCGTGTGTCACTGCCTCATCCTTCACATTTTTCTCTAATTGGTGCTGCTCCATTTTAGTGGAAAAAAATCTAATCTATTAGTGTGACGCGCTTCCATCCGTATACAATACATTGGTTGCAAACACTATAGAAGTACACAAAGGAGCTTTTCACAGATAGTGAATAGTTGTGTTTCAGTGTTCACTGTAGTCTGTGAGCTTTTCATTTTGTGAGTGCAGATTACGCTCCAGTTTGTACTTCAACCACTGCCGGTTGTAGTCTGCTGAGCGTGTGTCACTGCCTCATCCTTCACATTTTTCTCTAATTGGTGCTGCTCCATTTTAGTGGAAAAAAATCTAATCTATTAGTGTGACGCGCTTCCATCCGTATACAATACATTGGTTGCAAACACTATAGAAGTACACAAAGGAGCTTTTCACAGATAGTGAATAGTTGTGTTTCAGTGTTCACTGTAGTCTGTGAGCTTTTCATTTTGTGAGTGCAGATTACGCTCCAGTTTGTACTTCAACCACTGCCGGTTGTAGTCTGCTGAGCGTGTGTCACTGCCTCATCCTTCACATTTTTCTCTAATTGGTGCTGCTCCATTTAGTGGAAAAAAATCTAATCTATTAGTGTGACGCGCTTCCATCCGTATACAATACATGGTTGCAAACACTATAGAAGTACACAAAGGAGCTTTTCACAGATAGTGAAAGTTGTGTTTCAGTGTTCACTGTAGTCTGTGAGCTTTTCATTTGTGAGTGCAGATTACGCTCCAGTTTGTACTTAAACCCACTGCCGGTTGTAGTCTGCTGAGCGTGTGTCACTGCCTCATCCTTCACATTTTTCTCTAATTGGTGCTGCTCCATTTAGTGGAAAAAAATCTAATCTATTAGTGTGACGCGCTTCCATCCGTATACAATACATTGGTTGCAAACACTATAGAAGTACACAAAGGAGCTTTTCACAGATAGTGAATAGTTGTGTTTCAGTGTTCACTGTAGTCTGTGAGCTTTTCATTTTGTGAGTGCAGATTACGCTCCAGTTTGTACTTCAACCACTGCCGGTTGTAGTCTGCTGAGCGTGTGTCACTGCCTCATCCTTCACATTTTTCTCTAATTGGTGCTGCTCCATTTTAGTGGAAAAAAATCTAATCTATTAGTGTGACGCGCTTCCATCCGTATACAATACATTGGTTGCAAACACTATAGAAGTACACAAAGGAGCTTTTCACAGATAGTGAATAGTTGTGTTTCAGTGTTCACTGTAGTCTGTGAGCTTTTCATTTTGTGAGTGCAGATTACGCTCCAGTTTGTACTTCAACCACTGCCGGTTGTAGTCTGCTGAGTGTGTGTCACTGCCTCATCCTTCACATTTTTCTCTAATTGGTGCTGCTCCATTTTAGTGGAAAAAAATCTAATCTATTAGTGTGACGCGCTTCCATCCGTATACAATACATTGGTTGCAAACACTATAGAAGTACACAAAGGGGCCTTTCACAGATACTGAACAGTTGTCTGCAGGGTTCACTGTAGTCTGTGAGGAATAACCACACTTAGGCCTTAACTTTTCTGACTTTCTTTATCAATCTACCAAGATGAAGAAGTCAGTGAGTAAGGCACGTGGTCGTGGTCGAGGCCGTGGATTTGCAGCAGGGAGAGGACGTGGGGATTCTGTGGCTGCTGCTGCACCCAGTGACACAGCATCCACCAGTTTTCCCCGTGAGCGTTCCTTTATGCGCACTTTTGTAGGAGCTCAGCGTACCCCCTGCTGCGTGAAGAACAAATTGAAGCCGTTGTTGGTTGGATGGCAGCCAATGCATCGACTTCAATAGCTTCCACCTCCTCTCAGGACCACAGCACTGTTGAACAACCATCAGTCTCTTCACCGCCTGCCAAATTGCCCAGGCAGTCAGAGAGCTCTGTACAGGAGCCAGCTGAGTCTCTGCTTCTGTTCTCAGAATCTGTTGGCTTGGAAACAGGGGCCCAGCCAAGCAGCATTCTGGAATGTGAAGAAGAGGCAGTATGCAGTGATGCGCAACAGCTGTGTCTCTCTGAATCTGAAGAGGCGGGTGAGCCAGTGCCGATGGTCAGCACACCGCAGAACGCATCTGATGATGATGAGACTCAGTTGCCAGTTTCTGTTGAGCATGGTGCTGGCCAGACCACCCAACAACAGCAGGTGTTGGAAGAGGGTAGTGGTGGAGATGATGAGGTCCAAGACCCAACATGGCGTGAGGAACAGGAAGGTGGTGGGAGCAGCTCTGAGGAAGAGATTGCACCAACGGTCCAAACAGTAGGGAGAGGTAGGCTGCAGACTCGCTTGCCTGTAGCCTCCAGTTTGGCACCCGTTCGGAGCAGTTCTCTTCCAACAGCCAAACCGGGCGCTCCCAGGACTTGCTCTGCGTGGTCCTTTTTTGATACAGTTGCAGATGATATTTGCTATGTCAAATGCAAGCTGTGTAATCAAAAAATTAAAAGAGGTAAAAGTGTCAGTAACCTTAATACAACAAATATGTGGAAACATGTGCGGTCAAAGCACTTTGTTGAGTTACAAAGACACACTGGAGATGTAGGCCAACCTACAGCAGCACCTACATCTTCAGCTCGTGTTGGAGCCTCTTCCTCCAGTTCACACACAGCTGGTTCGGCTTCCTCAAAGGATCGCCATGGAAGAACCTCTGTCACTGTTGTCCAGAGACACAGTGTTATTCCACCCACAGCTGCAAGTTCCCTGTCATCCTCACACACCCAGGCCACAAAACAGCCATCGGTAGCACAGGCATGGGATAAAAGACGGCCATACTCGGCAAACCATCCACGAGCACAGGCTCTGAATGCTGGCATTGCAAAACTCCTGTCCCTTGAAATGCTGTCATTCAGGCTGGTGGAGACTGACAGTTTCCGTGAATTAATGGCATTGGCAGTCCCACAATACAATGTGCCCAGCCGATTTTATTTCAGCAGGCAAGCCGTCCCTGGTCTGCAAAAGCATGTTGAGGCAAAAATTAAACATGCGCTACTAAACGCCGTCAGTAGCAAGGTCCACCTGACCACCGATGCGTGGACCAGTACCCATGGCCAGGGACGATACCTTTCACTCACTGCCCATTGGGTGAATGTTGTGGAGCCGGGTACAGATCTTGCGAGTGGCGCTGTACGTGTTCTGCCAACTCCAAGGATTGCCGGAATCAAGTCTGTCCACATTGACTCCTCCTCCTACTCCAGTTCCTCAGAATCATCGCTGCAGGAGCCGTCACGGTCTACCTCCACATGGACCCGTGGACGCTTACCTGATGCGACCGATATGAGCACAGCCGTGGCCAAACGGCAACAGGCCGTTCTGAAATTAATTCCCATGGGGAATCGAAGCCACACAGCGCAGGAGGTCTGGAATGCCATCAAGCAGGAGAGCGACGTGTGGTTTTTGCCAGCGAATCTCCAGCCAGGCTTGGTAGTGTGTGACAATGGCCGAAATCTGGTGGCAGCTCTGGGCCTTGGCAACCTCACTCACATACCATGTCTGGCACATGTGCTCAACTTGGTCGTGCAGAGTTTTTTGAGGGACTATCCGGATCTTGATGCACTGCTGCACAAGGTCCGCCTAGAGTGCGCTCACTTGCGACGTTCCAGCATGGCCAGATCGCGCATTGCAGCTCTGCAACGCAGATTGCGCCTTCCTGAACATCGCATCATATGTGACGTATCCACCAGGTGGAATTCAACGTTACATATGTTGGAGCGGTTGTGTGAGCAGCAGCCAGCAGTTATGGAGTATCAGCTGCATCAGGCGCAATCAACACGCAATTTGCGCCGTCCACACTTCACCATTAATGAGTGGGCCACTATGAAGGACATGTGCCACGTTTTGCGTGCGTTTGATGAGTCAACGCGGATGGCGAGTGCAGATGATGCACTAGTCAGCCTGACTGTCCCCCTTATCTGCCTGCTTCAAAAAACACTGCAAGCAATAAGGGATGAGGTTTTGGAAGAGGTGGAGGATGAGGAGTCACAAATTCCATCACCTTCTGGAAAGTCAGCGCAACGTGGTTCCTCACAAAGGGCTGGGCAGGGCTCACTTTGTGAGGAGGATGAGGAGGAGGAGTCAATGGAGGAGGAAGACATCGCTCCAGAGGGAGGTACACAACGCTCTAGTCAGTATGTAGAGCGAGGGTGGGGTGATGCAGAGCAGGCAGAGATAACGCCTCTTGCAGAGGACAGCGTTTCTTTGCCAGTTGGGAGTCTGCAGCACATGGTTGATTTCATGCTGCAGTGCCTAAGAAACGACCGCCGCATCGCCCACATTCTCACGACGTCTGATTATTGGGTGTACACCCTCCTAGACCCTCGCTACCGGGACAACGTCAAAAGCCTCATCACACCGTTGAACCGGGAGCGTAAAATGCGGGAGTACCAAGACACACTGGTGCAATCCCTAATGTTCTACCTTACTGCCGAGAGCACTGCTGCTGCTACTGCTTTACAAAGCAGCTCTGTGCGTCGAGGCAGTGTAGAGAGCTCTGCAACAAGAGGGAGCACACGCAGTGCCTCTGCACAGGGAAAGACCAGTATGTTCAAAATGTGGCAAAGTTTTGTGGCAGCGCCACAAATGTCTACACCATCCGAGAGGGCTCCAGTCAGCGGGAGGCAACGTATCCGTCAGATGGTGACAGACTACTTGGCTTTGCCTCTCAGTGTACTCCCAGATGGCTCTTCCCCATTCAAGTTTTGGGTCTCTAAGCTGGATACATGGCCAGAGCTTAGCCAGTATGCATTGGAGGTGCTGGCTTGCCCTGCTGCCAGTGTATTATCGGAGCGCGTCTTTAGTGCTGCAGGTGGTGTACTAACAGACCGTCGCATGCGACTATCCTCCGATAATGTAGACCGGCTTACTTTTCTGAAAATGAACAAGGCATGGATCTCGCCAGAATTTTCTGTCCGTTTTCAGATTAAATAACTGGTTCGCAACGTTATCCATGTCTCCTGTTATGTTCATCTTTCTACCACCTGAACTCTACTCCCTGGGCTCCAACACTGCCAGTTGCTGCTCAGAAGTGTCGTGTCCACAGAACAAAACACAAGCTCTACTGTTAGTGGGGTTCAGTAACGCCAGCTGTTCCCCTGCTGTGTCAACGGCAAGAAGTGTCCTGTTCCCGACACATGGACAGAAAAACACATGACCAACATGCTCCAAATAGGGAAGAGCCGTCACCCTGCTTGTTATGCTGAAAACATGAAATTGTGAAGTTTTGCAGGCCTAGAATGATAAATTTTTATGACAAATATGGACAAATAATAATTTGTCATCACAGCGCATATCTGCACATGTCTATTAGAAATGGTAACAAAAAATAAAACATAGTCTACTCTTCACATTTTGAAATTAATGCATAAAAGTACATTTCAGACTTATGAATTAATGCTTTTTAAGGAACTTTATCTGTACCTGTAAGATAATGCACTCAATGGATGTACGAATCATTAAATCCTCATCATCATCATCACGAGGTTTATTTATGACAGACATTATAAAATACACATACTGATGCCAACTGTAACTTCAAACACCATATATGAAATGGCCAGCATGTAAACATGGTAATAATGTCCAATAATAAATTATTACATCTAGAAAGTGCATCATGCATACTGACAATAGGTACTTATACCTGCAAGTGCTGTTGAAACAACCACAAGAGATATAAATTAATACTGGTATATAGGTATCACAGTGCATAGTTACTCATGGACAATGTTGATGTAATACTGTATCTCAATTAAGTCAGCGTCAACCATTAGGCTTGTTAGTCTTGTACATTGTTAAAGAGGGAACGTAATTTTTTGGTTTGTCATAGGTGTAGTATTACACATTAAATTATTACTGCTGTATTTTTTTTTGCGTCCCTAGTGCGCAATAACGCAGCCTAACCTCACATTTGATAGTCAGCTAATTGCCACACGCTACCCTACCCTACGCGTGACAGTAGGAAGGTAGTGTTGACGGATAAAGCTTTGCGCAACCAGACATTCTTTTACCCTCTTCAACACTCTACAAGCAAAAAATGCATGATTTCAGCCGCAGACTTTATTGACGTACAGTATAACATCGGCATTACCCATCAGAGGCTGTCCACTGTCTGATACAGACATAGAATATACCTTTGCTATCCGTAGCCTTTGTTTCACCTACACTTGCAGGCACACACTTAAATTGTGACAAACAATGCCTAATGTTTTTTTAAATGGTTATTTTTTATTGTACATTATTGTGTCATCAATCACATTGATGAGTCCATGCTGGACATGTCATACATGCTATAGAAAGTTACGATTTTATGAACTTAAATAATTGAATTGTCTGTGACTGTCACATAAAATTTGCGATGATGATGATGAGTGACTATTACAAAATCCATTGTCTTCACTATGTTATGGTTTAACATAGCGTTCCTTAAGCATTATTCATAAAAATAAACATTTACTTTTATTCTTAAATTTACAACACTATATTTTGTTACCAATTTTTTGGGTGTTGTGTTGTTCCATTTATTTTTGGCATGTGCATATATGCGTTTATATTTGTATTTTCTTTATTTTTCCTTCTTGAAATTAGAAAACATGTGTATCTTTGTACCGTGTTAGCCAGTAGATAGAAAAATATTTAGACTTCAGAGTCAGCAGTGGTTGATACCTTTTTATGGATAACTGAAAAGATGGAAACAAATTGCAAGCTTTCAAGGCTACTCACGTCTCTTCATCAGGGAAAGACTAACTAAAAAAATTAAGCATCACATATTTCTATACACAACAGGACACAGGAATAGTGCAATAGGTAAGACAAGTAAGTGACGTGTATCAGAACTGTCATTATCTCACAGGGATGAACATAAATATTGGAACAGTTCCTAGATAAGGATAGAAAGTTTGATTGCCCTCTCATTGGCGTATTTTTTGGGGTTTTCATGACCCTGGAAGGTCATAGACGCTGATTCCTTAATTGATATAGAATGACATAAATCCATGTGATCTATTCATTCCATCACTAACAGTGTCAAAGGTCATGATGAGCTTATATTCTGAAACCTTTGTACGTTTCTCATATTTGAAGTTATATTTTAATACCAGTAATTCCATATCCATGATGCTATGACCGGGCATACAAAAGTCTTTTGCCACAGGTAAATTCATTAATTTATCTGTGATTGTGTGGCGCTGATAATTCATCCTTGTTCTCCTTTTTGTTGCCGGTCTCCCCTCACTTGTCCCTCCCTCACTTGTCTTAGCTATTCCTGTGTCCTGTTGTGTGTAGAAATATGTGATTCTTCATTTTTGGCTTTACTCTTAGCCTGATGAAGACACCTGAGTAGTCTCGAAAGCTTTGAATTTGTTACCATTTTTCAGTTAGCCATTAAACGTTATCAACCACAGAGGACTGTCAAGTATAAATATTTTTCTATTCTTGTAATTGAAATTCATCATTTTATTGTCGTAGTAAAACTTCATTTATTCTTGTTTGAAGTACATACATTTGCAATGGCCACGTAACAAGGCAATAACTCAATATTTTGTGCCTACACCCTCCTTGACCCTGGGCTTCAACAGCGCCAGTTGCTGCTCAGAAGTGTTAGATGCACAGATGAAAACAATCGCTGATGTGTTTGTGGGGTTCAGTAACGCCTGCTGTTCCCCTGCTGTGTGTCTGGCAAAAATTACTGCTGCTAACTACAACTTCAACTTCAAACGTCTCATACTAGGCCTCTGCCTACACCCTCCTTGACCCTGGGCTTCAACAGCGCCAGTTGCTGCTCAGAAGTGTTAGATGCACAGATGAAAACAATCGCTGATGTGTTTGTGGGGTTCAGTAACGCCTGCTGTTCCCTGCTGTGTGTCTGCAAAATTACTGCTGCTAACTACAACTTCAACTTCAAACGTTCATACTAGGCCTTGCTACACCCTCCTTGACCCTGGCTTCAACAGCGCCAGTTGCTGCTCGAAGTGTTAGATGCACAGATGAAAACATCGCTGATTGTTTGTGGGGTTCAGTAACGCCTGCTGTTCCCCTGCTGTGTGTCTGGCAAAAATTACTGCTGCTAACTACAACTTCAACTTCAAACGTCTCATACTAGGCCTCTGCCTACACCCTCCTTGACCCTGGGCTTCAACAGCGCCAGTTGCTGCTCAGAAGTGTTAGATGCACAGATGAAAACAATCGCTGATGTGTTTGTGGGGTTCAGTAACGCCTGCTGTTCCCCTGCTGTGTGTCTGGCAAAAATTACTGCTGCTAACTACAACTTCAACTTCAAACGTCTCATACTAGGCCTCTGCCTACACCCTCCTTGACCCTGGGCTTCAACAGCGCCAGTTGCTGCTCAGAAGTGTTAGATGCACAGATGAAAACAATCGCTGATGTGTTTGTGGGGTTCAGTAACGCCTGCTGTTCCCCTGCTGTGTGTCCGGCAAAAATTACTGCTAGCTACCTAATCATGGTGAAAAAAACATGACATCTCAAAGTGTCTAGTGCTACACATAGATATGAGGCTACACCATGATTTCTAAGCTGTAAACATTTGAAACGTCAACTTTCAAACCATAAAATGATTTGTCTGTCACAAATCGGTAACAAAATAATTGTGACATATTATTACAGATATGCACATGTCGAAAACAAATGCAAACACAAAAGCCTACTTATGCTATAGGATACTGATGGTCAACCTTGTCACTCCATAGCTTAGACAAATCCAACTCACATCATGATGACTCAAATACTGCAATGTTGGAAGTGCATAATGTGGGTTGAACTTTGACAACTGCTGCAGTGCGAAGGTTATACTTCAGTGTTCTTGCCTTTGAAATAAAAGCATACAAGTAAATATAATATCCAATGTTGATTAAGGGACGTGATGTACACCTGTAATATTGTGCAAACAATGCATGTAGGAATAGTCCTCTTCAACATTACTTATATTTGTGTCATTTTAAAAAATACATATTTGATTAGAAAGTTAACAGCCCATATCATAAAGGTCCTTCATGTAAACATGATAATCGCTAACAAAAATCATGCATTACCTTGGTAAAGTCAATAGTGCATAGTCACAATAGCAAAATATATACCTGTAAGTGGTGCTGAAAGAACGACAACTGATAGAATAGGTGAATGATATCTATTTATCAGACTGAATAGCGACACCTGTACAATGTCGATATAATACTGTACCTTAACAAAACAGCTGTGTCACACCTCACACGCATTTTTCTTGTAGCTTGTTATGTAATAGGGCACATGCGTGTATGTTTCATCATAGGTGCATGTTTACTGAGTAAAGCAGTCATGACAACGCCTTTGTGTTGTCGGTACGCTTGCGATGATGAACGATGCGCACCGTGAATGTTAGTCTGCGTCATAAGACGCACAGACGCTCCAATACCCAACGCGTCACAGCAGGAAGCCAGTCTGTGCGTCCAAACAAAGGCGCAAGCATACATGCACGTACCCTTTTATAAAGCTATATAAAAAAAAGGATGTAGTAGTAACGCACACTTTATTGAGGTACAGTATTACATCGCCATTCACCATCTGTGGCTATGCAGACTCATCTATATATACCTTATCTATCCGTTGTCATGCTTGCAAGTCCACAGTCAGGCATAAATAGCTGTTTTCACTATGCACTTTTTAAAGGTTTTTTTTGTTAATATAAATGATTGGCACATATTATCAGTATTACATGATGGAAAATTTTAGATATTTTTAAAAACTTTTTAGTGATATTATTCAGCAAATGAAAATGGTGTACATACTGTTACTTATCCATCATTAATGGATTCTGATATGTACTTGTATGCTTTTATTTAAAACCGTATAGCAGATTATTTAACCGATTTTTATTGTGGTTTGCATTGCTTTTCAACATGTTAATGTATGCGTTTATGTTTGTCAATTATTAATTTACATATATTTTTTAAAGTAAAATCATCATCTTATGGTACTAAAGGTTATATTTCTCTTGTTTGGAGTATAGACATTTTTAATTGACACGTAACAAGGAAAATACTTGATCTAGTATTTAAACATCCTCCTTGACCCTGGGCTCCAACACCGCCAGTTGTTTGCTCGGAAGTGCTGTTAGCACAGTTAACACTTGCTCCCGTGTTACTGGGGTTCAGTAATGTCAGCTGTTCCCCTGCTGTGTGAACGGCAAAAAGTCCTGCTGCCTCCACCCTGTTCTCTTCTCATCCCTGGGTTACAACACCGCCAGTTGTTTCTCGGAAGTGCTGTTAGCACAGTCTACACTTGCTCCCGTGTTACTGGGGTTCAGTAATGTCAGCTGTTCCCCTGCTGTGTGAACGGCAAAAAGTCCTGCTGCCTCCACCATGTTCTCTTCTCATCCCTGGGTTACAACACCGCCAGTTGTTTCTCGGAAGTGCTGTTAGCACAGTCTACACTTGCTCCTGTGTTACTGGGGTTCAGTAATGTCAGCTGTTCCCCTGCTGTGTGAACGGCAAACAGTCCTGCTGCCTCCACCATGTTCTCTTCTCATCCCTGGGTTACAACACCGCCAGTTGTTTCTCGGAAGTGCTGTTAGCACAGTCTACACTTGCTCCTGTGTTACTGGGGTTCAGTAATGTCAGCTGTTCCCCTGCTGTGTGAACGGCAAAAAGTCCTGCTGCCTCCACCATGTTCTCTTCTCATCCCTGGGTTACAACACCGCCAGTTGTTTCTCGGAAGTGCTGTTAGCACAGTCTACACTTGCTCCTGTGTTACTGGGGTTCAGTAATGTCAGCTGTTCCCCTGCTGTGTGAACGGCAAACAGTCCTGCTGCCTCCACCATGTTCTCTTCTCATCCCTGGGTTACAACACCGCCAGTTGTTTCTCGGAAGTGCTGTTAGCACAGTCTACACTTGCTCCCGTGTTACTGGGGTTCAGTAATGTCAGCTGTTCCCTGCTGTGTGAACGGCAAACAGTCCTGCTGCCTCCACCATGTTCTCTTCTCATCCCTGGGTTACAACACCGCCAGTTGTTTCTCGGAAGTGCTGTTAGCACAGTCTACACTTGCTCCCGTGTTACTGGGGTTCAGTAATGTCAGCTGTTCCCCTGCTGTGTGAACGGCAAAAAGTCCTGCTGCCTCCACCATGTTCTCTTCTCATCCCTGGGTTACAACACCGCCAGTTGTTTCTCGGAAGTGCTGTTAGCACAGTCTACACTTGCTCCTGTGTTACTGGGGTTCAGTAATGTCAGCTGTTCCCCTGCTGTGTGAACGGCAAACAGTCCTGCTGCCTCCACCATGTTCTCTTCTCATCCCTGGGTTACAACACCGCCAGTTGTTTCTCGGAAGTGCTGTTAGCACAGTCTACACTTGCTCCTGTGTTACTGGGGTTCAGTAATGTCAGCTGTTCCCCTGCTGTGTGAACGGCAAAAAGTCCTGCTGCCTCCACCATGTTCTCTTCTCATCCCTGGGTTACAACACCGCCAGTTGTTTCTCGGAAGTGCTGTTAGCACAGTCTACACTTGCTCCTGTGTTACTGGGGTTCAGTAATGTCAGCTGTTCCCCTGCTGTGTGAACGGCAAAAAGTCCTGCTGCCTCCACCATGTTCTCTTCTCATCCCTGGGTTACACACCGCCAGTTGTTTCTCGGAAGTGCTGTTAGCACAGTCTACACTTGCTCCCGTGTTACTGGGGTTCAGTAATGTCAGCTGTTCCCCTGCTGTGTGAACGGCAAACAGTCCTGCTGCCTCAACTTTAATTTCCATGGGTACCTTCTGCTACCCATCCGGGTTCCAGTACCGTCAGCTGGTTCTCCGCAGTGCCTTTGGCCTAGGTGCCTCCATGTCGGTATCCGAGTTCCAGCAACGTCTGCTGGTCCTTGGTAGTGCTTTGGAGCACAGGTACCTCCTGCTTAGTAACCGTGTCCCAGTAACGTCAGCTGGTCCTCGGTTGTGCCATTGGCTCTTTTCCTTCTGCTGACCCTCCGGGTTCCAGCACAGTCAGCTGGTCCTCATTACTTTCATTGGCTCTTGTACCTTCTGCTACCCATCCGGGTTCCAGTACCGTCAGCTGGTTCTCCGCAGTGCCTTTGGCCTAGGTGCCTCCATGTCGGTATCCGAGTTCCAGCAACGTCTGCTGGTCCTTGGTAGTGCTTTGGAGCACAGGTACCTCCTGCTTAGTAACCGTGTCCCAGTAACGTCAGCTGGTCCTCGGTTGTGCCATTGGCTCTTTTCCTTCTGCTGACCCTCCGGGTTCCAGCACAGTCAGCTGGTCCTCATTACTTTCATTGGCTCTTGTACCTTCTGCTACCCATCCGGGTTCCAGTACCGTCAGCTGGTTCTCCGCAGTGCCTTTGGCCTAGGTGCCTCCATGTCGGTATCCGAGTTCCAGCAACGTCTGCTGGTCCTTGGTAGTGCTTTGGAGCACAGGTACCTCCTGCTTAGTAACCGTGTCCCAGTAACGTCAGCTGGTCCTCGGTTGTGCCATTGGCTCTTTTCCTTCTGCTGACCCTCCGGGTTCCAGCACAGTCAGCTGGTCCTCATTACTTTCATTGGCTCTTGTACCTTCTGCTACCCATCCGGGTTCCAGTACCGTCAGCTGGTTCTCCGCAGTGCCTTTGGCCTAGGTGCCTCCATGTCGGTATCCGAGTTCCAGCAACGTCTGCTGGTCCTTGGTAGTGCTTTGGAGCACAGGTACCTCCTGCTTAGTAACCCTGTCCCAGTAACGTCAGCTGGTCCTCGGTTGTGCCATTGGCTCTTTTCCTTCTGCTGACCCTCCGGGTTCCAGCACAGTCAGCTGGTCCTCGTTACTTCCATTGGCTTTTGTACCATCACCAACAGGACAAAGAAGGTTAAGACAAACTACAAGATACAGAACAAGAGACAGAAGAACAATAAGCAGAAGATCAAAAAGCAGAAGAACATTAAGTATAAGACCAAAATGAAGAGCAAAATATATGCTCTAAATTCTAAGCAGAAGAAGACTAAGCAGTGTATGGGGGTGAGTCCGTTCCTCCTCGTGGTGCCCCTGGAAAATGCCTGATGCTGCTGCAGGCTAAACTGAACGCGGACAAATACTGTTGTAATTAAAATCTTTCGTGACAGCAAGAACGGAAGGATGAAAATTCAGAGTTTTACAGATTACAAGTACAGGAATGTCTGTCACAAATAAGAATATGATGAAAAGGATGAATAGGAAGAAGATGAAGAAGTAGAATATGAAGAATAATAACTGTTTAATAAGAACAATATAAGTAATGTTAACAAAAAGATGAATAGCAAGAAGTTTTAGAAGATTAAGAAGGTGAAGATGAAGAATAATTTGATGAGAAAGATGATGCTGCTGAAGATTATGAAGGAGAAAGTGTGTGAAAAGTTAAAAAGGTGAAGACCATGGAAGTTGTGAAACAGACATATTTGACAAAATAGAAAAAAGGTTAACAACATTGTGAATTTCTTCGTCAATCCGAACGTATTTCCTAAAAAAAAAAAATTAATGCTATTCCATTGGATTGGGTTAAACATCTATGCCTTTAATGTCTCCTCAACCTCCCCCAATACATTCTACATTACTCTTTCTTGTTTTCCTTCATGTACAATTAACCAACAAGGCAAGAATGGGTTTTTTTTAATTTCGATATTTTGTTCCCATAGACTTACATGGGACTTCCGGTATCGGTATCGGGTATCGCCGATATTTTAGTGATATCGGCGATACCATTACGATTCCGATACTTTAGGATATCGGAAAGTATCGCTCAACTCTAACCACCAGTCTATAAATTGACCAGAAGTGCCGAAAATTTACCCTTATTCAGTCCAAGTCTGGTTTTTGCCCTTTGTTTATAGATTATTTTGAGTCAATAGCTTACTATATTTTAAAGTAGCAATCACCCAAAGATAAGGGTATAGTTCAGACTATTTTATAAACTAATATACATACCCGTGGGGTACTAGACTCCCATAACGTTATATATATTCAAATCTGTCCCCCATGGCATAGATCTGAACTCTCTCTTAAATATTCTTAATGGCTCAAAGAAATCAGGATGGGACAGAAATATATTTTCAATGTCTAGTTATTATGCCATTGTTGTCCAGATCGGGGCCATGACTCGTTTCCCTATGTCATGCGCATATATTATGTGGTATATATATAGGACAGTAGAAATCATATATTGTAAAAGTTATTTTGTCAGCAGAAACACAAAAAACCCACATCAGATCCCTAAGGGATCATTATTAGTTATATTAGCATATTCTGACGTATAACATAACTGTGGCTATTGGTACTCATTACTTTGCCAAACAATTGTCTCCATTCCTCATATGCATCATCAAATCTGTGCCTTAACAAGGTTTTATACTCAACTTAGGTGTTTGAAAACTTCTATTGTTTCTCCTCCCTGCTGAGTTGACCGGGTTCATGTCAGCGATTATGCCCATCAATGTACGGCATGGTACCCCAGAACCATAGTATAACACTGTCTCCCAACGCGTTTCCTCATGTGAGATTCATCAAGGAAGAAAGGAAATCTCAAATGTCGAGCAGCGACATAGGGAAACGAGTCATGGCCCCGATCTGGACAACAATGGGGATGGCATAATAACTAGACATTGAAAATATATTTCTGTCCCATCCTGATTTCTTTGAGCCATTAAGAATATTTAAGAGAGAGCTCAGATCTATGCCATGGGGACAGATTTGAATATATATAACGTTATGGGAGTCTAGTACCCCATGGATATGTATATTAGTTTATAAAATAGTCTGAACTATACCCTTATCTTTGGGTGATTGCTACTTTAAAATATAGTAAGCTATTGACTCAAAATAATCTATAAACAAAGGGCAAAAACCAGACTTGGACTGAATAAGCGTAAATTTTTGGCCCTTCTGGTCAATTTATAGACTGGTGGTGTTATATTATTGTTTTTTTGTTTGCACATTTTTGCACTGGCACGATTGCACTTTAATTAAGCTATTTTTAATAATCTAAATAAAGGTTATATTTTAAATAATCCCAATCGGCTACGTATTAGAGTATAATGAGCCCCACATATTGCTCCATACAGTATAATGAGTCGCATATAAAGCTCCATACAGTATATGATGGGCCCCATATATGATGCTCCAGTGTATGATGAGCCCCATATAATGCTCCAAATATAATGGTCCCTATATATAATGCTCCATATATAATGGGCTCCATGTAATGCTCCATATATAATGTGCCCCATATGATGCGCCATATATAATGGGCCCTATATGATGCTCCAGTATGTGATGGGCCCCATATGATGCTCCAGTGTATGATGGGCCTATATAATGCTCCATATATAATGGGCCCCATATAATGCTCCACTATATGAAGGGCACCATATGATGCTCCACTATATGAAGGGCACCATATGATGCTCCACTATATGAAGGGCCCCATGGATGATGTTCCAGTGTATGATGGGCCTATATAATGCTCCATATATAATGGACCCCATATGATGCTCCACTATATGAAGGACCCCATGGATGATGCTCCAGTGTATGATGGGCATATATAATGCTCCATATATAATGGGCCCCATATGATGCTCTAGTATATGATGGGCCCCATGGATGATGCTCCAGTGTATGATGGGCCTATATAATGCTCCATATATAATGGGCCCTATATGATGCTACATTGTATAATGGGCCCCTTTTATGATGCTCCAGTGTATGAAGGGCCCCATTTATAATGCTCCAGTGTATGATGTGCCCCACATATAATGCTCCAGTGTATAATGTGCCATATCTATGATGCTCAAGTGTATGATGGGCCCCATATATAATTCTCCAGTGTATAATGCTCCCCATATATTGCTCCAAACATTAAAAAAATGAAATACCTCTCCTCGCTGGGCACTTCTCTACTCTGGACTCCTCAGCGTTGCCATCTTCCAGCTCTCTGCACTGTGACTGTTCAGGCAGAAGGCGCACAGACGTGACGTCATCGCACTCTCTGACCTTAATGTCACTGTCATGAAATGCAGAAGATGTCACAGTGGTGGAGCTGGGAGAGGTAAGTATTGCAAGTGCTGGTGCCCTAAGCAAGCAGGGGGGGCACACTCGTGGGCACTGTCACTGGCACAGGGTCACTCATAGTACGCCAGTGTCTCTGACGGCGAGTGGGCCCCCCACCTGCTCAGGGCCCCGGCACTTGCCGGGGTGCGCCAGGTGCTGACGCCGGCCCTGGGGGGGTACAGCCCAGTTATGGAGGTGGAAAAACTGGCATATGTTGAGGTGTAGGCTGGACGTTCAGCAGCTGCAAATGGAGGAATTGGAGAAGTTGGACGAAGAGGAGGACAAAGCGATCCATTTTGCTGGCAATCTATGTGTCATCAGGGGAAGGTGGTACAAAATCCTTTGAAACCCAGGCATGGTTCATTTTAATGATGGTAAGATCACCAACATTTTGGGTCGACAGCCGGGTCATTCTTTCTGTCAGGATTGATCCAGCAGTTCTGAAGACTCTTTCTGATAGCACACTACCAGCAGGGCAAGCGAGCTCCTGTAATTGTGCCAATTCAGGCCAGGTGTCCAGTTTACAGGCCCAGTAGTCAAAGGGGAATGAACTGTGAGGTAGAACATCGATAGGGGAGGAGAGGTAATTTTGAACCATAGTTGACAACTGCTGTCTCCTGTCTGTTGCAATCGATTCAGTATTACCAGTCGTGTGAGCGGTACTCGAGAAATCAGTCCACAACATGGTCATGAAACCCCTGTCTCCAAAGCCACTTCGGCTGTGTGCACCACGAACACCTCTTCCATGTTGCCCAGTATGGCTCGTGGTAGAACCTGCACCGCTGCTGTATGGTGGGAATGCCTCTAACAAACGGTTTACCAGAGTTGCTTGTTTGTTCGCCAATATTAGCTCTAGGTTCTCCTGTGGCATGATGTTCTGTAATTTGCCTTTATAGCGTGGATAGAGGATGCTGGCCAACCAGTAGTCGTCATCCTTTATAATTTTGGCAATGCGGGGGTCCCTTTTTAGGATCCACAAGACATAATCACACATGTGGGCCAATGTTCCAGGTGTCAATGATGCACTGGTAGTGGTGGGTGGAGGCGCACTTTCTGCCAAATTCACATCCCTCCAGTCACGCACAAACCCTGTACCTGACCTTGGCAAGCCAACATTTTCTCTTGCCCCCTGAGAAGCATCCTCCTCCCCAAAATAATCATCCCCCTCATCCTTCTCCTCTTCCTCTTCTTCCTCCACCTCGTCCAGGACAGTTCATGAGCAGACAATGGCTGACTGTCATCAAGGCTTCCCTCCTCCTCCAACTCTTCCTCCTCCGCTGCAGACGCCTGATCCTTAATGTGCGTCAAAGTTTGCATGAGCAGACGCATAAGTGGGATGCTCATGCTTATGATGGCATCGTCTGCGCTTACCAGTCGTGTGCATTCCTCAAAATACTGAAGGATTTCACAGAGGTCTTTCAGCTTTGACCACTGCACACCCAACAACTCCACGTCTGCCCTCAAACTGCCTGCTCGAGTATCCTCCCACAAATGCATTACTGCCTGCCTCTGTTTGCACAGCCTCTCAACTATGTGCATGGTGGAGTTTCACCTTGTTGCAACATCTATGATTAGGCGGTGCTTGGGGAGGTGGAGCGATCGCTGCAGCCTCTGCATACGACTGGAGTCTACGGGCGAGCGACGGATGTGCGAGCACAGTCTTCGCACCTTATGGAGCAGGGCTGGTAACTCCGGATAACTATTTATGAAGCACTGTACCACCAGGTTCAAGGTGTGAGCCAGGCAAGGTATGTGTCTGAGTTTTGCCAGGGCTATTGTCGCCACAAAATTACATCCATTATCACTGACTACATTGCCTGGCTCAAGATGTAGACTGCCCAGCCATGACTCAGTTTATCACTGCAAGTAGTCAGCCAGTACCTCCGCGGTGTGTGTGTTGTCGCTCAAAGACATCATCTTTAAAACAGCCTGCTGATGCTTACCACTAGCTGTTCGATAGTGGGACACCTCATGTGCAACACTGGCAGCTGCAGATGGAGTGCTCGTGCGACTGCGCTTTGTCGACGAGCTTTCGCTTCTGGAGGAGGAGGAGGGTCGAACGCCTACAGCCAAATGTTGCCTATACCGTGGGCTAGGCGCACTGTCCCCAGTGCGCAGTGATGGACACGTAACGGCCCTGGCCATGCCTACTGGCCCATGCATCTGTTGTGAGGTGCACCTTTCCACTCACTGATTGTTTGAGTGCATGGACAATGCAGTCTTTCACATGCAGGTGGAGGGCAGGGATGGCTTTTCTAGAAAAGAAGTGCCGACTGGGTAGGTCATAGCATGGGACAGCGTAGGCCATGAGATCTCGGAAAGCTGAGAGGATGAGTACTTTCTTGTCCTACTCAGAGTGTCTGCTAGTGTGAGCTGGACTTGAGAGCTGCATATGGGGGAACTAGCGGTGGACATGGCGGACTGAGAGGGGGTTGGTGATGGTGGTGGTGGGGGTGATGGCCTAGATTCAGTCTTTCGTTGGAAAAACATTGTGATTCCCTGACTGCTTTGGCCTTGTGACGACAACTCAACATTTGTTGCTGGTGGTGTGCTAACCAGTGGGCTTACAGTGGGGCAAGCGATGTAGCGTTGCTGACTACCTTCAGTCGGAGCAGGTGCATATGTGCTACCTGAGGTTTTGTAGTCCGTCCATGCTTGCAAGTGCATGGTGTTTAAATGTCTAAGCATGCAACTGGTATTCAAATTTTGGAGATTTTTCCCTCAGCCAAAGGTCCTTCCGCACTTCTTACAGATAACCTTTGCCTCATCAATAGGATTTTGGTCAAAAAAGTGCCACACTGCACTCTTTCTACTATGGGATAAATTTTCAGGCCTTGCACACTGTGCTAATTTGACTGTCTGGACAAGCTGTCCTGCAACTCATTTTGTTTTTTTAACACGTTTTTGTACTGCTACGGGCCTGCCAGATAAGCCCTGCTGCGATGTCGATGACTGCTACGGATCCTCCTCCTCTTCTGAGCTATTGCCAGCGGCACGCTCTTCCCCCAATGGATGCCAATCCAGGTCAACAACTGGGTCATCCATCACCTCCTCTTCAACTTCATCTGCACCTTCCTCTGTGTCACCGTGTAAGGTAGTATAGTATGCGGGAAGGGGCACCTGAGTTTCAACAGGGTCAGAATCTGCCTCAGTAGACTGCGAGGGCAATGCAGTGCTCGGTATGGTACTGTATCAGAAGCGTACAGCTGTATACAGTGTAGGGGAAAATTTAAATCTCCGTATATATTTCCAGAGTCACACACAGACGCTCACTTAGTATGGATTTGACCAGAATACAAAAAGCTAAAAAACGGTACTGTATCACAAGCATACAGCTGTGTACAGTGTAGGGGAAAATGTAAATCTCCGTATACAGTCATGGACAAAAGTTTTGAGAATGACACAAATACTAATTTTTACAAAGTCTACGGCTTCACTTTTTCTAATGGCAATTTGCATATACTCCAGAATGTTATAAAGAGTGATCAGCTTAACAGCAATTATTTGCAAAGTCAATATTTGGCTAGAAAATGAACTTTATCCCCCAAAACACATTTCAACATCATTGCAGCCCTGCCTTAAAAGGACCAGCTAACCTCTTTTCAGTGATTGCTCCATTAACACAGGTGTGGGTGTTGATGAGGACATGGCTAGAGATCAATCTGTCATGATTAAGTAAGAATGACACCACTGGACACTTTAAAAGGAGGCTGGTGCTTGGCATCATTGTTTCTCTTCTGTTAACCATGGTTATCTCTAAAGAAACACGTGCAGTCATCATTGCAATGCACAAAAATGGCCTAACAGGGAAGAGTATCCCAGCTAGAAAGATTGCACCTCAGTCAACAATCTATCGCATCATCAAGAACTTCAAGGAGAGAGGTTCCATTGTTGCCAAAAAGGCTCCAGGGCGCCCAAGAAAGACCAGCAAGCGCCAGGACCGTCTCTTAAAAGTGTTTCAGCTGCGGGATCGGGCTACCAGCAGTGCAGAGCTTGCTCAGGAATGGCAGCAGGCAGGTGTGAGTGCATCTGCACACACTGTGAGGCGGAGACTCTTGGAGCAAGGCCTGATCTCAAGGAGGGCAGCAAAGAAGCCACTTCTCTCCAGAAAAAACATCATGGACAGACTGATATTCTGCAAAAGGTACAGGCAGTGGACTGCTGAGGACTGGGGTAAAGTTATTTTCTCTGATGAATCCCCTTTTCGATTGTTTGGGACATCAGGAAAACGCCTCATTCGGAGAAGACAAGGTGAGCGCTACCACCAGTCTTGTCTCATGCCAACTGTTAAGCATCCTGAAACCATTCATGTGTGGGGTTGCTTCTCAGCCAAGGGAATCGGCTCTCTCACAGTCTTGCCTAAAAACACAGCCATGAATAAAGAATGGAACCAGAATGTCCTCCAAGAGCAACTTCTCCCAACCCTCCAAGAGCAGTTTGGCGATCAACAATGCCTTTTCCAGCATGATGGAGCACCTTGCCATAAAGCAAAGGTGATAACTAAATGGCTCAGGGAACAAAAATAGAGATTTTGGGTCCATGGCCTGGAAACTCCCCAGATCTTAATCCCATTGAGAACTTGTGGTCAATCATCAAGAGACGGGTGGACAAACAAAAACCTAAAAATTCTGACAAAATGAAAGCATTGATTGTGCAAGAATGGACTGCTATCAGTCAGGATTTGGTCCAGAAGTTGATTGAGAGCATGCCAGGGAGAATTGCAGAGGTCCTGAAGAAGAAGGGTCAACACTGCAAATATTGACTTGCTGCATTAACTCATTCTAACTGTCAATATAAGCTTTTGTTACTCATATGTTTGCAATTATATTTCTGTCTGTGATAAAAACATCTGTCAAACACACATAAAAACCAGAGGGCAGCAGATCATGTGAAAATATAATATTTGTGTCATTCTCAAAACTTTTGGCCATGACTGTATATTTCCGGAGTCACACACAGACGCTCGCTCAGTATAAATTTGACCGTAATACAAAAGGCAGAAAAATGGTACTGTATCACAAGCATACAGCTGTATACGGAGAAGGGGATAATTTAAATCTCCATATATATTTCCGGAGTTACACACAGACGCTCTCTCAGTATGGATTTGACCGTAATACAAAAAGCAGAAAAACTGTACTGTATTAAAAGCGTACAGCTGTATACAGTGTAGGGGAAAATTTAAATCTCCGTATATATTTCCGGAGTCACACACAGACGGTCTCTCAGTATGGATTTGACCATAATACAAAAAGCAGAAAAACGGTACTGTATAAGAAGCATACAGCTGTATACAGTGTAGGCGAAAACTTAAATCTCCTTATATATTTCCGGAGTTACACACAGACGCTCTCTCAGTATGGATTTGACCGTAATACAAAAAGCAGAAAAACGGTACTGTATCAGAAGGGTACAGCTGTATACAGTGTAGGGGGAAATTTAAATCTCCGTATATATTTCCGGAGTCACACACACAGACGGTCTCTCAGTATGGATTTGACCATAATACAAAAAGCAGAAAAACGGTACTGTATCAGAAGCATACAGCTGTATACAGTGTAGGGGAAAATTTAAATCTCCGTATATATTTCCGGAGTCACACAAAGACGCTCACTCAGTATGGATTTCACCAGAATACAAAAAGCAGAAAAACGGTACTGTATCAGAAGCGTACAGCTGTATACAGTGTAGGGGAAAATTTAAATCTCCGTATATATTTCCGGAGTCACACACAGACGCTCACTCAATATGGATTTGACCGTAATACAAAAGGCAGAAAAACAGTACTGTATTACAAGCGTACAGCTGTATACGTTGAAGCGGAAAATTTAAATCTCCGTATATATTTCCAGAGTCACACACAGACACTCTCTCAGTATGGATTTGACCGTAATACAAAAAGCAGAAAAACGGTACTGTATCAGAAGCGTACAACTGTATACAGTGTAGGGGAAAATGTAAATCTCCGTATATATTTCCAGAGTCACACACAGACGCTCACTCAGTATGGATTTGACCGTAATACAAAAAGCAGAAAAACGGTACTGTATCACAAGCGTACAGCTGTATACATTATAGGGGAAAATTTAAATCTCCATATATATTTCCGGAGTCACACACAGATAGTTAGCATGTATTTGTCCGTGATATTAGCCGGTACACGGTAGTGTGTGAGGAGCGTACAGCTCTATACGGTGTGGGAAAAAATGAACGCTCGGTAACTGTGCAGAAAAAAAGACTAAAAGTATTAGTACACTGCTATGTAAAAAGCAGTCTGCACAGCAGTGTACACACAGCAATACAGCTATCAGGCAGCCTAATAATAATAACCATTAACCAGCGCTGCTGCACACAAGAAAATCCTACCCTGTCACTGCACACTAACTGTAAAGCACAATTGCTATCAGCACAAGCACAGAAGAACTTCTCTTTTCAGCCCTAACTCTCTCCCTACTGATAAACAGAGTCAGCAACCTCTCTCTACTGTTAAGATCGTCAGAAGTAAAATGGAGGTCGGCGGTCAGGGCTTTTATTGACACTATGACGCCACCCAAAGCAAGCCAATCACTGCAATGCCCTTCTCTAAGATGGTGGTGGACGCTGCCCATGTCATCTCGTTGCCCACAGTGTACGTCCTTGCTCATTGGCTGAAAAAAGGCACCTGCAAGCATTATGGGAAAACCGACTTTGGCTCTTGTTTTGCCGAATGCATGGACGACTTCACGCTATGGTCGGGTTTCGCTCTGCGAAATCCGACTTTGGCAAAAGTCGGCGACTTATGAATCTGACCGACCTGTTTCGCTCAACTCTATTGATGAGTATTAATCAACATGTCTTTGATGTTTCTACCCCTTCTTGCCATCATTAGTGGAGATGCAAACAGATGTTTACATAAAAAGGGGTCAGTCATAAGTATCGACCAATGTCAAGCAAGAACAGCACGCATGGTATTCCATTATTAATTATATGTTGAAATAAAGTGTGTGCCTATATCACTTGTTTCCCTTTCTTGTATGGCAAGTAGATAATTTCTCCTTTTTTTTTTTTAAATATCCCATCTTGATGTTCCATTAACTATACCTCCGATCCGTGAATCTTCGCCCCAAGGTCCACAGCCTGTCTCTCAAATGATTCATCTGAAGTAAATATTCTCCTTGCTCGGAGGAATTGACCAACAGGAATAGCATTAATCGTTGAGCCCAAATGTGCAGACGAATCATGCAGCAATGTATTTACGGAGGTTTATTTACGATATATATAGGCCCGTTCGTCTGCACCTTGAGCTCAATATCAAGAAAGGAGATCGTCTGGAGATGGTAAGTATAGGTAAGTCGAATGTTGGAGTCATATTGTGATGGAAATATATATTTCATATAGATCTCACTTGCATATATACTCATATATACTCACAGCTAATATATACACTATAATAAATTGCTTAAAATGGCCGCCACAAACCAGACAGCTCTTTGGTAGTTTCCAAGATGAAAAAGAGGAACAACTCCAGATGTTCTGAGTTGATGTCTCAATTTTTGTACTGGTTGCAGAAAAAGGTGACAGTTACACTTTAGTTGCTTAATCAGCGTTTATACTGTATATGCCTTGATCACAATATTCCATATATCCTTAACTCTGCTGCCCGACTAATTCATCTCGCTCCTCGCTACTCCTCCGCTTTTCCCCTCTGCAAATCTCTCCACTGGCTCCGACTCCCTCAGCGTATCCAATTAAAATTACTCATACTGACCTGCAAGGCCATCTATAACCTGTCTCCTCCATATATCTCTGAACTAATCTCCCGATATCTTCCCTCACGTAATCTCTGATCCTCCCAAGACCTCCTTCTCTCCTCCACACTTATTCGCTCCTCACCCAACCGCCTCCAAGACTTCTCCCGAATAGCCCCATCTTCTGGAATTCTTTGCCCCAACACGTCCGACTATCAACCACACTCGGATCCTTCAGACGGAACCTGAAAACCCACCTCTTTAGGAAAGCTTACAGCCTGCAATGATCCGCGCTGCCTCCACACCACTACTGGAGCTACCGCCTCACCATCACTGGAGCTGCTGCAACCCCCCAACCTACTGTCTCCTTCCCCACCATCCTGTAGAATGTAAGCCCGCAAGGGCAGGGTCCTCTCTCCTCTCTATATCGGTCTGTCATTGTTAGTTTGTTTAGCGTAAGTGATATCTGTAATCTGTATGTAACCCCTTCTCATGTGCAGCACCATGGAATCAATGGCGCTATATAAATAAATAATAATATATTTAGATAACCAATAACATTGTAGCTCAACAATATGGTAATTAACCCCTTAGTGACAGAGCCATTTTGCAGCTTAATGACAGGGCCAATTTTTACAATTCTGACCACTGTCACTTTATGAGGTTATAACTCTGGAACGCTTTAACGAATCCAGCTGATTCTGAGATTGTTTTTTCGTGACATATTGTACTTCACGTTAGTGGTAAAATTTCTTTGATATGACTTGTGTTTATTTATGAAAAAAATGGAAATATGGCGAAAATTTTGAAAATTTAACAATTTTCAAACTTTAAATTTTTATGCCCTAAAATCAGAGAGATATGTCACACAAATTTCTTAATAAATAACATTTCCCACATGTCTACTTTACATCAGCACAATTTTGGGAACAAAATTTTTTTTTGTTATGAAGTTATAAGGGTTAAAAGTTGACCAGCGATTTCTCATTTTTACAACACCATTTTTTTTTTAGGGACCACATCACATTTGAAGTCACTTTGAGGGGTCTATATGATAGAAAATACCCAAAAGTGACACCATTCTAAAAACGGCACCCCTTAAGGTGCTCAAAACCACATTCAAGAAGTTTATTAACCCTTTACGTGCTTCACAGTAACTGAAGCAATGTGGAAGGAAAAAATTAACATTTAACTTTTTTTGCAAAAACTTTACTTCGGAACCAATTTTTTTTATTTTCACAACTGTTAAAAGAAAAAATGAACCACAAAATTTGTTGTGCAATTTCTCCTGAATAAGCCCATACCCCATATGTGGGGGTAAACCACTTTTTGGGCGCACGGCAGAGGTCGCAAGGGAAGGAGTGACATTTGACTTTTTCAACGCAGAATTGGCTGGACGCCATGTCGCGTTTGTAGAGGCCCTGATGTGTCTAAACAGTGGAAACCCATCACAAGTGACCCCATTTTGGAAACTAGACCCCTAAGGAACTTATCTAGATGTGTGGTGAGCACTTTGAACCTCCAAGTGCTTCACAGAAGTTTATAACATAGAACAGTGAAAATAAAAAATCATATTTTTTCCACAAAAACAATCTTTTCACCCCAATTTTTATTTTCCCAAGGGTAACAAGACCCCAAAAGTTTTTGTGCAATTTGTCCTGAGCATGCTGATACCCCATATGTGGGGGTAAACCACTGTTTGGGTGCATGGCAGAGCTTGGAAGGGAAGGAGCGCCGTTTGACTTTTTCAACGCAGAATTGGCTGGATGTCATGTCGCGTTTGTAGAGGCCCTAATGTGTCTAAACAGTGGAAACCCCCCACAAGTGACACCATTTTGAAAACTAGACCCCCTAAGGAACTTATATAGATGTGTGGTGAGCACTTTGAACCCCCAAGTGCTTCACAGAAGTTTATAACTCCCGGGCATGAAAATAAAAAGTCATATTTTTACCACAAACCTGATCGTTTAGTCCCCAATTTTTTATTTTCCCAAGGGTAACAGGAGAAATTAGACTACAAAAGTTGTTGTCCAATTTGTCCTGAGTACGCTGATACCCCATATGTGGGGGAGGGACTACTGTTTGGGCGCACGGCAGGGCTTGATAGGGAAGGAGTGCCGTTTGACTTTTTCAAGCCAAAATTGGCTGGAATTGAAATTGGACGCCATGTCGCGTTTGGAGAGCCCCTGATATGCCTAAAAAGTGGAAACCCCCCACAAATGACACCATTTTGGAAACTAGACCCCTTAAGGAACTTATGTAGATGTGTGGTGAGCACTTTGAACCCCCAAGTGCTTCACAGAAATTTATAAACGTAGAGCCGTGAAAATAAAAAATCATTTTTTTCCTCAAAAATGATTCTTTAGCCCGCTATTTTTTTTATTTTCCCAAGGGTAAAAGGAGAAATTGGACCCAAAAAGTTGTTGTGCAATTTTTCCTGAGTACGCTGATACCCCATATGCGGGGTGAAACCACTGTTTTGGCGCATGGGAGTGCTTGGAAGGGAAGGAGCGCCATTTTGTAATGCAGACTTTGATGGAATGTTCTGCGGGCGTCATGTTGTGTTTGCAGAGCCCTTGATGTGCCTAAACAGTAGAAACCCCCTGCAAGTGACACCATTTTGGAAACTAGACCCCCCAAGGAGCTTATCTAGATGTGTGGTGAGCACTTTGAACCCCCAAGTGCTTCAGAGAAATTTATTAATGCAGAGCCGTGAAAATAAAAAAATCTTTTTTTTCCTCAAAAATTATTCTTTAGCCCGCTATTTTTTAATTTTCCAAGGGTAACAGGAGAAATTGGACCCCAAAAGTTGTTGTGCAATTTTTCCTGAGTACGCTGATACCCCATATGTGGGGTGAAACCACTGTTTGGGTGCATGGGAGTGCTTGGAAGGGAAGGAGCGCTATTTTGTCATGCAGACTTTAATGGAATGTTCTGCGGGCGTCATGTTGTGTTTGCAGAGCCCTTGATGTGCCTAAACAGTAGAAACCCCCTGCAAGTGACACCATTTTGGAAACTAGAAAATCATTTTTTTTCTCAAAAATGATTTTTTTAGCCAGCTATTTTTTATTTTCCCAAGGGTAACAGGAGAAATTAGAACCCCAAAATTGGTGTGCAATTTGTCCTGAGTACGCTGATACCCCATATGTTGGGGTAAACCACTGTTTGGGCGCACGGCAGGGCTCGGAAGGGAGGGAGCGCCATTTGACTTTTTGAACGCCATGTCGTGTTTGGAGACCCCCTGATGTGCCTAAATAGTGGAAACCCCTCAATTCTAGCTCCAACCCTAACCCCAACACACCCCTAACCCTAATCCCAACCCTAATCCTAACCTAAATTCCAAACCTAATTCCAACCCTAATTGTAACCCTAACCTTAATTGTAACCCTAACTCTAATTGTAACCCTAACCCTAATTTTAACCCTAACCCTAATTGTAACCCTAACCCTAATTATAACCCTAATTATAACCCTAACCCTAAGGCTAGGTTCATTTTGCGTTTTACCAGCCCGTTCAACACATAGCGTTGACGGGCTGGTAACGGTATAGCATAACACGATCACAGCATAACGCAGTATGAACCCAACCTAACCTAAACCCTAATTATAACCCTAACCCTAATGCTAACCCTAACCCTAATTATAACCCTAACCCTAATTATAACCCTAACCCTAACGGAAAAATGAAAATAAATATAATTTCTATTTTTTATTATATGTCCCTAACTAAGGGGGTGATAAATGGGGGGGTTATGTACTGTTTTTTTTATTTTGATCACTGTGATAGTTTATCACAGTGATCAAAATGTACTTTTATGAGAATGAATGAAAAAATTTTGAATCTGCCGCCAAGCAGATCGTCGGGCGCACTGCGCATGCGCTCGCCATTTTTTTTTTCCAGGAGGAAGATGCCGGGATCCTGGGGCCTGTGGGAGGACCGAGGACACCGGGAAGTATGGGGGGGGGGCGATCGGGGGACCTGTGGACCCTTATTTTCTTCCCTCTGATGTGCGATCACATCAGAGGGGAGAGAAATCATTTTTTTTTTTGCGGTCGCCGTTATACTTAGTATAACGGCGTGCGCGACACCGGGGTCGGTAACTACCGACCCGGATCATGTTCTCTGGAAAATTGCCCATCCCCCCCCCCTAGCACAGCGGCGGGCGCACTGAGCATGCGCCCGCCATTTTCTCAATGGCGGCGGCACCGGGGGAGGCAGAAGGGCACGGGGGCCACATGCAGGAGATTGGGGGCCACATGCAGGAGATCGGGGGCCACATGGGGGTCCCGGTGACCCTTTTTCTCTGTCCTCTGATGTCCGATGACATCAGAGGACAGAGAAATTAAATGGCACAACATTTTTTTTTGTTGTTGCGATCGCCGTTATAGGGTTAATAACGGCGATCGCAACATCGGTGTCTGTAAAAACCGACCCGAATCATGTTCTCTGGGGTCTCGGCTACCCCCGGTAGCCGAGACCCCGTAGAAAATGCGCCTCTGGGGGGCGCTATTCACTTTTTCCACAGCGCCGTTAATTAACGGCGCTGTGGTTTAAGTACCCTTAATGACCGCCATTAAAAGGCGTATCGGCGGTCGTTAAGGGGTTAACTAACCACCCCTTTCTATACGCAACTATAAAACATGTATGTACTAAAATAAACCATCAGTATTGGATGGAATGTTATTGTCACCTTGGTGTGCAGTGTCATTCTTGAGCTCTCAAAATACTTAGCATAATCTGGGAGAGGCCGCAGCTCACACAGGGATAGATTTATCCTTCACAAGCAAAAGGAAGGTCCAGCTCCAGGAATAAAATCCAAATTCTTTATTTAATTCAATAAAACATTAACATGGCTGCTATATTCATCTTTGCGGTATACCCTGACATGGGATTGCCGCATGGAGATTGCCCAGGGAGGATCTGAACGCGTTTTGAGCACCAAGTGCTACTGCATCCCCATGCTATACAAGCGATCAGAATGCAAACAATGAAAGTCCCATAGTGGGACAAAGTAAAAAAGTTTAAAAAAAATTTTAAAAATGTAAAAAATAATAATAAAAAAAACTAAATATATTGTACCCGTGAATTAATATTTTTATGAAACAAGAAGATAAACAATAAAACTGTCCCATTAGTTAACACCTTTAGTGAATACCATAAAAAATAAAAAACTAGGCAAAAAACTATACTTTATAGACCTCATGATTCTCATTTGGTCTGACATGCACTGTGAGCTGTGAGGTCTTACATACGCAGGTGTGTGCCTTTCCAAATCAAGTACTATCAGTTTAATTAAACACAGCTGGACTGCAATGAAGGAGTAGAACCATCTCAAGGAGGATCACAAGGAAATGGACAGCATGTGACTTAAATATGAGTGTCTGAGCAAAGGGTCTGAATACTTATGACCATTTGATATTTAAATTTTTCTTTTTTAATAAATTTGCAAAAATTTCTACATTTCTGTTTTTTTTCTGTCAAGATGGGTGCAGAGTGTACATTATAATGAGAAAAAAAGATGAACTTTTTTGAATTTACCGAATAGCTGCAATGAAACAAAGAGTGAAAAATTTACAGGGGTCTGAATACTTTCCGTACCCACTGTATGTACTAAGGAGAGTTCTGGTGGCTCAGTGGTTAGCACTACAGCGCTGGGGTCCAGAGTTCAAATCCCACCAAGGACAACATCTGCAAGGAGTTTGTATGTTCTTTCGGTGTTTGCATGGGTTTCCTTCGGGTACTCCGGTTTCCTCCCACATTCCAAATACATACTGATAGGGAATTTAGATTGTGAGCCCCATGGGGGAAAGTGCTGTGAAATTAATGGTGCTATATAAATGAGTAAAATAAATTGTGCATAAAAGTGCAGTCCGCCACTTTTGCCCTGAACAGAGGCTAAACGGAGTCCAGAGTAACACTGCTGCCTCATTATAGTGAATGGATCCCTTGGGGGTTTCATCTGAATCACATCACTCGGAGATTTAGATGGAAACGCCAAAGTAAGTGTTCAGACTAGAGGGCAGGATAAATGTGATCCCAAACATAATGTAAGATGTTCCCAATAGATATGATCCCAAACTCAGTCCACAAAAAAGCAAATCCCCACCCAGGTCTGTCAGCTGGAAATATAGGGAACTTCCACGTTACTTGTAGGACAAAGGCTCTGAAAAAGTGCTATGGCTCCTCGCCCCCCAAAAGAAGTCCAACGAATTCTGCACTTTCAAATCCAAATGCCCTTCCCCCTACCGAGACCCACAGCGTGACTAAACCACTTTTAGCATTCACATGTTTGGCAGGGGTATAATTTACAAAATCAGGTCTCTTGAGGGGGTATTCTGCTTTTCTAGCAATTAAGGGGTCTGTATATGGAGCCCGCAAGCTAGACTAGAAAAATAGTCTCTCCAATATGCTCTCTACAATATGGGTCTTCTTCCCTTTTGAACTTTGCACTGTGCCTCAAAAGTAGTTTTTGACCACATATGGGGTATCGGTGTACTCAGGCGAAATTGCACAAAACATTTTGTGGTCCATTTTCTTCTGTTACCCTCATCAAAATAAAAACAAATTGGGGCTAAAAGAAAATTTTTATAGGAAAAATTTGATTTTTTTTATTTTCACTGATCTACGTTGCAAACTTCTGTGAAGCACCTGGGGGTTCAAAGTGCTAACCACACATCTAGTTACATTCCTTAAGGGGTCTAGTTTCCAAAATGTGGTCATATGTGGGGTTTTCCACTGTGTAGGCCATCAGGAGCTCTCCAAACACGACATGGAGTCCACTCGATTCCAGCCATTTTTGCGTTTAAAAAGTTAAACTGTGCTCCTTTGCTTCCTAGCTTTGCCATACGTGCATAAATGGGGTATCGGCATATTCAAGAGAAATTGCACAACAGATTTTGAGGCCCATTTTCTCCTGTTACCCTTGTTAAAATAAAAAATGTTGGACTAAAATAAAAATTTTGTGGGAAAAATTTTATTCTTCTATTTTTACGGCTCTACGTTATAAATTTTTGTGAAGCACCTGGGGGTTCAAGGACATCTAGATACATTCCTTGAGGGGTCTAGTTTCCAAAATTGGGTCACTTTTGGGGGTATTTCCTCTGCTTAGGCACATCAGTGGCTCTCCAAGCGCAACATGGCGTGCGCTCTCAATTCCAGTCATTTTTGCTTTTAAAAAGTCAGACAGTGCTCCTTCCCTTCCGAGTTCTGCCATATGCCCAAACAGTAGTTTTCACCCACATATCGGGTATCGGCGTACTGAGGAGAAATTGCACAACAAAATTGGGGTCCATTTTTCTCCTGTTACCCTTGTAAAATAAAAAAAATGAAGGCTAAATTAAATTTTTTGTGAAAGAAAGTTAAATGTTCATTTTTTCCTTCAACATTTCATTAATTCCTGCGAAGGGGTGCAGTTTTTAGAATGGTGTCACCTTTGGGTATTTTCTGTCATAGTGGTAGTGGCAGTGGTAGTTCAGTGCCGACAGCTGTCTATGACAGCTGACAGGCACGGAAATCAAAAGAGAAAAAGTGAAAGTCCCATAAAGGGACTAGGTAAAAAAAAACATTTTTAAAAAAAATTGTAAAAAATATTAAAAAATAATTTTAAAAATTCCTCTAAAAAATACACATTTTTATGTAAAAAAATGACTAATTGAATCCAAAATTTTCAACACTTGATTGGAGTGTTATATAGCACTGTAATGTACCACAATGCATGTAATACTATATGAATGAGTAATTGAATCCAGAAAAAATTTTTGAGTGTAAATATTTTAAAAGTTTAGATGATGTGCTTGTACACTCATAAAAGCTTCGCAGAAAGTGCAAAGCCAGAAAAAAAATATAGGGAGGATCATCCATAGACCCCTGAAAGTCAACAACTGGAAGGCCTCATTCAAATATTTTTTAAGTGTATTTGCTATACTTCTACACACATAAAGGCTTTGGAGAAAGTGCAAAACTAGAAAAAAGTTGTTAGGAGGGTCATCCAGTCATTCATAGATCCCAGAAAGAAAACAACTAGCAGGCCTCATTCAAATATTTCTAAAGTGTAGTTGCTGTACTTCTACACTCATAAAGGCTTTGCACTTTGTGCAAAGCCAGGAAAAAATTATAAGGTGGGTAATACAGTAATCCTCTTCAGGTGATTGCTTCTTCTCCTTCCTCGGTAGGCTGGGAGGAATGCCTACACATGATTCCTGCTGCCCGATTCCCACGTGCCTGGGCCTTAGGTGACCTGTCTAGTGCTGAAGCCCCCGACATTTAGAAATGGGCGGAAGCCCCCTGTGTCACTGAAATCATCGCCTGATCTCATTTAGTAGGTGAGGAACCCAAACTACAGTCTGATCTCTCAGTGGTAGTAGCAGCCCCGTCTTGAACCAAGTCAAGAATCCTCTCCCAGGCCCGTTCATTCCTCAAGAAGTGTTCATCTTTATCCGTTCCTTCTCGGATCACACCCACCACATACTAATGATGTTGCCCATTCATTTTGAGGAACATGACCCTGGTTCCAGCCATCAGCTCTTGCAGCCTTTGAGGCAAGTGTTCCATCTCTACTTCCTGCTGGTTGAACGAGGTGTGATTATGTGTCTCAAACTCCTTGATAGATCTCATCTCCTCTGCTGGTCATATGTAACGACCTCCTCCCGGGATGCCAACTCTCAATACCTTGTGTCTAGAGAGCCCCTAGCATTTCTCCACCCCTGGTCCTGGCTCCCTCCCCTCCTCATCTCTTCCATCCAGACTAGACCCCGCAGTCCGCTCACCAGTTCCTGAATCCTAGCTTTCCCGTCAGCAATCCGCAAGAACCCCAGCACTGAAGGCTGCGGCCTGGGTTCGGGCCTTGGTGGTTCTGAGAAAGTGTCTTGTTCTGGACTACAGGCTCCTGCCACCTTTGCTGTTGTGACACCTTGGTCTACCTTCAATATTTCTCTGATCACTCCTTCAAAAGACTCGCATGATTCAGCCACCTTTGTCACCTACTAAGCACATTACATTGTATAGATGACTAATTGGATTCAGAAAAATTTTACCACAGAGCACGCAATACTATATAGATGAGTAATTGAATCCAGAAAAAAAATTCAACACTTTTTTGGAGTGTTAAATATTGCCAAAATTTAACAGAAAGCACATAATACTCTATGGATAAGTAATTGAATCCAGAACATTTTTCAACACTTTTTTGGAGTGTTATATACCACAGAAATATACAGTACGACAAAGCACATAATTATCTATGAGTAATTGAAACAAAATAAATTTTTCAATGCTTTTATGGAGTGTTATATACCACCAAAATTTACCACAAAGCATGTAATAGTCTACGAGTGGGTAATTTACTCCTGAAAAATTTTACGCTTTTTTGTAGCGTTATATACCACAGAACACGGAATACTGCATGGATGAGTAGTTGAATCCAGAAAAATGTTCAAATCTTTTTTGGAGTGTTCTATACCACAAAGCAGGTAATAATGTATGAATGAGTAATTAAATCCAGAAAACTTTTATGCTTTTTGTAGTATTATATACCAACAAAATGTAATGCAGAGCATGTAATACTGTATGGATGAGTAATTGCAACCAGAAAAAATTTTCTATGATTTTTTGGGGTGTTATATACCACTAAAATGTACCACAAGGCACGTAATACTTTATAGATGAAAATATGTTCAATTTTGTCACCCCCCAAAAAAAAATGTGGTCACGTGCAGCAGATATATATATGGTATTTAGCAACAAACTGCAAATCCAGAGACTCTATTCTGCCACTCTCTCTGCTCCTACAACTGTCCCTCCCTAGGCTAAATGCAGAATTTATTTGATACAAACAGCAAAGCACAGATTTAGCCCTTACAAGCCCTGTTAGTATGATGCTTAAAAATAAGCACCAGTATCAAGGCTAGAGGGCTATGATTTGTTCAACTGTGCACAGATAGCCCTGGAAAAGCACTCTCTCCCTACAATAAGAACTGTCCCTGAGCTGTGAAATGGCGTCTGTGAGCCAAGGGTGGCGGCGCCTCTTCTTTTATAACATCTGATGTAATACGGCCAGCCAATCACAGTAATGCCAATACCAAGATGGCTACAACATTACTGCAACCCACATGGTTACTGGCTGTGTAACAGGTGCCAAAAATGTGGGCTGGAATTAAATTTCAAATTCGAGCACCGGCTAATGCCCACAAAGCGCCGAGCACATCCGAGCATTCAGATACTCGAGTGATATCCGAGTATCACTGAACACATTTGCCCATTCCTAATGCTTATGTCTCCTTTGGTAGATGCCTTAGTCATCATCTAAGGCAGGTGCCACAAGAAATTAAAATGCGCACACAAGCAGCCATGATCAGGGCCGGCGTCAGCACCCGGCACACCCGGGCAAGTACCGGGGCCCTGAGCAGGCGGGGGGCCCACTCGCCGTCTGGCACCCGCGCGCCCGTTAGCGGAGGAGAGCGGTGTCAGCGCCGCCACTGGGCCCCCCCCGCTTGCATCAGCTGGCACAATACTTACCTCTCCCGTGCCTCTGCTGCCGCAGCTCCGGGCTCCAGGGGGCGCGGCGCTTCCTCTCACAGCAGCGCCGCTGAATGACGTCATCATTCAGCGGCCGGCTGTGGCAGAGAGCACGGACGCTGGACAGGTAAGACGTGTGTGTGTCTCTGTGTGTACTGTATGTAGTGCGGTGCTTTGTGTGTGTGTGTATGTGTGTGTATGTATGTGAGAGTGTTTGTGTGCTGTGGTGCTGTCTGTGTGTGATGATGGGCAGGCATTGCTGATAATGGGGAGGCATTGATGATGATGGGGAGAAGATGATGATAATGGGCAGGCATTGATGATAATGGGCAGGCATTGATGATGGGGAGAAGATGATGATGGGCAGGCATTGCTGATAATGGGGAGGCATTGATGATGATGGGGAGATGATGATAATGGGCAGGCATTGATGATAATGGGCAGGCATTGATGATGGGGAGAAGATGATGATGGGCAGGTATTGATGATGATGGGGAGGCGATAATGATGATGGGGAGGCGATGATGATGATGGGCAGGCATTGATGATAATGGGGAGGCCATGATGATGATGGGGAGGCCATGATGATAATGGGCAGGCATTGATGATGGGGAGGAGATGATGATGATGGGCAGGCATTGATGATGATGGGGAGGCGATAATGATGATGGGGAGGCGATGATGATGATGGGCAGGCATTGATGATAATGGGGAGGCCATGATGATGATGGGGAGGCAATGATGATGATGGGGAGGCAATCATGATGATAATGGGGAGTCTTTCCACAGCGCCCTTTCCTGAGCCGTAACAGTGCAGAACGCAGTACAGCGCAGAGGAGAGCTCCATATTTTGTATGAAGCATTATATGGGGACCAGTATCCTGTATGGAGCATTATATGGGGACCAGTATCCTGTATGGAGCATTATATTGGGTCCAGTATTCTGTATGGAGCATTATTTTGGGTCCAGTATTCTGTATGGAGCATTATATGGGGGGTGACATCCTGCATGGGGTATTATATGGGTGATGAGGGGGGAGACTGTGGTGCCCATAATATTGTATGGAGGACTGTACTGTCCAGTCTGTTCTGTGCGCTGTGAGGATTTGGGGGTTTTTGAGCTATTGTACAATTTACAATAGATATCACTCATGTAATGGAAGAAGTGAAGTGTTTGGCGTTGTACTGTACCCATATTTCTCTGCTGTATCTGTGCATCATGAATCATGGTCTGTGTTAAAGGGGCCCACTGAGGCTCTTTCGCCCGGGGCCCATAAAAACCTGGAGCCGGCCCTGGCCATGATACTCATGTTGGAAGCAATAATGCCTCCAAATGAACAAGAGGTTTTTCTTTCATTTTTGAGAGGGTGAATTTGAGATGCTGGCAAAATAGACCCAACATGAGTAGTGTGGCCACACAGACAGCACCACCACCCCTTCCACATCCACCACTAACCCCATACCTATATTCTCATGCTGCCAGACCTTCACAACAAATGGCTTTCTGTTATGAGCAAGAAAACTGGCATCCAGGGGCACATTTACAACCTCACAGTGGAGGCCCACAATACAGAGAGTACACCTATTAGCCAACATATGGCCAGGGGACTTTTGGCTTTCCATACCATCCAGCATACAACCCTTGCCTTTCAGCATGTATTGATGTTTCCCTCCACACCTACCAAACCCCATCATCTTTCAATCAGTCCCCCCACCAAATTCAGATCCTCCATGTATTATAATTTATAATGTTTATTTTTGTTTCGATTGTGAATTTAACAAACAGCTTTTTTTCAAAACAGTAAAGTGTGGTTGTTTTTTAGGGTGTTTTTTATTTTGTAAGTATAGTGAAAATAAAAATATGTTTGAAAAATAAATGTTCTTTAATGTGTTTGCTTGCAGTCATTTTTTAGGACAAAATTTACACAAAAAAAAACACAAAAGTCATTTCTCTGAATAAATAACAATATTTTGGAGACACAAAAAGATCACGAAAAAAAATTAAAAATATGCATTCTCCTCAAATGTGGCAGAACCCTCTGGCAACATAAAATAGTTTGCAAACTTTCCTGGAACTCTGATGCCTGAAAGTTCACGTCGTCTTCCAGGAAGCTTACATACTGCAAGCAATTCTTATGTGACATTAGCAACATTTGCTGAATCTGGAGAGTCATGTATTCATGTGAAATTGTGTTCGCTTAATAGGAGGGCACTCATCAACACATTTCATTTAGCAACCAAAATGCGCACTCGAAGGAACAGCGGGTCCTGGTAAGGTGGTAATTAAAAACCCTCCGTTGTTCTGTGTCCTCTGTGGGAATGGCCTCATGACATGGATGGTCATGTTCATCGCTAACCAGAACATGATTAACTGGTTCACCGGTACATTCAGGCAGGATCCATGGGTGAGGGACTCCTATGTCATTGTTTAGAAGACGCTGTCCCATTAAGAATTGAAGATTATTGAATCTCCAGTTCTTCCATTTGCCCCAATATGTACAATTACAAACCTGTAGTTGCTGTCAGCCATGGATAGAAGAACTACAGAGAAATATTGTTAATAATTAAAGTATTGGAACCCTGAGTTCAGCGACTTCTTCATATAGAAGTGTTTTCAGTCGACGACTCCAATGCAGTTGGGAAACTGGCAGGTCTCATAAATCCCCCTGGAAATGCGGATCCAGTCTTCTTCAGTGGTTGGCCGCTTCCTGGAGGTACTCCCAAATTAGCCTGCTGGTGTTCGGGATGATGACTGAAATAGTGAATTTCTCCAGAAGAATATCCATATTTAATGCTGAGTATGAATGGCCAGTAGATAGAAATCAGAAAGGGGTAGGGAGAAGATTGTTAACAATAAGTACGAACACATATGGGCCAAAAAAATACATTATGTTTTTATGGTTATATTAATGTATTCCGGGTTTAAAATGGCAGTATTTGATTTTTTGGGGGATTGAAATGGTAGGCTCAGGTGGCAAACAGCCTAAGATTTTGTGACTTACTTCAGCGTCAATAGGAGTCGCTCTTCTTCAGAAATACATCTTCGAAAACATGTATTTTCCCATTCAGGCCTGGGCATAGAGCTTCCAGGAGGCAGTCAAAAGTTTGAATCCGCTTTCGGCAGTAGGTCAAAAACTTTTCAGGATTCTGCAGTAGATCCCCATACAGACAAATGAAAGGCCCTTTTCAGGGAACTTTGCAGAGGAGAGGTTGGACCTAGAATCTTCTACGCCTCCTGGGCTCCACAATACCAGGGTACCTTGAGCCATATTCCCTGGAGAGTACCCAGCGAAATATAGCCTCCTCAAGCTTCTCAAACAAGGAAAGTTTGCTCGTCATATTTGGGTCAGAAAATGCAACAAAGCCAGTGACCAACATGCTATGTTATGTTATGCTTTGCTTATATATACCGCTATCATATTCCACAGCACTTTACATACACTTGACGTTGGTATAGTCGAGCTGTTTACTCGAACCAAGGACTCCCAACATTGAGCCCCTTCCCCATTATCAGGATACCCCTGATATCCTTCCACCAATAACGACAGACAGTAAATCTTTGGATGTATATGGCCACAGCAGCCTTTATTTAAATACAAACAATATTAACAATAATTAACAATATATATAAACCATAACAACATTAGGGAGGAGTCCTTGAAGCTACAAAGATCATGGTGAATTGAACCAATATCCTGTGAACAACACCCAACCTCTTACTCCCAGACGTTACCCCACAGGCTCGGGAGCACCACCATTGAGGTGTGCTGTTCACCCAATTACTTGGGGATCCACCCACTCCATGTGAACTCCCCTTCCACCATTCACCAGATCACCACCACGTAACTTCAAACAGTGGAGACCCTAAACAGAGTCCCCACAAACCAATTTTCACCAACTTCAAGGACTCTCTACCCACCCCCTTGAGCCGCCACAACGAGGGCCCATTGAAACCTCAATGGCCCGAGACCCACTAAACCCGCAAAGCTATGGCCCTTTCAATACCTTCCTGAATACCCAAAGCCCAAATATCCGAACCAACGGCATTCAGATGAACCCCATCAGCCAACCAAAAATCCCCTTCACCCTTCTCCAAATCAAAATGCCGTACAGACACGTTACCGTTCCGGGCCATGAAAGAAGACACAGCCCTATTAACCTTTATCATGGCCTTGTTAATCTTAGCCAGGGACCTCATGTTCCGCCAACGCCTGCGTGGAACAATTTCAGACCAAACCAAAATGACCCCCGGATATAATACCCATAACCGCAAGCAATCCTGCTTAATATCTTTTACTAATTCCCGGAAGGGTCGCACCGCAAGATCATTCCCCCCTGCATGAAGTACCAAAATATCAGGAGCACGGTCCAAACGAGCGCAACCATGAATTTCAGGCAGCACTCTCCTCCACTGCATTCCTCGGAAACCGAGCCATCGCACCACCACCATAGACCGGGGAAATCCCAATTGCCGACCATCAGTCCTGACGTCAGCTCGCAAAGCTCCCCAGTGGACAAAAGAATGACCGAAAATCCAAACCAGCAGGGGGGCGATACCTGAAACGAGAAACAATGCTAAACATACCAAAAGAATACCTTCAAAACTATTACCAATAGTCACAGGCCCCAAACAGAAAAACCAACACCCCCACATCGCGAACTAAGGCCTAATATAACTCCGAAATCGATTAGACTTCCAACCCCCAATACGTTGAATCGATGAGGCACCCAAACCCCTACCCGCCACTTCAGTCGCAGCACCAATACGGAAAGAATGAGTCCCAAAACGAGAGTCATCCAAACCCAAAGCTCGAATGGACTTTTTGAAAATGGCGTTAAACTAATACCTAGACAGGCTACCGCCATCAGCATGGCACAACAATGAACCCCCCAATCCGGGGCCCAATTCCCAAAAACTCTTCAAACATAGCACCGGACACATCAAATACTCCGGTACACTGCCCAACACTACCCGAAGGCCTTTTCCCTCCTGATCCGTCTTGGACCTTCGCAGCCAAAATTCAACTCCACCCGCCGTCAATAGCACGTCCTTAGCCAACAAACCGCCTACCCCCTGCTTATTACACGAAACCAGCTCGCCCACCCGCAAGGCCCCAAAGAATGCCAACGAAAAGGCCAAACGGAATAATAGAACCTCAAAACGAGAGGAACACAACGTATCCAAAATGAAACCCAACTGTTCTATTAGCGCAAAAGAAACCGGGCGCCTCGTGTCACCAAGCCCCTTTGTTCGACGAAAACCTTTCGCCGCTTGCTGTACCAAAAAGGTCTTAGACAAATCAAAACTCCCACGCAAACGAAAACCAAAAGATAATGCTGCCAAAACCCGCGATACTTTGGCACAAGACCATCCTTCCCTCGCTCCCTGCCCCAACCAAGCCAACAAAGCCCTTTGTTGATCCATCCCTTGTCCCATAACTAGAATTTCCGCTAAAAACCTCTCCCAATTAAGCCACACTGCCTGATAAGCCGCCCAAGTTTTTGGGGCCAACGACGCCCTAATCAATGACTCTGCGGACCGTAAACCACCTTCCACAGCTCCTCCGGGCAGGCTAGTCCTTCACACTCTGCTTCCGGGGCCAATGAGCGAAAACGATCCCACTGTAAATGAGAAAGAGAATCAGCTATATCGTTCTGCACTCCCGGAACATGCGTCGCCGTCACGTGCGCATTTAATGCCAGACACAGCAAAACCAAATGTTGCAAAACACGAACGACAGGAGGAGAGGATGCGGTAAGCCCATTAATTGCACAAACGACTCCCATGTTATCACAATTGAACCGCACCCGACGATCCCGAAACTCCTGCCCCCATAAATGCACTGCCACAAGGATCGGAAAAATCTCCAACAATGTTATGTTGCGCACCAATCCATCTGACTCCCACTCCTCAGGCCAGCGAGATGCACACCACTGCCCCTTGAAATAGGCTCCGAAACCAACACCGCCAGCCGCATCCGTAAACAACTCCAACACATCATTCCCAACAACCTCGGCCATGACCAATGAGCGCCCGTTATACCCTTCTAGGAAAGAATCCCAAATAGCCAAATCCGCCTTAAGTTCTCCAGACAACCGTATGAAGTGATGAGGGGCTTTAATCCCTGCCGTAGCGCTAGCCAGCCTACGTGAAAAAACTCGCCCCATCGGCATCACTCGACATGCAAAATTCAGCTTCCCTAGCAATGACTGCAAATCCCGCAACGACAACTTCTTCAAACGGCGCGCTCTTCCAACTTCAGCCCGTAAAGCCAACAACTTTTCCTCGGGCAATCTGAACTCCCATGCCACCGTATCGATGACTATCCCCAAAAAACACAAACAAGTAGATGGACCCTCAGTCTTACCAGGCGCCAAAGGAACCCCAAAACGCTCCGCCACCCACTCAACAGCTCTCAAAATCCCATGACAGCACGAAGAGTTTGCCGGGCCCACACACAAGAAATCATCCAAGTAATGAATAACTGATTCACAACCGGACACCTCGCGCACCACCCACTCTAGAAAGGAACTGAACGCTTCAAAATATGCACATGATAAAGAACACCTGTCAACAAAGAACCCGCCTTCCCAAAAACAACCCAATAGCTTCACGCTATCCGGATGCACCGCAAAAGCTGAAAAGCAGATTCGATGTCGGTTTTAGCCATAAGGGCCCCACGACCGCACTTCCTTACCCACCACGCAGCCTCATCAAAAGAGGAATAAACCACCGAACAAATTTCCGGATCGATACCATTGTTCACCGATCTCCCCCGTGGGTAAGAAAGATGCTGAATGAGCCGAAACTTGTTCGGCTCTTTCTTTGGAACAACGCCCAACGGGGAAACCACAAGATCCGAAAAAGGTGGCGACAAGAAAGGGCCCGCCATGCGACCCAACGAAACTTCCTTTGCCAATTTTTCTCCCACCACCTCCTTATGCAGAAAGGCCGAACTCAAATTCCTAAGTACCCGCGGGATAGCAAACGGGGGATGTGGAATAACAAAACCATCCCTAAAACCATTATACAACAACGACGCCTTCTCCTTGTCGCCATATCTATTTAGATAAGAGACCATCCTTTCCAGTCTCACTGGAGTCTCTCCCTTGTGAATTACCTCCCCCGGATTTTTGCTTCCCTTTTTTAAAACACTTAGCCGCTCCATGAGAGGCGCCGCTGCAGTTGGAGCAAACATGTTTAAATTTGCACCCCGCCCCGAATTTACACTGGCCGTCATTAAACTGCCAGCACACCCCAAATTTGTTTCCTCCTGCTTTTCCTTGACCACTTCCTCCTGCTGCCCCCGCGTTACTGCTACTCTGGCTGGCGCCCCCCGTTCCCCCAAGAAAGGAATGCCCAAACTTATTCTGTGCAATGACTCTCATCCACCGACCAATGTCTTTCTGATCCCACCGAATCGCCGAACGAACCGCCTTCCTTTGCCTGAACTGCTCGTCATACCGCAGCCAAGCCTGCCCCCCATACACGCTATATGCCTCCCCTATAGCATCAAAGTAGCAAAATAAAGCCGAACAATTATCGGGAGCTTTTTCCCCAATAACACTTGCCAAAATGGCAAACGCTTGTTGCCAATTAACGAACGTCTGAGGAATCAAACGCCACCTCCGTTTCTCCTCCTCCTCTTTCTTACTATCCTCCTTCTTACTTTTATCCAAATTAAATTTCTCTAAAGGCAATAAAGAGAATATTTCAACATACTCATCCTTCCAAATACGCTCTTTTACTTCCTTCTTCAAATGCGCCCCCAAAGGGCCCTCAAAACAAACATACACCTGCCCGTGCGCCCCATCATCTAAACGCACCCGACACTCTTGCTCCTTCTCGGTCTGCACCGACACAGACACAGGCTCGGCACTCTGCCCCTCCTGCTCCGTACCGCTCGAAACCAGTTGCCCCCCAACCTGCGACCCAACCCAAGCCGACACCGGAGACGGAGAACCAAAACCCCTCTCTAACCATGACAGCAAATTGCGCACATCAACCAACATATCCTTAACCCCAGCTGCCTCAGCAGCCCCCCAACACTATTACCAACCCCCGAACGAACTACCCCAAACGGTGAAGAAGACAAAAACGACTAACGGACACTTGACACAGAATTATACTCACCGGGCTGCGAGGGTGCTGTGAGCCCTCCAGCCGGATAACCTGGCTCCAAAGATGCATCCCCACTGCCTTGATCCGACACGACTCCGCTGCTTTGATCCTGATGTCCAGAAACCCCGCCGGGACCTCCAGCAGACAAAGGCCTGAACCCCGAGAGAGATCCAGCCCGCTAGTCCTGAAATAGCGATGACAACTGGGTCGCAGTAGCACCCGATGATACTACCGAACCATCAATAGCCTCAGCTCCAGCAACGGCAGAGTAGGCAGGCCGCCCCTGATTCGCCACACAGCGACGGCCCCCCGAAACATCTGGAAACCCAACCACTATGGGGGATAAAATTTGCTGACCCGAACTGCCGACCGAGGCATCGGCCGCCGACATTCTGAACCCGTCAATAGAGGCAGGCCCCGGTGCAGCAATACTGACACTGTGGTCCCCCGACGAACCTAGGACCCCGCCGCTAACCAGGAGGGGGAATTGTTGATCTGATAAGCCGGCCAATCCATCAGCCGCCGACGCACCTGCATCGCTGTCCAAAGCAGGCCGCACTGCAAACCGATCGCAACTGCGACCCACCGAAGACGCAGCTCTCAATGAACGCCCGTCGCGTAGCGGCTCCACCACCGACGCACCTGCCATGCTGCTTAAAGCAGGTCGCACAGCAATGCGATCGCCACTGCGACCTCCCGAGGACGCAGCACTTCGACGACGCCTGGAGCGTAACGGCTCCACCACCGACGCACCTGCGATGATGCCTGAAGCAGGTCGCACAGCAATGCAATCGCCACTGCGACCTCCCGAGTACGCAGCACTTCCACGACGCCTGTCCCGTAACGGCTCCGCCACCGACGCACCCGCGATGCTGCCTGAAGCAGGTCGCACAGCAATGTGATCGCCACTGCGACCTCCCGAGGACGCAGCACTTCCACGACGCCTGACGCGTAACGGCTCCGCCTCCTGACTAGCACGCGGCGGAGAGATTACAGCCGCAAGGCCTCGCCGGCTGAGCGGATTCCTCCCAGGCCTGGGCCTGCTTGCCCGAGCGCCGCATGGCGCCCGGCCTGGAGGGGCCCGTGAGGGGCTCCTGCGCCGACGCGAGGCCTGAGGAGCCTGATCAGGCGAAAGTCGCTCTGGAGGCCTCACCCGTCTTGGACGCCTCTCCCGCTGCGCTGCCCCAGATGATGGACCGGACGCTCCCTGGACAAGGATCGCAACCTGCGCTTCCAGCCATCCCATCGGCTGCGACAAGGCCGCAGACCTGAGTTGCTCCAGCGCTGCATTCACTGACATGGTGAGCTGTACTACTGATGGGGCAAGACAGGAACTGACACCTTACTCCACCCCATCACTGCCTTATAAACCCCCCACCATCCCCTCTCATTTAAATGTTCCTCCCTCTTTGTAAACCCCTCCAAACCCCCGTCATGCCGGCCTCCGCCCACGCCTCTTTCTTGAGAGGATGGAGGCTCTGCTCCGGCCATTACTATAATCGCTGTCCTCAATGGTGCTCACAATCTAAATTTCCTATCAGTATGTCTTTGGAGTGCAGGAAATAACTGGAGATAACCCATGTAAACACGGGGAGAAAATACAAACTCCTTGCAGATGTTATCCTTGGTGGGCTTTGAACACAGGACCTCAGTGCTGCAAGGTTACAGTGCTAACCACTGACTCACCGTGCTGCCCTTCATGTATGAATGTGGTCCCAGCTTTGGCTCTTGGGGAGGATGTTTGGATGTTTTATAGGGTTAGCAATCAATCAGCACCTTGAGTTACATGGTTTAATTTATTGTAAAAATATGTTTAAAAACGCGTTGCATATGGATTGCATACGCATGTCATATGGATGTCATATGGATACTAGGTGAAGAAACAAAAGCACATTCACATACCACTTGCATGACATACGGATGACAGGTGAGAAAAAAAAATACACACCTGCATGACACATTCATGACACTCGTCTAACACTCTCCAAATTTTCTGGCTGAGAATCTCAGCTACTTCATATACGCAAATGTGAGGGTACACTTACCTAGAAAAACTTCTTGCAAATTGCAGGAAAAAACAAGCGAACTGTGAAAGTTCCTTCTGGCAATACTATTGGTTGCTTACCTGACACAGATTCATTATTGCATTTAATGGCAACCTTCAGGATTTGTGCCGACTATCAGGAAATAGCAGCGCTTTGGACGCAGTGTAGTTTTGCTGCACCCAAAAGGCTGCGTTCTAATCATGCAGGTAAATCCGCATGTGTTCACTGAACCATGTGGATTTACTGCATCCAATACATTTCTACAGTGGAAAATTCTTTTGCGGAGACTAACGTCTCTGCAACAGAAGTTGACATACTGCGGTTCGTAAGCCCGAACTGCAGGTGAGTTTACGCTGCGTCAAATAGAAGCACAGTGGGCATGGGATTTCTATAAATCACTGTGCTTGTGACCTAGAAAGCAGAGTGTGATGCTTCCAAAATGCTGCTATTCCTGATCGTGTACACGCACCCTAAGACACTCACACACATTAGACTACAGTTGAGTAAAATGGATGATTTTGAGAGTTTTCTCTCAAATTCTCCATAAATTGGAAAGCTCAGCTTAGCCAAGCGCTCCTGTGTTCTCAATGAAAGAGCTGCTGCCAGACTGATAGAGGCTTATCTTCCTACTGAACCAAAGGATCGGCTGTTGAAATTCTAATAATTAGAACCTTGTCTCCCCTGACATCATATGTTGGAGGAAAGTCAGGAGGTCACCATACATATTAGATGGTCTGCTAATCTTACCAAAACTTACGTGTTTGGCCAACTCTTATCTGATGTGTATGAGGGCTAAAACATAACCATCCTAGAAGTTCATTGAATTTAAATATCAATATTCAATATCCCTTCATTAACTCTGACTACCAAACATATCAAAATTGAGAGGGACTGCAACCTGCTGAATCTTCTCATCAGTGTCGGACTGAGGCTCCGGGACACCGGTGAAATCTCCGGTGGGCCTCGGCCCCCAGCCCCTGCCTCCTTCATTAGTCACTGCCCTGCATGTCGATAGTGCCTACACAACTGACCGGCCATGCTGTGTGCAGATTTCAGGCGCAAACTCCCCTCATCCAGCTGAGAGCACTGCGCCAGCCATTTCCACATCATCCTATAAATCATTCCCAGCAATCACATCGCTAGGCTGTTCTGTGCGCACAGGACCTGTGATGAGGTCACGGGAGGGGAGGAGTTAGGGGTCACATGATCAGGGACCTCTGTATGCAGGACTTTGCGGTGCTGATTGTCATGGTGCTGGATGAGGGGAAGTTTCTGTGCGAGGTCAGGAGGGGTTTACAGGGTGGATGTAGCAGAGCTGTTTGTGTATGAGGTGTACGGAGCAGAGCCACGTGTGTATGGGGTGTACGTAGCGGAGCTGTGTGTATGGGGTGTACAGAGCGGAGCCGCGTGTGTATAGGGTGTACGGAGCAGAGCCACGTGTGTATAGGGTGTACGGAGCAGAGCCACATGTGTATAGGGTGTACGGAGCAGAGCCACGTGTGTATAGGGTGTACGGAGCAGAGCCACGTGTGTATGGGGTGTACGTAGCGGAGCTGTGTGTGTATGGGGTGTACGTAGCAGAGCCGCGTGTGTATAGGGTGTACGGAGCAGAGCCACGTGTGTATGGGGTGTACGTAGCGGAGCTGTGTGTGTATGGGGTGTACGTAGCAGAGCCGCGTGTGTATAGGGTGTACGGAGCAGAGCCGCGTGTGTATAGGGTGTACGGAGCAGAGCTGCGTGTGTATGGGGTGTATGGAGCAGAGCCGCGTGTGTATGGGGTGTACGGAGCAGAGCCGCGTGTGTATAGGGTGTACGGAGCAGAGCCGCGTGTGTATAGGGTGTACGGAGCAGAGCCACGTGTGTATAGGGTGTACGGCGCAGAGCCACGTGTGTATGGGGTGTAAGTAGCGGAGCTGTGTGTGTATGGGGTGTACGGAGCGGAGCCACATGTGTGTAGGGTGTACGGCGCAGAGCCACGTGTGTATGGGGTTCTAAGTAGCGGAGCTGTGTGTGTATGGGGTGTACGGAGCGGAGCCGCATGTGTATAGGGTGTACGGCGCAGAGCCACGTGTGTATGGGGTTCTAAGTAGCGGAGCTGTGTGTGTATGGGGTGTACGGAGCGGAGCCACATGTGTATAGGGTGTACGGCGCAGAGCCACGTGTGTATGGGGTTCTAAGTAGCGGAGCTGTGTGTGTATGGGGTGTACGGAGCGGAGCCGCATGTGTATAGTGTGTACGGAGCAGAGCCGCATGTGTATAGGGTGTACGGAGCAGAGCCGCGTGTGTATAGGGTGTACGGAGCGGAGCCATGTGTGTACGAGGTGTACGGAGCAGAGCCACTTGTGTACGGGTTGTACGAAGCAGAGCCCAGTGTGTATGGGGTGTACGGAGCGGAGCAACATGTGTACGGGGTGTACAAAACAGCCCTGTGTGTACCGAGCAGAGCCACGTGTGTACGAAGTTTACGGAGTGGAGCCATGTGTGTATGGGAGGGGAGCGGGGAAGGAACAGGCACCAGGAGAGAGGAGAGCTGGGCAAGGAACTGGTGGCTGTGTCCGCAGCTGGCTCTAGTCTGTTCCTCATCCAACAGTGGGCAGTCTGTGGACGCCCAGCCGTGCACTATGGCGGCTGTGGAAGTCACCGGGACCAGCAGCTGCAATGGGAGCAGCGACACCTCCAGCCCCGGCGAGGAGAGGATGAGGCGCCTCTTCCAGACCTGTGATGGGGACGTCAATGGCTATATCAGCAGGTATGGGGGGCACAACTTTCCAACTTACTCCTGTCCTGAATAGTTGGCTGCAGGGTTCACTTATCCCCCTGTGAGTGCAGGAGGCTGGGCTGAGAGCCCTTGTGCCCACTGATGATGCCACCCTCCGGGCCCTGGTGGCACAGGGGCTCCACTCATTCTGCTCCGGTACAGCACATGTCCCTCCTTGCCCCTGTGCTGCCCACCTTTCCTGGGTACAGCAGGGGGAATCTGCTGCCAGGGTCAGTTCTCAGGGTGCTGCTCCCATTGCTCTGAGAAGTGGAGTTATTTCTAGCAATTCCAGACATTTGTGCCCATGTACTTAGAACAGATTATGAAGGGCAGCGCTGGCACATGAGAAATCCCAGCGTGATGTGACATTCAGGCTCAGTCTTACAGGATTTATGGCAGATATGACACATCTTAGTTTACCTGAGGCCATGTTCACACTGAGGTGTAAGTGCACCAGAATCTGAAGCAAAAAAATCTGGGTCTGACCCTGTGGTGCTCGCTGTGGGGTCTGCGCGTGGAATACCCCATCCCATTGTGTAAGGCCACGGGCCACCCACTGCGGTGTCCAGGAAGATTGTTCACTAGGTGACATGTCACAGGTTTAAAGAAATCCACTGGAATGACCAGCAGTGCAGATTACCCATTGCAGTTTATGGGGGCGATTTGTGGGTAGTTCATATGTTAATCTACTCTGTAGAGACTAAGTAGGCTCATACTGACGGTGTTTTTTCTCAGTTTTTGCAGTAGAAAATCTTTAAAAAAAACACCAGTTTTAGAGTTTGTGTTGTAAAACACTGCCAAAAAACCCTCTGTGTGAACATGTTCTACGAGAGGAAAAACAATCTATTTTTCAAGAAGAAAACTCTTCAGGAATTATTACTTTTCTCTTGGGTTTTGTAGACCTAAAATCTCCTTTATATTAGTATTTTCTGGACTTTACTTCAGCTCTTTTTCAACACTTTATTCTTGCTGGAGCTTTTTCTTTATGGGAGCGTCTTACTGACAGTCGATGACTTTAAAAAATATATATTTATAACGAATAAGGCCTCTTTCACACATCCGTTTTTTTGTGTCAGGCATGATCCGTCGAACACCTGAAGGGACGGATCCGGCACTGAAATGAAAAAACTGATGCAACGGATCCGTATTTTTGGTGGATCCGACCTGAACTTTTGAACCCGGAAAAAGAGGGTTTCTGATGGCCGGAGACACTGGAAAATGTAGTAGTAGTAGTAGTCCCTGATTTCCAAAATCCGGATCAGTCTTTTGACGGATTGCACAAAAGACTGATCCGGTTCCATTGACTTCTATTGTTTCCGGCCGCCCGATGCGCCGCTTCAGGCACTATCAGGCGGCTCCGGCAAACAGAAAAAACGTTGCATGCACCGTTTTGTCCGGCCGCTGGAATGTACATTTCCGCATGATCCGGACAAAAACGGATACAACGCAATGACATCAGGCACGATCCGGCGCTATTGAAAGTCAATGGTAAAAAAACGCATCCGGTACCGGATCCGTTTTTTTAACAACACGCCGGATCATGCCTGATACAAAAAACGGATGTGTGAAAGCAACCTAAGAAAACAGTAGCTTTTTTTTTTTTTTAAAACGAAAGCACTGACATACGCTTGAAAAGACTTCATGATCTTGACATCTTTTTAGCTTTCCCATTGACTTATATTTTAAAGGGAACTTCTCATATCACCAAATAATGTTAATCTGCAGATATCAGCCGCCGCCTGAATCAGCGTGGGAGCGATGAGGAGAGGTGAGTATAGTTATATATATGTATGTGTATATATATATATATATATATATATATATAATGTCCTGGTTGCATGATACCCTGTATGAGGAGGGCTGCATTATATTCTGTGGGGGGGCTGTATTATACTATATGAAGGGGGCTGCATTATATTCTATGGGGGGCTGCATTATACGCTATGATGCTTGCTGCATTATATTCTATGGGGAGCTACATTATATTCTATGAGGAGGGCTACATTATATTCTATGAGGAGGGCTATATTATACTATATGAGGGGGCTACATTATACTATATGAGGGGGCTACTTTATATTCTATGAGTTGGCTACTTTATATTCTATGAGAGGGGCTACCCCAACCCCTGCTACATAATTACTACCTTATATTATACCCTGATATTAGCGCGTTTTACCGCACAATTGGCGGTCTTGTATTTATTTCTATGTAGCTACATAGCGGGCCCCAAAGATGATTTTCTCTGGTGGGCCCAAGGTGCTCCAGCCGGATGCTGCTTCTCATTGTGTAATGTACTTACTGTCAGGATTCTGGCATCTCACAATACTCATTTGCGATAAAAGTGGACGAATGCAATCCTCCTGGGAAGGTTCACCAGTGTTCCATGTTTTTTGCCATTTGTGGATAATACCTCTCACTGTGGTTCACTGGATTCTAAAAGCTTTAGAAATTACGTTATAACTTTTCCAGACTGATAGATCTCAATTACTTTGCTTCTCATTTGTTTCAGAATTTCTTTGGACTGCTGCATGATGTTTAGCTTTTGAGGTTCTTTTTTTTCACTTTGTCAGGGAGGTCTTATTTAAGTGATTGAATGATTGAGAAAAGGTGTGGCAGTAATCACGCCTGGGTGTGGCTATTTGCACTCCTCTTCTCAAAGTTGTGATTAACCACAGTTAATTAATGTTTTAAGGAGGGGGTGAGCAATCACTTTTTCACAGAGGGACAGTAGCTATGGATTTTTTTCCCTTAACCCCTTCCTGACCCATGATGCCTACGTCGGCGTCATGGAAACCTATGCCATCCTGACCCATGATGCCTATGTAGGCGTCATGGTATAAATCGCGTTCCTGCGGGTCGGGTGACCGGGATCACTGAAAGGTCACCCGACCCGCAGGCACAAGACCCTTTGTGCTTCAGCACAGGGGGAGTGGCTTAACCCCCACGTGGCTACGATCGCTCTGATTGGCTGTTAAAAGTGAAACAGCCAATCAGAGCGATTTGTAATACTTCACTAATGAAATTTGGTGAAATATTACAATCCAGCCATGGCCGATGCTGCAATAGCAGAAAGTGCAAAGGCATCAAAAAAATATAAGGAGGGTCATCCATAGACCCCTGAGAGGCAACAACTGGCAGGCCTTAGTCAAATATTTTTAAAGTGTATTTACTTTACTTCTACACTCATAAAGCTTTGGAGAAAGTGCAAGAAGGGTCATCCATAGAACCCTGAAAGGCAAAAACTGGCAAGCCTCATTCAAATATTTTTAAAGTGTATTTGCTGTACTTCTACACTCATAAAGGCTTTGGAGAAAGTGCAAAACCAGGAAAATGTTGTAAGGAGGGTCATCCAGTCATCCATAGATCCCAGAAAGAAAACAACTAGCGGGCCTCATTCAAATATTTTTAAAATGTAGTTGCTTTACACTTACACACATAAAGGCTTTGCACAAAGTGAAAAGCCAGGAAAAAATTATAAGGAGGGTAATACAGTAATCCTTTTCAGGTATCTGCTTCTTCTCCTTCCTCGGGAAGCTGGGGGGACTACCTCCTCCTGATTTCTGGAGCCTGATTCCCATGTGCCTGGGCCTTAGGTGACCTGTCTAGTACCGTAGCCCCTGACATATAGAAATGGGCGGAAGCCCCCTGTGTCACCGAAAGCATTGCCTGATCCCATTTAGTAGGTGAGGCTCCCCAAGGACAGTCTGATCTCTCGACGGTAGTAGTAGCCCTGTCTCAAGTCACCTCAAGGAGCCTCTCCCAGGCCCATTCATTCCTCAAGAAGTGTTCATATTGCTCCCTTCCTTCTCGGATCATACCCACCGCATATTAACAGTATTGCCCATTAGTAGTATAGGAGTTCCATAATTTGTCAAACTCAATCTGACAGGTCGTCACGCCCCCTATCATTTAATCCGTCTCCCTGTGATCTGCCTGGGAAATCAGGACTGCTGAATGTGGGAATTTCAATCAAAGTGATTCATGAATTTATTCGTCTTTATTTATATTTTTTCCATCTCCTTGTGGATTTGATCAGGCTGTGGTGTGGGGGAAAGTTGTATCAATGCGAATCTTGATTTTATAAGGGTCTTTTTTTTGTGGGGTCACTTTTAAGTTCAGCAGTAAATGTATGTAAAGGGATTTTCTAGCAGTTGTTGTATTAAATCTGTGTGTGTGTTTCACTAGCTGTAAAGATATAGCTTAGTAGTGTATGTACAGACTAAAAGGAGTTTATTCTATATTATTTATATATAAGAAGTTTTAGTGAATTAAAGATAGACTACGTATTAACAGAAGTGTAGTAGTGTAGTGTTGTGTCATTCCCTGTAAGTACAATTGAGAGAAGATCGCTGCTATTTAGCTGTGGTAATTCAGTTGCTTGAAAGTACACATAGTAATCAGCCCTGTGTTGTGTCATGACCTGTAAGTACAATTGAGAGAAGGTCAGTGCTATTTAGCTGTTGTAATTCAATTGCTATAAAGTACATATAGTAATTAGCCTTGTATTGTGTATAGCCGGCCATAGTGCTGGCATGTCCGGACAAGACCTTTGATCAATCTATTTGGGATTCTTTTAAGTCCAGCAGTAAATGTATCCTTTGACCACTCTATTGTGTGGGGGAAAGCTGTATCAAGGTGAGGTCACATTATGAAATGGTCATGGACATATTATGTATATGGCCGTGTTACGATATTAGACACGCAAATGTTTTATTCGTATTTTTAAAAAAGCAATGACGCGGTATTGTAAAAACAAGGTTACAAGATTTTATTGTAATAAATACATCTCAAAGACATATCGAGACATGTTTAAAAGTGATATGAGACTTTTTCTGTGTGAGGTTTCAGTAGAGTGTAATGACAGTTGATAGGAGTTTAGTAGCATATTTACAGACTAAACAATAGGTTTTTGTGTGCTTTTTCTAGCAGAGGCCATTACACCTTTACAGGCTATTTACATAGGCTAATTCTGTTTCACTTGATAGAATAGATTATTAGCGGTGTTTCTGACTCTCAGTTGCTATTATAATAGTTACCATACGAATATTGTAGCGAACCAAGATGTATTAAATTGATTACTAACACGATTCCAGCAACTTGATGACAAATTCAGAGCAAAATGAAAGACAGGCAGATCTTTTTCAAGAAAACTGTCACTGTGGAGCTTTTCTCTAGCCTTCATCAGTGTCGCCGTTAGGATACACGGACCCCTACAGCTCATCCCTATGGTGTAGTTTAATGTAGGGGGCAAACAGATCAGCGCTGGTGTTTGGAAAATACCATATTTCATAGATGATGGTGATCCGCTGAATCATTTTTAAACATTTCATGCCACTCATGCACCCACAGCACACTTATGGTGTACCCGCACCGCTGCAGCTAGTGCTTTTTAGCTAAAAAGGCATGATATAACTGCCCGCAGGTGATGTTTGTGACCTTATTTGCAACATTTTCATTATAGCACGACGGACAGCCGTGGAAAAAACAACCTGAAATTCAAAAACTATGTGCTGTCCGTTAACATACGCATAGGCATCTAGAAAATTTTGAGCGAGTTGCTTCACAAACCCTCTCAAGGCGTGCTGTATGCCAATGTTCTCGGTATGCGCTGGCCTATTTTGGTACATGCCCACTCCTACGCAGCGGTTTTGACCACCATGCAATAAAAATCGGGTACAAACTTTTTAGCATAGCGGTGTTTCTGACTCTCAGTTGCTATTTTAATAGTTACCATACGAATATTGTAGCGAACCAAGATGTATTAAATTGATTGCTAACACGATTCCAGCAACTTGATGACAAATTCAGAGCAAATTCGTTATTTCGGGACGGGTCCCGGCCTATTTTGGGACATGCTCCACTTTACTCTGATTCAACGCAATATATTCAAGCGGGTAATTGTAAAGCTAGGCTATTTTAAAGATTCCAGCAACTTGATGGCAAATTCAGAGCAAATTCGTTATTTCGGGACGCGTGTACTGGCCTATTTCGGTACATGCCCACTCCTACGCGGCGATTTTGACCACCATCCAGCAAAAATCGGGTACAAACTTTTTAGCATAGCTGTGTTTCTGACTCTCAGTTGCTATTTTAATAGTTACCATACGAATATTGTAGCGAACCAAGATGTATTAAATTGATTACTAACACGATTCCAGCAACTTGATGACAAATTCAGAGCAAAATGAAAGACAGGCAGATCTTTTTCAAGAAAACTGTCACTGTGGTGCTTTTCTCTAGCCTTCAACAGTGTCGCCGTTAGGATACACGGACCCCTACAGCGCAGCCCTATACATGCCCACTCCTACGCAGCGGTTTTGACCACCATGCAACAAAAATCGGGTACAAACTTTTTAGCATAGCGGTGTTTCTGACTCTCAGTTGCTATTTTAATAGTTATCATACGAATATTGTAGCGAACCAAGATGTATTAAATTGATTACTAACACGATTCCAGCAACTTGATGACAAATTCAGAGCAAAATGAAAGACAGGCAGATCTTTTTCAAGAAAACTGTCACTGTGGTGCTTTTCTCTAGCCTTCATCAGTGTCGCCGTTAGGATACACGGACCCCTACAGCTCATCCTATACATGCCCACTCCTACGCAGCGGTTTTGACCACCATGCAACAAAAATCGGGTACAAACTTTTTAGCATAGCGGTGTTTCTGACTCTCAGTTGCTATTTTAATAGTTACCATACGAATATTGTAGCGAACCAAGATGTATTAAATTGATTACTAACACGATTCCAGCAACTTGATGACAAATTCAGAGCAAAATGAAAGACAGGCAGCGCTTTTTCAAGAAAACTGTCACTGTGGAGCTTTTCTCTAGCCTTCATCAGTGTAGCCGCTAGGATACACGGGCCCCTACAGCGCAGCCCTATAGTGTAGTTTAATGTAGGGGGCAAACAGATCATCGCTGGTGTTTGGAAAATACCATATTTCATAGATGGTTGTGAACCGCTGAATCATTTTTAAACATTTCACGCCACTCATGCACCCACAGCACACTTATGGTATACCCGCACCGCTGCAGCTAGTGCTTTTTAGCTAAAAAGGCGTGATATAACTGCCCGCAGGTGATGTTTGTGCCCTTATTTGCATCATTTTCATTATAGCACGATGGGCAGCCGTGGAAAAAACAACCCTGAAATTCAAAAACTATGTGCTGTCCGTTAACATACGCACAGGCATCTAGAAAATATTGAGCGAGTTGCTTCACAAACCCTCTCAAGGCGTGCTGAATGCCAATGTTCTCGGTATGCGCTACATACATGACCCGCTGTATAGCCTGGGATGAGCAGCGTTCTTGCAGCACAGGCCTATTTTTAAAGATGCTAAGCCCCCTCAGATATAAAAGACAGGCATGTTGGGACGTGTCCCGGCCTATTTTGGCACAGGACCACACCTATGCAACGATTTTGACGAGCATTCAACAAAAAAAAATTGCGTGCAAACTTTTTAGCATACCTGTACAAACTTTTTAACATACCTGTGTTTCGGACTCTCATGCCGTACCAGAAGCACCCAGTGCCATGTACTCTAGCCCATAATATTTCACATCGGGTATGGGACCTACATAGCTTTGTTTTCTCAGGTATTAAAAAAGTGTGGAAAACTGAAAATCCCGAGGCCTGAGGTAATTTACTGAGCTTCATGGGGATAAAATTTAGCGAGTCTATGAACCTTATAGACAAATCGGGTAGCGTCACACACAAGACAACGACACCTCGGGCTAGCACATTTACCGGTAGTTTTCAAAAAGCACTGCCTTAACAATAAAGTAAGAATCGTGGCGACCTGCATTGTGGGCTATAAATGTATACCCTGAAAATTTACCGTTGGTAAAGAACAGTAAAAAGTCGTGCGTACAACTATCATCCTCAAACTCCCAGCGCTATCACAAACACTATTACCTACAGAGGCGGCCCCGCGAGAATTTCTGGATGTGTGTATCAAGATGCTCCCTGCTTTGACCGATTGTTTGCTCGTGAATGCTGACATTTCCAGGGTCATCATAGTTGTGTAAATGCGTTGGGGGCTCGTGTATCGGCCCTAGGGTGTAATGCGTGATCATTTTAATTATTTTTCAATTCATAACCATACGTTCTCAGGCAGACAGGTTTATTTCACAGAAGTTGACTGTACAGTTGCATAATTTTTGTTTAAAATCATACATTTGCATAATTTTGTTTAAAATCGCACAGTTCTGCGATAATGTCGGGTGTTGGACACGCACTTATCAGTCTTTCATACGTGTCGCAGAAAGATTTTAGTCTGTTCTGCGAGAGTTTATTATGCACGTACTGTGCAGACATGTCAAGAAACATTTTGGCGTGTTCAGCAGTCCATACGGGTGTTGGTGTGTAAGGTGATCGACCATCATCCTTCTGCTTCTTAATTACACGACGGCGCGATACCGCGCGTTTCTTTGGCGGTAATGCATCGGCTGAATTGGCAGCTGCTGCTTCCGCGTTGCTATTTGCAGATTCTGTAGCTTGACAGACGTATATTCTTAAGCCTACTACTCTCCGCATTCCCGGGGTGGGCGGTTGGCGCGTCGTTTTCTTCACGATCTGCGACACACCCGAGTGAAAGAGGCTCCGTTCTCACTTCCGTTCTGTTCTCAAATCCATAATTGCGCTGTTGCAAAACTCGCGAATGACGCTCCTCCGTAACTAAAGAAAAGATACGTGGTGTAGTTAACCGCTAAGCGGGCGAGATATAGGAAGAGCTACATGCCCCACTTTACTCTGATTCAACACAACATTTGTAAAGCTACCAGCACCGATTATCTGTGAAACCGATGCATGATTGTTTGTATAAGTACACTATAGAGCGGCCTAGACATATATACTTACAAGTAGCCCCGGGTGCTGGTCTACAGAGAATGCTGAATTAACAGACATCTCGCTGTTCGGGCGCCGCCGTATGGGGCTTTTTTTTTCTCCCTCAAACTGCAACTCACGGGCGATACTTTAGCAGCTGTAAATAAAATATAACATACATGAATGCGCAAAACACTCACAAAGCTAACTTGACACACGTAAATAAAATATATCTACTAGTTACCGCAGAAATTTTTAGCTGCATGTATAAGTACACTATAGAGCTGCGTAGACATATATGCTTACAAGTATGAGACGTGTAGTGTAGTTCAGAGATTGGTGAATTAAACGGTGTGGAGTTGCTCGGTCGCTGTCGTATGGGGCTGTTTTCTTTTTCAAGCTGCAGCCTCCTGTACGCTAGTTTAACAGCTGTAAATAAAATATAACTATTAGTCGCCTCAGAAATGATATCTACACGGGCCACACGCACAAAGCTAAATTCACAAAGCTACCGTAACGCGTGTAAATAAAATATATCCACTAGTTATCGGTGGGGGTCGCAGGGTACAGAGGATACAAACATATCACCCGTGTTTCAAGGACCCGCTACCTTTTCTATTACAGCGCCGTGTGCTTAGCGAATCACTCCATCTTTTAGGAGCGTAGGGTATCGCGCGAGTTAGAGGATTATAGTCCGGTTCTACGAACTCGACATCTGAATCCTGGGGACCCTCCACGATCTCAACATCGGAATCGCGATGCTCGAGCGGCTCAGCCGCCACAGTGTTTTCAACCGCCCTGCCCGCTTGGAGGCGAAGTGTATCTGTATGAGAAAATGTTTATATTATTAAAACATGTCTAGCTAACGACCCTGTCAGCTAAAATAAAATTAACTGTATGGATTTTAGCGGCAGTCTATATTAATTATTAATATTAATAGTAGGCGTTATAAATTTACAGCTACAGGGTAATGATGGTGAGGGGTTCGGTCGGTCGTGAAATATTGCTTCTCTAATATTGCTTCAACGCGGTTAGCCGCCACGATCCCTCTGTAAAACATGAATGGGATGTTTTTTCTGCCCCTAGCGTGGGGGCATTGACAGAGGGCGGGTTCTCTCTGCTAGTCCTAATAAATACAAGCCGGTCACAATCAATACAACTCGCACTTGTAAGGTTCGCACATCACAGGACACACGGCAGATCTTTAGAGCTAAAGTGAGTATTTTTATGTCTCGTGAATATCCGCGTTTGTTTCAATTATATTTAAGTTTGTGTAGTATTTGCATGAACAGGTTAGCCGTGTTTTCATACTTGATCTTTATTTGCTTTAATTCAATAGTGGAACCTTTTTATTCAAGATGGAGTCCAGATATTCTCGCGGTCAATATTCCGCTTTGCTTTCACCAGAACAATCGGGTAAGTTTTACACCGTATATAGTGTACGTCGTATTGTCTCGGGCTGTCTGAGTCTGCGCTTTGTATATATAAATGATATATTTCATTCTTTCTTATTTAAGAAGAGGGAGTCCATTCAGGCTACTCCTACGAGAACCGGTTCATTACGCCGAACCTGTTAGAGGATGGCAACTCTGCTAGCGGTTGACGAGCCTCCAGCTCTCACCAGTCTGTCACAGGTAAGAAACCTATAGCTATATCGGATGTTTTAAACCTATGTATCTAGACGGGTAAACGTGGTAGCTGTAAATTTATAACGCCTACTATTAATATTAATAATTAATATAGACTGCCGCTTATTTTAGCTGACAGGGTCGTTAGCTAGACATGTTTTAATAATATAAACATTTTCTCATACAGATACACTTCGCCTCCAAGCAGGCTGGGCGGTTGAAAACACTGTGGCGGCTGAGCCGCTCGAGCATCGCGATTCCGATGTTGAGATCGTGGAGGGTCCCCAGGATTCAGATGTCGAGTTCGTAGAACCGGACTATAATCCTCTAACTCGCGCGATACCCTACGCTCCTAAAAGATGGAGTGATTCGCTAAGCACACGGCGCTGTAATAGAAAAGGTAGCGGGTCCTTGAAACATGGGTGATATGTGTTTGTATCCTCTGTACCCTGCGACCCCCACCGATAACTAGTGGATATATTTTATTTACACGCGTTACGGTAGCTTTGTGAATTTAGCTTTGTGCGTGTGGCCCGTGTAGATATAATTTCTGAGGCGACTAATAGTTATATTTTATTTACAGCTGTTAAACTAGCGTGCAGGAGGCTGCAGCTTGAAAAAGAAAACAGCCCCATACGACAACGACCGAGCAACTCTACACCGTTTAATTCACCAATCTCTGAACTACACTACACGTCTCATACTTGTAAGCATATATGTATACGCAGCTCTATAGTGTACTTATACATGCAGCTAAATATTTCTGCGGTAACTAGTAGATATATTTTATTTACGTGTGTCAAGTTAGCTTTGTGAGTGTTTTGCGCATTCATGTATGTTATATTTTATTTACAGCTGCTAAAGTATCGCCCGTGAGGTTGCAGTTTGAGGGAGAAAACAGCCCCATACGGCGGCGCCCGAACAGCGAGATGTCTGTTAATTCAGCATTCTCTGTAGACCAGCACCCGGGGGCTACTTGTAAGTATATATGTCTAGGCCGCTCTATAGTGTACTTATACAAACAATCATGCATCGGTTTCACAGATAATCGGTGCTGGTAGCTTTACAAATGTTGTGTTGAATCAGAGTAAAGTGGGGCATGTAGCTCTTCCTATATCTCGCCCGCTTAGCGGTTAACTACACCACGTATCTTTTCTTTAGTTACGGAGGAGCGTCATTCGCGAGTTTTGCAACAGCGCAATTATGGATTTGAGAACAGAGCGGAGGTGAGAACGGAGCCTCTTTCACTCGGGTGTGTCGCAGATCGGGGAGAAAGCGACGCGCCAACCGCCCACCCGGGAATGCGGAGAGTAGGAGGCTTAAGAATATACGTCTGTGTCAAGCTACAGAATCTGCAAATAGCAACGCGGAAGCAGCAGCTGCCAATTCAGCCGATGCATTACCGCCAAAGAAACGCGCGGTATCGCGCCGTCGTGTAAGTAAGAAGCAGAAGGATGATGGTCGATCACCTTACACACAAACACCCGTATGGACTGCTGAACACGCCAAAATGTTTCTTGACATGTCTGCACAGTATGTGCATAATAAACTCTCGCAGAACAGACTAAAATCTTTCTGCGACACGTATGAAAGACTGATAAGTGCGTGTCCAACACCCGACATTATCGCAGAACTGTGCGATTTTAAACAAAATTATGCAAATGTATGATTTTAAACAAAAATTATGCAACTGTACAGTCAACTTCTGTGAAATAAACCTGTCTGCCTGAGAACGTATGGTTATGAATTGAAAAATAATTAAAATGATCACGCATTACACCCTAGGGGCCGATACACGAGCCCCCAGCGCATTTACACAACTATGATGACCCTGGAAATGTCAGCATTCACGAGCAAACAATCGGTCAAAGCAGGGAGCATCTTCATACACACATCCAGAAATTCTCGCGGGGCCGCCTCTGTAGGTAATAGTGTTTGTGACAGCTCTGGGAGTTTGAGGATGATAGTTGTACGCACGACTTTTTACTGTTCTTTACCAACGGTAAATTTTCAGGGTATACATTTATAGCCCACAATGCAGGTCGCCACGATTCTTACTTTATTGTTAAGGCAGTGCTTTTTGAAAACTACCGGTAAATGTGCTAGCCCGAGGTGTCGTTGTCTTGTGTGTGACGCTACCCGATTTGTCTATAAGGTTCATAGACTCGCTAAATTTTATCCCCATGAAGCTCAGTAAATTACCTCAGGCCTCGGGATTTTCAGTTTTCCACACTTTTTTAATACCTGAGAAAACAAAGCTATGTAGGTCCCATACCCGATGTGAAATATTATGGGCTAGAGTACATGGCACTGGGTGCTTCTGGTACGGCATGAGAGTCCGAAACACAGGTATGTTAAAAAGTTTGTACAGGTATGCTAAAAAGTTTGCACGCAATTTTTTTTTGTTGAATGCTCGTCAAAATCGTTGCATAGGTGTGGTCCTGTGCCAAAATAGGCCGGGACACGTCCCAACATGCCTGTCTTTTATATCTGAGGGGGCTTAGCATCTTTAAAATTAGGCCTGTGCTGCAAGAACGCTGCTCATCCCAGGCTATACAGCGGGTCATGTATGTAGCGCATACCGAGAACATTGGCATTCAGCACGCCTTGAGAGGGTTTGTGAAGCAACTCGCTCAATATTTTCTAGATGCCTGTGCGTATGTTAACGGACAGCACATAGTTTTTGAATTTCAAGGTTGTTTTTTCCACGGCTGCCCGTCGTGCTATAATGAAAATGATGCAAATAAGGGCACAAACATCACCTGCGGGCAGTTATATCACGCCTTTTTAGCTAAAAGCACTAGCTGCAGCGGTGCGGGTACACCATAAGTGTGCTGTGGGTGCATGAGTGGCGTGAAATGTTTAAAAATGATTCAGCGGTTTACAACTATCTATGAAATATGGTATTTTCCAAACACCAGCGATGATCTGTTTGCCCCTACATTAAACTACACTATAGGGCTGCGCTGTAGGGGCCCGTGTATCCTAGCGGCTACACTGATGAAGGCTAGAGAAAAGCTCCACAGTGACAGTTTTCTTGAAAAAGCGCTGCCTGTCTTTCATTTTGCTCTGAATTTGTCATCAAGTTGCTGAAATCGTGTTAGTAATCAATTTAATACATCTTGGTTCGCTACAATATTCGTATGATAACTATTAAAATAGCAACTGAGAGTCAGAAACACCGCTATGCTAAAAAGTTTGTACCCGATTTTTGTTGCATGGTGGTCAAAACCGCTGCGTAGGAGTGGGCATGTATAGGGATGAGCTGTAGGGGTCCGTGTATCCTAACGGCGACACTGATGAAGGCTAGAGAAAAGCACCACAGTGACAGTTTTCTTGAAAAAGATCTGCCTGTCTTTCATTTTGCTCTGAATTTGTCATCAAGTTGCTGGAATCGTGTTAGTAATCAATTTAATACATCTTGGTTCGCTACAATATTCGTATGGTAACTATTAAAATAGCAACTGAGAGTCAGAAACACAGCTATGCTAAAAGTTTGTACCCGATTTTTGCTGGATGGTGGTCAAAATCGCCGCGTAGGAGTGGGCATGTACCGAAATAGGCCAGTACACGCGTCCCGAAATAACGAATTTGCTCTGAATTTGACATCAAGTTGCTGGAATCTTTAAAATAGCTTAGCTTTACAATTATCGCGTTGAATATATTGCGTTGAATCAGAGTAAAGTGGAGCATGTCCCAAAATAGGCCGGGACCCGTCCCGAAATAACGAATTTGCTCTGAATTTGTCATCAAGTTGCTGGAATCGTGTTAGTAATCAATTTAATACATCTTGGTTCGCTACAATATTCATATGGTAACTATTAAAATAGCAACTGAGAGTCAGAAACACCGCTATGCTAAAAGTTTGTACCCGATTTTTGTTGCATGGTGGTCAAAACCGCTGCGTAGGAGTGGGCATGTACCAAAATAGGCCAGCGCATACCGAGAACATTGGCATACAGCACGCCTTGAGAGGGTTTGTGAAGCAACTCGCTCAATATTTTCTAGATGCCTATGCGTATGTTAACGGGCAGCACATAGTTTTTGAATTTCAGGTTGTTTTTTCCATGGCTGTCCATCATGCTATAATGAAAATGTTGCAATAAGGTCACAAACATCACCTGCGGGCAGTTATATCATGCCTTTTTAGCTAAAAAGCACTAGCTGCAGCGGTGCGGGTACACCATAAGTGTGCTGTGGGTGCATGAGTGGCATGAATGTTTAAAAATGATTCAGCGGATCACCATCATCTATGAAATATGGTATTTTCCAAACACCAGCGCTGATCTGTTTGCCCCCTACATTAAACTACACTATAGGGATGAGCTGTAGGGGTCCGTGTATCCTAACGGCGACACTGATGAAGGCTAGAGAAAAGCTCCACAGTGACAGTTTTCTTGAAAAAGATCTGCCTGTCTTTCATTTTGCTCTGAATTTGTCATCAAGTTGCTGGAATCATGTTAGTAATCAATTTAATACATCTTGGTTCGCTACAATATTCGTATGGTAACTATTATAATAGCAACTGAGAGTCAGAAACACAGCTATGCTAAAAAGTTTGTACCCAATTTTTGCTGGATGGTGGTCAAAATCGCCGCGTAGGAGTGGGCATGTACCGAAATAGGCCAGTACACGCGTCCCGAAATAACGAATTTGCTCTGAATCAACTGTCATTACACTCTACTGAAACCTCACACAGAAAAGTCTCATATCACTTTTAAACATGTCTCGATATGTCTTTGAGATGTATTTATTACAATAAAATCTTGTAACCTTGTTTTTACAATACCGCGTCATTGCTTTTTTAAAAATACGAATAAAACATTCGCGTGTCTAATATCGTAACACGGCCATATACATAATATGTCCATGACCATTTCATAATGCGACTAGAGTTGAGCGATACTTTCCGATATCCAAAAGTATCGGAATCGGAATGGTATCGCCTTGGATACCAGCGCCCTGATGCAGGGGAGCTGGTATCCAAGGTACACAGCGGGTTTCCAGGCACCGCGCAGCGCTTGGAAACCCGCTGTGTACCTTGGATACCAGCTCCCTGCATCAGGGCGCTGGTATCCAAGGTACACAGCGGGTTTCTAGGCACAGCCCCGCGCCTGGAAACCCGCTGTGTACCTTGGTTACCAGCGGATCGCTGGTCTCCCGCCTGTCACACGCAGCGATGCGTGCCTGTCAGCGGGAAACCAGCGATCAAAAAAAGGTCCTGACATTTCAGCGACAATCAGCGATACCGGCAGGGGGGCTGATCGTCGCTGAATGTCACACACAGCGATATCGCTGGTGAGCTCGCTGCTGCGTCCACAAAACTAGTGACTCAGCAGCGATCTCTGTAGCGATATCGCTATGTGAGACGGGCCCTTAAGTGGAAAGCTTAATTGATTGCTTTCCACTTTCACTTCAGGTCAGCCAGGGACACAATCAGTGACGTCAGAGGGAACTGATTAACAAAAATAGGGGTTCCCTTCGAAAAAAAAATGGCGTAGGGTCCCCCTATTTTTGTTAACCAGCCAGATGAAGCAGACCGCTGAGGCCTGGATTTTCAGGCTGTTAAGGAGCCAAGATCCATGGACCTTGCCAGCCTGATAATACCAGGCCACAGCAGTCTGCATATCTTGGCTGATTAACAAAAAATAGGGGATCCCCTCGAAAAAAATTGGCGTGGGGTCCCCCCTATTTTTGTTAACCAGCCAGATGAAGCAGACCGCTGAGGCCTGGATTTTCAGGCTGTTAAGGAGCCAAGATCCATGGACCTTGCCAGCCTGATAATACCAGGCCACAGCAGTCTGCATATCTTGGCTGATTAACAAAAATAGGGGATCCCCTCGAAAAAAATTGGCGTGGGGTCCCCCTATTTTTGTTAACCAGCCAGATGAAGCAGACCGCTGAGGCCTGGTTTTTCAGGCTGGTAAGGATCCAATATCCATGGACCTTGCCAGCCTGATAATACCAGGCCACAGCAGTCTGCTTAGCTTGGCTGGTTAACAAAAATAGGGGATCCCCTCGAAAAAAAAAAACGGCGTAGGGGTCCCCCTATTTTTGTTAACCAGCCAAGTAAAATGCAGACTGCTGCGGCCTGGTATTAAAAGACTGTCAAGGCCCATGGATTTTGGCCCTCAACAGCCTGATAATACCAGGCTACAGCAGCCCCACATTTGGCGCATCAAAAGATGTGCCAATTGTGGCACTTTACCCGGCTCTTCCCACTGCCCTGTAGCGGTGGCAAGTGGGGTAATAAGGGGTTAATGTCACCGTTGATTGCACGGTGACAATAAGCCCGGTTAATAATGGAGAGGCGTCAATAAGACACCGATCCATTATTATCCCAAAGTTTTTAAATGTTTAAAAAAAAGACACAGCAAGAAAAAAGTCTTTTAATGAAATAAAAGAGACAACACAGTTTTCATTTCTTTTATTACTCTCTCATTCCTGCGACGCCATCGATCTCCTGTAAAAAAATAAAAAAAACAATCCAACAGTATACCACCTGTCCGACGCAGTCCATAGTAACGACAGTCCACGACGATCCAGCTCTGCTACATCGGAATGACAGGCGAGCCTGACATTCCCGGCGCAGCACAGCTGCTTACCAGCTTCCCTGCGGTGACGTCATCGGACTGCTTTCGGCCGCGGTTACCCAGCAGTCACTGCAGTTATCGCGGAGAAACTGCATGTGACCGCCGGGGAGAAGAGGATGGCGGCCATTAAGCAGTCGGGATGTGACGCCGGAGATCTTCTGCCGGGTAAGTGCCGCTGACTCCTGACAGACCCGACCGACGGACACTGACAGTGACAGTGACAATCCCGATTCCGGTATCCGATATGACGAAAATATCGGAACTCGGAATCGGAATTCCGATACAGCCAATATCGGCGATACCCGATATTTGCAGTATCGGAATGCTCAACACTAAATGTGACCTCACCTTGACACAGCTTTCCCCCACACAATAGAGTGGTCAAAGGATACATTTACTGCTGGACTTAAAAAGAATCCCAAATAGATTGATCAAAGGTCTTGTCGGACATGCCAGCACTATGGCCGGCTATACACAATACAAGGCTAATTACTATATGTACTTTCTAGCAACTGAGTTACAACATCTAAATAGCACTGACCTTCTCTCAATTGTACTTACAGGTCATGACACACACAGGGCTGATTACTATGTGTACTTTCAAGCAACTGAATTACCACAGCTAAATAGCAGCGATCTTCTCTCAATTGTACTTACAGGGAATTAACAACAAACACTACTTACACTTTGTTAATACGTAGTCTATCTTTAATTCACTAAAAACTTCTTATATATAAAATACTATAGAATAAACTCCTTTTAGTCTGTACATACACTACTAAGCTATGTCTTTACAGCTAGTGAAACACACACACAGATTTAATACAACAACTGCTAGAAAATCCCTTTACATACATTTACTGCTGAACTTAAAAGTGACCCACAAAAAAGACCTTATAAAAATAAGATTCGCATTGATACAACTTTCCCCCAACCACAGCTGATCAAATCAAGGAGATGGAAAAAATATTAAATAAAGACGAATAAATTCTGAATCACTTTGATTGAAATTCCCACATTCAGCAGTCCTGATTTCCAGGCAGATCACAGGGAGACGGATTAAATGATAGGGGGGCGTGACGACCTGTCAGATTGAGTTTGACGAATAATGGAACTCTATACTACTCCCTTCATTTTGAGGAACGTGACCTGGTTCCAGCCATCAGCTCTTGCAGCCTTGAGGCAAGGGTTCCATCTCTACTTTCCCATGGTTGAAAGAG
>JARQOD010000003.1:528966385-528997150 GCA_033576555.1 Oophaga sylvatica | reverse complement strand
GGCTGAATAGTTTTAAGTGTCCAAATCCACCTTGTTTCCACCTGTGCCAGCCTTCTAGACAGATCCCCCCCACGTATATTGATGGTGAGCGCATCAATCCCCTTAACTTTAAGGAGAGAGGCATCACAATGATGATATTCAAAAAAATGGCGGGGTAAAGTTTTCAATGAAGTTACGTCCGTACTTGTGGCAGCCGCGGCAATGCCGAGCACATGCTCTCTCACCCTTACTTTGAGTTGCCTTGTGGTTAATCCTATATAGAATAGTCCACAAGGACAACTGGCACAATAAATCACATACCTCGAAAGGCAAGTGATATGATGCCGTATATCATAACTTTTGGTGCCTGATGAATTAGTAAAGGAGGAACTGTGCTCAATATTAGGGCACGCCACGCACTTCCCACAAGGGGCACAGCCAATATTCCGTTGAAACCTGTCAAGAAAGGTCGGGACATGTGAAACAGCATAATGGCTGGTGGTTAGATGGTCACGTAAATTTTTCGCCCGTCTAAATGTAAAAGATGGTCTGTCCGGGAGAAATTTACCCATAATTGGATCAGTTTTGAGGATGGGCCACGCCCTTTCAACAGCCCCACGCATTCTATGATGTTGCGAGTGATAGGTGGTAATAAACCTGATATCATTAGATGTACGCAGATCTGACGAATGCTGGTATAGCAGCCTATTACGTGGTGAGTGTTTAGCTCTTAAATAGGCTTTTTTAATCGATCTGCGACTATAGCCTCTAGCGAGAAATCTTACTTTTAATTCATCCGACCTCCTCTCAAAATCCACGTCTGTCGAACAGTTACGTCGCAGACGTAAAAACTGTCCCACAGGGATAGCCTTTACAATGTGGGAAGGGTGACATGATGTGGCATGTAGAACTGTATTAGTCGATGTCTCTTTACGATATATGTCTGTCTGTATGGCACCAGAGCTATCCTTCTTAATGGTTACATCCAGAAAATTAATCCTAGTTGGATCCCAGACCAAAGTAAGATGTATATTAATGTCGTTGTCGTTCAAAGAGGCAATAAATTGCACAAGGTCGATGGAGGTGCCCTGCCAGATGAAGAAGATATCGTCAATGTAACGCGCCCAAAATGGGACATGATTCATTAACCCCTCATCATCGGACAGAAAGAGATTTCTTTCCCACAGCCCCAGGAAGAGGTTGGCATAGGATGGTGCGAAAGCAGCACCCATTGCCGTCCCCTGGAGCTGTAGGAAAAAAGACCCCTTGAACACAAAAAAGTTGTGAGTGAGGGTGAACTCTAGAAGCTCCAGGATGAGGTCCCTCAAGGCACCTGGTAACATAGTTGTATCCAGAAAAAATTTGACTGCCAATAGTCCATCAGAGTGCCTAATGTTGGTGTATAGTGACTCAACATCAACTGAAGCCAACAGAGACTCACCCTCTAAGCACAGTCCATCAACCTTGCGCAATAGTTCACCTGTATCCCTCAGAAAGGAAGGAAGATTGGCAACTAAAGGTTGCAAATAATGGTCAATCCATTTATTAATATTCTCCAAGAAATTCCCCCTACCTGATACAATAGGCCTGCCGGGTGGCGGCGAAATACCTTTATGTATTTTGGGCAGAAGGTATAGAGTGGCGATGGTAGGTTCCTTGACCTTTAATGCTGAAGCCAGCTCACTGGTGACAACGCCGCCATCTACTGCATGCTTGAGAATATCCTCAAGCTTTGCACTATAAGCTGCAAGAGGATTGTAGGTTAGTTTTTTATAACATACATTGTTATTTAATTGGCGAAACGCCTCCCTTTCATACATCGTTTTAGGCCAGATGACGACGTTGCCACCCTTGTCAGCCGGCTTCAGCACCACATCAGGTAAGCCACGAAGATATTTTAGCCGAATACGTTCATCCCTAGTAAGGTTGTCACAGGACCAACCTAGGGGAATACGTGAAAATTCATCCGCCACCACCCGGACAAAAAGGTCTATGCTGGAGCAAGAGGTAAATGGAGGGAATTTCTTGGAGCGAGGACGGATGTTAGGAGGAATCTTACCTCCAGTACTGTTGTGTTCTAGAGCTAGTTCCTCCAATATCCTCACCGCTTCTTGTTCTTCCTCTGTGGGGAACAGATTAGCAATATCGCCATTAAAGAAATGCCTCTTGAAAAACAACGACCTAGCAAATAAGTTGAGATCTTTAATACCAGTGAACGGATCGTATCTGGAAGTAGGTGAGAAGGACAGCCCTTTGCCAAGGAGAGAGACATCAGTATCAGACAAAACATGCTCACTTAAATTAATCACCTTATTATCATTGAAATTTGCTCCAGATGTAAATGATGGACGTCTTTTATAGGGATGAAAAGCATGGTCACGTAGCCTATGCAAATCACCCATCCCATGGGAGGTTGTGGAGACAGAGGAAGAGTCAGACAGATCACTAAGGGATGAGGCAGAGGTCAAGCCCTTCTGCATATTGGATTGAGTCATTTTTCTCCAGAGATAAACCCTTTTAGCTTGATAGTCTTTAGTATCCCTAGTGTATTTTTTCGTCTGATTTTCTTGAATCTTTTTGACCAATTGATCCATACATTTCTCAATATCTTGTTCAGACCGTGAAATACGTTCTGAAGAACAACCTTCACGGATCTCAGCCTGTATATTATCAATCTTTTTATCTAACTCAGAGATATTTTTAGAGTTTAGATCAATGAGTAATTGCATAATAGTAAATGAACAAAGATCACATGCTTCCTCCCATTTTTTAATAAATAGTTCATCATTAACGGAGAAGGTAGGTATCACTCTAACCCGAAGACCACGTGGGACCATTCTGGTGGTGGTATATTTTTCAAGAAAAAGCCTGTTCCAGAAATATTTAGACCTTTGTAGGAGCATAGTTTTCATTTCACCAAATTTAGAATCCCAAATAGCATCTCCTGAAGCATGAACAGCCACCCCACTTGTGCCATAAACCTGGTCTAGTTGAGAAAGCCAGGTTTTATCCTTAGCACGAAAATCCATTTGGTTCCAAAACGAGAAACCTGTGCATAACACAGCAAGAGTTAGACAAAAGATAATATTGAACCAATGATATACATGGAAAAATATAGATATAGATTATATATATATAATCTCTATATAATAAAGATAACATGTATATAGTATTGGATATAAATATACCAACTGCAATAGATAAATCTAAACACTAAGAACAGGAAGCAGTCAAAAGGTAGTATAAAAATTAACATTTATTGAAAAAATAGTTAAAACCTGAAATAAGGCACAACGGGAATGCAAACAGACAGTGTGCGCAATGTAATGGGGCCATATGAACAGACAGCAATAAACACACGGGTAGGCAGAATCAACAAGTAGTCACAGCAATATTGAGTAACAGTGTAATGCCAGGATATGCCCCTATATGCCCCTAGAAAAATAACGGTAAGTACCAGGACATATAAAACATACCCACAGAATGGCTCATAGCAGACAAAGTAAAATTGTACATCATACCCAGAAATGTGAATACGCCGCTGGACAGATGGCCGCCCCGACGCGCGTTTCGGAGTTTCAGAAAACTCCTTCCTCAGGGGGCGCATAGACACATACCGCAAAAAAGAGCTCTATTTATCCAAAAGGTAGCGATTCACAGGCGCCGCTGCAGCACCGCCCACATCCGACAATCACCGCCGCACGCCAGAGCCGGAAACACGCGGGGCCCCACGTGGTCCGGCGTCTGACGTCACGGGAAATGACGTCAGTGCTGGAAGGCAGCAGACGACGCATGCGTCAACACACCTAAAGGTGGAAGCCCACACTAAAAATGGAGGATGCAGAGTGTATGAATATGGAACCACAGGTACACAGAAGTGGCAAGAAACAAAAAAAAAACACAATGTATATATATATGTACACAAACATTAGAAGCATGTAAGCAAATTACAATGAGAAAATCTCAGTGAAAAATACAAATATATACAGCGGTAGTAATTAACAACATAATACCGCGTATGACATAATATATAAACAAATTATATATAAAGCCAACAACTGTACACATAGAGATATACAAAAAAGCTGTTATACAAAAATAAAGAAACATAAACAAAAATAAACAAAATTGCATAACAGTATGAAAAAATAAAAGTAAAAAAACGTAATTAATCCAGATGGTCCTTAATCGTGGAAGATATCTATGGACAAGAGAAGACAGGAATGGATAGATAGCTTCAATCTAAAAGATAAATAGAAAATAAGTTAAAATTCATTGCGACAATATAAAAAAACAACATTGAGCAGACCAAAAGCCGCATATTGGTGACATGAACAGGAGATTTTAAAGGAACGGGACAAAAGAGTTGTTCTCATTTAGTCCGTATGGCTGAATAGTTTTAAGTGTCCAAATCCACCTTGTTTCCACCTGTGCCAGCCTTCTAGACAGATCCCCCCCACGTATATTGATGGTGAGCGCATCAATCCCCTTAACTTTAAGGAGAGAGGCATCACAATGATGATATTCAAAAAAATGGCGGGGTAAAGTTTTCAATGAAGTTACGTCCGTACTTGTGGCAGCCGCGGCAATGCCGAGCACATGCTCTCTCACCCTTACTTTGAGTTGCCTTGTGGTTAATCCTATATAGAATAGTCCACAAGGACAACTGGCACAATAAATCACATACCTCGAAAGGCAAGTGATATGATGCCGTATATCATAACTTTTGGTGCCTGATGAATTAGTAAAGGAGGAACTGTGCTCAATATTAGGGCACGCCACGCACTTCCCACAAGGGGCACAGCCAATATTCCGTTGAAATCTGTCAAGAAAGGTCGGGACATGTGAAACAGCATAATGGCTGGTGGTTAGATGGTCACGTAATTTTTCGCCCGTCTAAATGTAAAAGATGGTCTGTCCGGGAGAAATTTACCCATAATTGGATCAGTTTTGAGGATGGGCCACGCCCTTTCAACAGCCCCACGCATTCTATGATGTTGCGAGTGATAGGTGGTAATAAACCTGATAACATTAGATGTACGCAGATCTGACGAATGCTGGTATAGCAGCCTATTACGTGGTGAGTGTTTAGCTCTTAAATAGGCTTTTTTAATCGATCTGCGACTATAGCCTCTAGCGAGAAATCTTACTTTTAATTCATCCGACCTCCTCTCAAAATCCACGTCTGTCGAACAGTTACGTCGCAGACGTAAAAACTGTCCCACAGGGATAGCCTTTACAATGTGGGAAGGGTGACATGATGTGGCATGTAGAACTGTATTAGTCGATGTCTCTTTACGATATATGTCTGTCTGTATGGCACCAGAGCTATCCTTCTTAATGGTTACATCCAGAAAATTAATCCTAGTTGGATCCCAGACCAAAGTAAGATGTATATTAATGTCGTTGTCGTTCAAAGAGGCAATAAATTGCACAAGGTCGATGGAGGTGCCCTGCCAGATGAAGAAGATATCGTCAATGTAACGCGCCCAAAATGGGACATGATTCATTAACCCCTCATCATCGGACAGAAAGAGATTTCTTTCCCACAGCCCCAGGAAGAGGTTGGCATAGGATGGTGCGAAAGCAGCACCCATTGCCGTCCCCTGGAGCTGTAGGAAAAAAGACCCCTTGAACACAAAAAAGTTGTGAGTGAGGGTGAACTCTAGAAGCTCCAGGATGAGGTCCCTCAAGGCACCTGGTAACATAGTTGTATCCAGAAAAAATTTGACTGCCAATAGTCCATCAGAGTGCCTAATGTTGGTGTATAGTGACTCAACATCAACTGAAGCCAACAGAGACTCACCCTCTAAGCACAGTCCATCAACCTTGCGCAATAGTTCACCTGTATCCCTCAGAAAGGAAGGAAGATTGGCAACTAAAGGTTGCAAATAATGGTCAATCCATTTATTAATATTCTCCAAGAAATTCCCCCTACCTGATACAATAGGCCTGCCGGGTGGCGGCGAAATACCTTTATGTATTTTGGGCAGAAGGTATAGAGTGGCGATGGTAGGTTCCTTGACCTTTAATGCTGAAGCCAGCTCACTGGTGACAACGCCGCCATCTACTGCATGCTTGAGAATATCCTCAAGCTTTGCACTATAAGCTGCAAGAGGATTGTAGGTTAGTTTTTTATAACATACATTGTTATTTAATTGGCGAAACGCCTCCCTTTCATACATCGTTTTAGGCCAGATGACGACGTTGCCACCCTTGTCAGCCGGCTTCAGCACCACATCAGGTAAGCCACGAAGATATTTTAGCCGAATACGTTCATCCCTAGTAAGGTTGTCACAGGACCAACCTAGGGGAATACGTGAAAATTCATCCGCCACCACCCGGACAAAAAGGTCTATGCTGGAGCAAGAGGTAAATGGAGGGAATTTCTTGGAGCGAGGACGGATGTTAGGAGGAATCTTACCTCCAGTACTGTTGTGTTCTAGAGCTAGTTAACAGCTTTTTTGTATATCTCTATGTGTACAGTTGTTGGCTTTATATATAATTTGTTTATATATTATGTCATACGGGTATTATGTTGTTAATTACTACCGCTGTATATATTTGTATTTTTCACTGAGATTTTCTCATTGTAATTTGCTTACATGCTTCTAATGTTTGTGTACATATATATATACATTGTGTTTTTGTTTTTTGTTTCTTGCCACTTCTGTGTACCTGTGGTTCCATATTCATACACTCTGCATCCTCCATTTTTAGTGTGGGCTTCCACCTTTAGGTGTGTTGACGCATGCGTCGTCTGCTGCCTTCCAGCACTGACGTCATTTCCCGTGACGTCAGACGCCGGACCACGTGGGGCCCCGCGTGTTTCCGGCTCTGGCGTGCGGCGGTGATTGTCGGATGTGGGCGGTGCTGCAGCGGCGCCTGTGAATCGCTACCTTTTGGATAAATAGAGCTCTTTTTTGCGGTATGTGTCTATGCGCCCCCTGAGGAAGGAGTTTTCTGAAACTCCGAAACGCGCGTCGGGGCGGCCATCTGTCCAGCGGCGTATTCACATTTCTGGGTATGATGTACAATTTTACTTTGTCTGCTATGAGCCATTCTGTGGGTATGTTTTATATGTCCTGGTACTTACCGTTATTTTTCTAGGGGCATATAGGGGCATATCCTGGCATTACACTGTTACTCAATATTGCTGTGACTACCTGTTGATTCTGCCTACCCGTGTGTTTATTGCTGTCTGTTCATATGGCCCTATTACATTGCGCACACTGTCTGTTTGCATTCCCGTTGTGCCTTATTTCAGGTTTTAACTATTTTTTCAATAAATGTTAATTTTTATACTACCTTTTGACTGCTTCCTGTTCTTAGTGTTTAGATTTATCTATTGCAGTTGGTATATTTATATCCAATACTATATACATGTTATCTTTATTATATAGAGATTTATATATATAATCTATATCTATATTTTTCCATGTATATCATTGGTTTCAATATTATCTTTTGTCTAACTCTTGCTGTGTTATGCACAGGTTTCTCGTTTTGGAACCAAATGGATTTTCGTGCTAAGGATAAAACCTGGCTTTCTCAACTAGACCAGGTTTATGGCACAAGTGGGGTGGCTGTTCATGCTTCAGGAGATGCTATTTGGGATTCTAAATTTGGTGAAATGAAAACTATGCTCCTACAAAGGTCTAAATATTTCTGGAACAGGCTTTTTCTTGAAAAATATACCACCACCAGAATGGTCCCACGTGGTCTTCGGGTTAGAGTGATACCTACCTTCTCCGTTAATGATGAACTATTTATTAAAAAATGGGAGGAAGCATGTGATCTTTGTTCATTTACTATTATGCAATTACTCATTGATCTAAACTCTAAAAATATCTCTGAGTTAGATAAAAAGATTGATAATATACAGGCTGAGATCCGTGAAGGTTGTTCTTCAGAACGTATTTCACGGTCTGAACAAGATATTGAGAAATGTATGGATCAATTGGTCAAAAAGATTCAAGAAAATCAGACGAAAAAATACACTAGGGATACTAAAGATTATCAAGCTAAAAGGGTTTATCTCTGGAGAAAAATGACTCAATCCAATATGCAGAAGGGCTTGACCTCTGCCTCATCCCTTAGTGATCTGTCTGACTCTTCCTCTGTCTCCACAACCTCCCATGGGATGGGTGATTTGCATAGGCTACGTGACCATGCTTTTCATCCCTATAAAAGACGTCCATCATTTACATCTGGAGCAAATTTCAATGATAATAAGGTGATTAATTTAAGTGAGCATGTTTTGTCTGATACTGATGTCTCTCTCCTTGGCAAAGGGCTGTCCTTCTCACCTACTTCCAGATACGATCCGTTCACTGGTATTAAAGATCTCAACTTATTTGCTAGGTCGTTGTTTTTCAAGAGGCATTTCTTTAATGGCGATATTGCTAATCTGTTCCCCACAGAGGAAGAACAAGAAGCGGTGAGGATATTGGAGGAACTAGCTCTAGAACACAACAGTACTGGAGGTAAGATTCCTCCTAACATCCGTCCTCGCTCCAAGAAATTCCCTCCATTTACCTCTTGCTCCAGCATAGACCTTTTTGTCCGGGTGGTGGCGGATGAATTTTCACGTATTCCCCTAGGTTGGTCCTGTGACAACCTTACTAGGGATGAACGTATTCGGCTAAAATATCTTCGTGGCTTACCTGATGTGGTGCTGAAGCCGGCTGACAAGGGTGGCAACGTCGTCATCTGGCCTAAAACGATGTATGAAAGGGAGGCGTTTCGCCAATTAAATAACAATGTATGTTATAAAAAACTAACCTACAATCCTCTTGCAGCTTATAGTGCAAAGCTTGAGGATATTCTCAAGCATGCAGTAGATGGCGGCGTTGTCACCAGTGAGCTGGCTTCAGCATTAAAGGTCAAGGAACCTACCATCGCCACTCTATACCTTCTGCCCAAAATACATAAAGGTATTTCGCCGCCACCCGGCAGGCCTATTGTATCAGGTAGGGGAATTTCTTGGAGAATATTAATAAATGGATTGACCATTATTTGCAACCTTTAGTTGCCAATCTTCCTTCCTTTCTGAGGGATACAGGTGAACTATTGCGCAAGGTTGATGGACTGTGCTTAGAGGGTGAGTCTCTGTTGGCTTCAGTTGATGTTGAGTCACTATACACCAACATTAGGCACTCTGATGGACTATTGGCAGTCAAATTTTTTCTGGATACAACTATGTTACCAGGTGCCTTGAGGGACCTCATCCTGGAGCTTCTAGAGTTCACCCTCACTCACAACTTTTTTGTGTTCAAGGGGTCTTTTTTCCTACAGCTCCAGGGGACGGCAATGGGTGCTGCTTTCGCACCATCCTATGCCAACCTCTTCCTGGGGCTGTGGGAAAGAAATCTCTTTCTGTCCGATGATGAGGGGTTAATGAATCATGTCCCATTTTGGGCGCGTTACATTGACGATATCTTCTTCATCTGGCAGGGCACCTCCATCGACCTTGTGCAATTTATTGCCTCTTTGAACGACAACGACATTAATATACATCTTACTTTGGTCTGGGATCCAACTAGGATTAATTTTCTGGATGTAACCATTAAGAAGGATAGCTCTGGTGCCATACAGACAGACATATATCGTAAAGAGACATCGACTAATACAGTTCTACATGCCACATCATGTCACCCTTCCCACATTGTAAAGGCTATCCCTGTGGGACAGTTTTTACGTCTGCGACGTAACTGTTCGACAGACGTGGATTTTGAGAGGAGGTCGGATGAATTAAAAGTAAGATTTCTCGCTAGAGGCTATAGTCGCAGATCGATTAAAAAAGCCTATTTAAGAGCTAAACACTCACCACGTAATAGGCTGCTATACCAGCATTCGTCAGATCTGCGTACATCTAATGTTATCAGGTTTATTACCACCTATCACTCGCAACATCATAGAATGCGTGGGGCTGTTGAAAGGGCGTGGCCCATCCTCAAAACTGATCCAATTATGGGTAAATTTCTCCCGGACAGACCATCTTTTACATTTAGACGGGCGAAAAACTTACGTGACCATCTAACCACCAGCCATTATGCTGTTTCACATGTCCCGACCTTTCTTGACAGATTTCAACGGAATATTGGCTGTGCCCCTTGTGGGAAGTGCGTGGCGTGCCCTAATATTGAGCACAGTTCCTCCTTTACTAATTCATCAGGCACCAAAAGTTATGATATACGGCATCATATCACTTGCCTTTCGAGGTATGTGATTTATTGTGCCAGTTGTCCTTGTGGACTATTCTATATAGGATTAACCACAAGGCAACTCAAAGTAAGGGTGAGAGAGCATGTGCTCGGCATTGCCGCGGCTGCCACAAGTACGGACGTAACTTCATTGAAAACTTTACCCCGCCATTTTTTTGAATATCATCATTGTGATGCCTCTCTCCTTAAAGTTAAGGGGATTGATGCGCTCACCATCAATATACGTGGGGGGGATCTGTCTAGAAGGCTGGCACAGGTGGAAACAAGGTGGATTTGGACACTTAAAACTATTCAGCCATACGGACTAAATGAGAACAACTCTTTTGTCCCGTTCCTTTAAAATCTCCTGTTCATGTCACCAATATGCGGCTTTTGGTCTGCTCAATGTTGTTTTTTTTATATTGTCGCAATGAATTTTAACTTATTTTCTATTTATCTTTTAGATTGAAGCTATCTATCCATTCCTGTCTTCTCTTGTCCATAGATATCTTCCACGATTAAGGACCATCTGGATTAATTACGTTTTTTTACTTTTATTTTTTCATACTGTTATGTAATTTTGTTTATTTTTGTTTATGTTTCTTTATTTTTGTATAACAGCTTTTTTGTATATCTCTATGTGTACAGTTGTTGGCTTTATATATAATTTGTTTATATATTATGTCATACGCGGTATTATGTTGTTAATTACTACCGCTGTATATATTTGTATTTTTCACTGAGATTTTCTCATTGTAATTTGCTTACATGCTTCTAATGTTTGTGTACATATATATATACATTGTGTTTTTGTTTTTTGTTTCTTGCCACTTCTGTGTACCTGTGGTTCCATATTCATACACTCTGCATCCTCCATTTTTAGTGTGGGCTTCCACCTTTAGGTGTGTTGACGCATGCGTCGTCTGCTGCCTTCCAGCACTGACGTCATTTCCCGTGACGTCAGACGCCGGACCACGTGGGGCCCCGCGTGTTTCCGGCTCTGGCGTGCGGCGGTGATTGTCGGATGTGGGCGGTGCTGCAGCGGCGCCTGTGAATCGCTACCTTTTGGATAAATAGAGCTCTTTTTTGCGGTATGTGTCTATGCGCCCCCTGAGGAAGGAGTTTTCTGAAACTCCGAAACGCGCGTCGGGGCGGCCATCTGTCCAGCGGCGTATTCACATTTCTGGGTATGATGTACAATTTTACTTTGTCTGCTATGAGCCATTCTGTGGGTATGTTTTATATGTCCTGGTACTTACCGTTATTTTTCTAGGGGCATATAGGGGCATATCCTGGCATTACACTGTTACTCAATATTGCTGTGACTACCTGTTGATTCTGCCTACCCGTGTGTTTATTGCTGTCTGTTCATATGGCCCTATTACATTGCGCACACTGTCTGTTTGCATTCCCGTTGTGCCTTATTTCAGGTTTTAACTATTTTTTCAATAAATGTTAATTTTTATACTACCTTTTGACTGCTTCCTGTTCTTAGTGTTTAGATTTATCTATTGCAGTTGGTATATTTATATCCAATACTATATACATGTTATCTTTATTATATAGAGATTATATATATATAATCTATATCTATATTTTTCCATGTATATCATTGGTTTCAATATTATCTTTTGTCTAACTCTTGCTGTGTTATGCACAGGTTTCTCGTTTTGGAACCAAATGGATTTTCGTGCTAAGGATAAAACCTGGCTTTCTCAACTAGACCAGGTTTATGGCACAAGTGGGGTGGCTGTTCATGCTTCAGGAGATGCTATTTGGGATTCTAAATTTGGTGAAATGAAAACTATGCTCCTACAAAGGTCTAAATATTTCTGGAACAGGCTTTTTCTTGAAAAATATACCACCACCAGAATGGTCCCACGTGGTCTTCGGTTAGAGTGATACCTACCTTCTCCGTTAATGATGAACTATTTATTAAAAAATGGGAGGAAGCATGTGATCTTTGTTCATTTACTATTATGCAATTACTCATTGATCTAAACTCTAAAAATATCTCTGAGTTAGATAAAAAGATTGATAATATACAGGCTGAGATCCGTGAAGGTTGTTCTTCAGAACGTATTTCACGGTCTGAACAAGATATTGAGAAATGTATGGATCAATTGGTCAAAAAGATTCAAGAAAATCAGACGAAAAAATACACTAGGGATACTAAAGATTATCAAGCTAAAAGGGTTTATCTCTGGAGAAAAATGACTCAATCCAATATGCAGAAGGGCTTGACCTCTGCCTCATCCCTTAGTGATCTGTCTGACTCTTCCTCTGTCTCCACAACCTCCCATGGGATGGGTGATTTGCATAGGCTACGTGACCATGCTTTTCATCCCTATAAAAGACGTCCATCATTTACATCTGGAGCAAATTTCAATGATAATAAGGTGATTAATTTAAGTGAGCATGTTTTGTCTGATACTGATGTCTCTCTCCTTGGCAAAGGGCTGTCCTTCTCACCTACTTCCAGATACGATCCGTTCACTGGTATTAAAGATCTCAACTTATTTGCTAGGTCGTTGTTTTTCAAGAGGCATTTCTTTAATGGCGATATTGCTAATCTGTTCCCCACAGAGGAAGAACAAGAAGCGGTGAGGATATTGGAGGAACTAGCTCTAGAACACAACAGTACTGGAGGTAAGATTCCTCCTAACATCCGTCCTCGCTCCAAGAAATTCCCTCCATTTACCTCTTGCTCCAGCATAGACCTTTTTGTCCGGGTGGTGGCGGATGAATTTTCACGTATTCCCCTAGGTTGGTCCTGTGACAACCTTACTAGGGATGAACGTATTCGGCTAAAATATCTTCGTGGCTTACCTGATGTGGTGCTGAAGCCGGCTGACAAGGGTGGCAACGTCGTCATCTGGCCTAAAACGATGTATGAAAGGGAGGCGTTTCGCCAATTAAATAACAATGTATGTTATAAAAAACTAACCTACAATCCTCTTGCAGCTTATAGTGCAAAGCTTGAGGATATTCTCAAGCATGCAGTAGATGGCGGCGTTGTCACCAGTGAGCTGGCTTCAGCATTAAAGGTCAAGGAACCTACCATCGCCACTCTATACCTTCTGCCCAAAATACATAAAGGTATTTCGCCGCCACCCGGCAGGCCTATTGTATCAGGTAGGGGGAATTTCTTGGAGAATATTAATAAATGGATTGACCATTATTTGCAACCTTTAGTTGCCAATCTTCCTTCCTTTCTGAGGGATACAGGTGAACTATTGCGCAAGGTTGATGGACTGTGCTTAGAGGGTGAGTCTCTGTTGGCTTCAGTTGATGTTGAGTCACTATACACCAACATTAGGCACTCTGATGGACTATTGGCAGTCAAATTTTTTCTGGATACAACTATGTTACCAGGTGCCTTGAGGGACCTCATCCTGGAGCTTCTAGAGTTCACCCTCACTCACAACTTTTTTGTGTTCAAGGGGTCTTTTTTCCTACAGCTCCAGGGACGGCAATGGGTGCTGCTTTCGCACCATCCTATGCCAACCTCTTCCTGGGGCTGTGGGAAAGAAATCTCTTTCTGTCCGATGATGAGGGGTTAATGAATCATGTCCCATTTTGGGCGCGTTACATTGACGATATCTTCTTCATCTGGCAGGGCACCTCCATCGACCTTGTGCAATTTATTGCCTCTTTGAACGACAACGACATTAATATACATCTTACTTTGGTCTGGGATCCAACTAGGATTAATTTTCTGGATGTAACCATTAAGAAGGATAGCTCTGGTGCCATACAGACAGACATATATCGTAAAGAGACATCGACTAATACAGTTCTACATGCCACATCATGTCACCCTTCCCACATTGTAAAGGCTATCCCTGTGGGACAGTTTTTACGTCTGCGACGTAACTGTTCGACAGACGTGGATTTTGAGAGGAGGTCGGATGAATTAAAAGTAAGATTTCTCGCTAGAGGCTATAGTCGCAGATCGATTAAAAAAGCCTATTTAAGAGCTAAACACTCACCACGTAATAGGCTGCTATACCAGCATTCGTCAGATCTGCGTACATCTAATGTTATCAGGTTTATTACCACCTATCACTCGCAACATCATAGAATGCGTGGGGCTGTTGAAAGGGCGTGGCCCATCCTCAAAACTGATCCAATTATGGGTAAATTTCTCCCGGACAGACCATCTTTTACATTTAGACGGGCGAAAAACTTACGTGACCATCTAACCACCAGCCATTATGCTGTTTCACATGTCCCGACCTTTCTTGACAGATTTCAACGGAATATTGGCTGTGCCCCTTGTGGGAAGTGCGTGGCGTGCCCTAATATTGAGCACAGTTCCTCCTTTACTAATTCATCAGGCACCAAAAGTTATGATATACGGCATCATATCACTTGCCTTTCGAGGTATGTGATTTATTGTGCCAGTTGTCCTTGTGGACTATTCTATATAGGATTAACCACAAGGCAACTCAAAGTAAGGGTGAGAGAGCATGTGCTCGCATTGCCGCGGCTGCCACAAGTACGGACGTAACTTCATTGAAAACTTTACCCCGCCATTTTTTTGAATATCATCATTGTGATGCCTCTCTCCTTAAAGTTAAGGGGATTGATGCGCTCACCATCAATATACGTGGGGGGGATCTGTCTAGAAGGCTGGCACAGGTGGAAACAAGGTGGATTTGGACACTTAAAACTATTCAGCCATACGGACTAAATGAGAACAACTCTTTTGTCCCGTTCCTTTAAAATCTCCTGTTCATGTCACCAATATGCGGCTTTTGGTCTGCTCAATGTTGTTTTTTTATATTGTCGCAATGAATTTTAACTTATTTTCTATTTATCTTTTAGATTGAAGCTATCTATCCATTCCTGTCTTCTCTTGTCCATAGATATCTTCCACGATTAAGGACCATCTGGATTAATTACGTTTTTTTACTTTTATTTTTTCATACTGTTATGTAATTTTGTTTATTTTTGTTTATGTTTCTTTATTTTTGTATAACAGCTTTTTTGTATATCTCTATGTGTACAGTTGTTGGCTTTATATATAATTTGTTTATATATTATGTCATACGCGGTATTATGTTGTTAATTACTACCGCTGTATATATTTGTATTTTTCACTGAGATTTTCTCATTGTAATTTGCTTACATGCTTCTAATGTTTGTGTACATATATATATACATTGTGTTTTTGTTTTTTGTTTCTTGCCACTTCTGTGTACCTGTGGTTCCATATTCATACACTCTGCATCCTCCATTTTTAGTGTGGGCTTCCACCTTTAGGTGTGTTGACGCATGCGTCGTCTGCTGCCTTCCAGCACTGACGTCATTTCCCGTGACGTCAGACGCCGGACCACGTGGGGCCCCGCGTGTTTCCGGCTCTGGCGTGCGGCGGTGATTGTCGGATGTGGGCGGTGCTGCAGCGGCGCCTGTGAATCGCTACCTTTTGGATAAATAGAGCTCTTTTTTGCGGTATGTGTCTATGCGCCCCCTGAGGAAGGAGTTTTCTGAAACTCCGAAACGCGCGTCGGGGCGGCCATCTGTCCAGCGGCGTATTCACATTTCTGGGTATGATGTACAATTTTACTTTGTCTGCTATGAGCCATTCTGTGGGTATGTTTTATATGTCCTGGTACTTACCGTTATTTTTCTAGGGGCATATAGGGGCATATCCTGGCATTACACTGTTACTCAATATTGCTGTGACTACCTGTTGATTCTGCCTACCCGTGTGTTTATTGCTGTCTGTTCATATGGCCCTATTACATTGCGCACACTGTCTGTTTGCATTCCCGTTGTGCCTTATTTCAGGTTTTAACTATTTTTTCAATAAATGTTAATTTTTATACTACCTTTTGACTGCTTCCTGTTCTTAGTGTTTAGATTTGTATAACCATATACCTGTAAGTTCCACTAACTGCTCTCCAGCCTATCTTATGAGAGCAAGGCCCGGAAGACTACCAATGGATTTAGAACTTGGAGTGGTAGAACCGGAGGCAGACGACGCCGTTGAAAACTGGGACATCAATCGGCAAGAGCAGTACAGACGAGTGCAAGTCTGTGTAGAGGAAAGTCTCAACAAGACACGGGAAAAACAGGAAGATATTTACAACGGGAATGCTCCTGCCAAGCCTTTGATGCCTGGAGAAGTAGTATTGAAAAGAAAAAGGAAGATGCACAAATTGGATAACCAGTGGGAACAAGAACCCTACGTCGTACAAGATTCCAAATATGACAACGGAAAAGTTTGTATCATCAGTAAGGACGGAGGAAGAACAATATCCACTGTGTCCAGAGACCATTTGAAATTGTGTCCAGAACCCTTAAAGCTTCGTGAAAAGAACCCTGTCGTCAATCAAGAAGAAAGAAAAGAAGAGGTCATACACACGGATCTGGGAGATTTTCCTGCGGATTGGCCCAGACTGGAGATGCTGTAATCATTCCGGTGTTGCAGTTTTATCAGCCACAAGAGGAAGTTCTACCTCCAGTTGTGCCCATGGTGCCAGTGGAGCCAGTTCAGGAGTTACCTATTCCAGTAACACCCCAGCCTACAGAATCTCAAGAAGGACCATCAGCAGCAGCGCCCCATGCTATGGGATCCCCTGGTGAAGCTGACTCACACCGCCCAGCCATCAGTACGCTTGCCAGATCCATAGAAAGATTGAGACAGTTCTATAGTTTGCCATTACGCAGAGCAGATAGATTACAGACCAATATACCTGAAGCTACTCCACGTAGATCAGAGCGAACCACGAAAGGGAAAATACCCATTCGATATCAACAGTAGTTCAAGTAAAATAATGTAATTTAACCCAGAAAAAGGTTACCTTATGTGAATATTGTAAAAAGTATTGTTATAGTATTGTGCATCACTAAATATGTGGAAAAATGGACTTTGAGGCTGTGGACTATGCCGGCCCAGAACTGATAATGTATATAGTTGCATTTCATGCATTTTCGTGGTTCTATATCAAACTGTAACAATTACCTCTGAACATAAAACCCGTGTGGTGTGGCACTGAAAGAATTAAAAAGTGCCTTAAGGATTGGACTATCCGGCATTGTTCTCCGGTCACTGGAGACCGAAGTGTCACTACAGCTTCAGGTGTAGAGATAGAAAAACCAGAGTCTTACTGGACCTTAGGTCGCAGAAAGCAGCCTTGGAGTGTCGGTACGTAACAGGGGTCAAGTGGAGTAGGGACTTTGAGTCAGTGCACGACAAAAGCAAGAACCTAGTTCCATCACTGGAAGACTCCGACCACAAAACTGACCGGGCAGTACAGCTTTGGAGAAATTGGAGTGAACTTAGCTCTATGCAGGTTGGACTCATCATATTGGAAAGTTAAGGAGGCCTCTAACCTGCTCTGCCGTTACCTCAAAACACATCCTCCACCCGACCAGCCTCCCTGGGACCTGCCTTATCATCTGACAAGTAAAAGGTATGGAAAGACGCTGGATGGTGTGAGACTGATTTATTTATCTGCACCCGACATCATTAATTCCATAGACTTTGAGGGACCAGTCCCACCTGTAGGGGACCCGACAACTAGCTGCCACACCATCCCCTCAGAGATCTACAGCAGCGCTGGTCTTAGTGATCAGAGAACTACAGGTGGCGTCACGAACTGTTATACACCTATCCCCTGTAAATATTCCCCCCAACCTACGCCTGACCGCCAGGGCCACAGACCGAGCCACCGCTACCTGTGACAACCCCATAGACTTCCATGGGCTCGGCTCTGAGTACCCCATTGCTCTGGTAACCCACAATTGTGGTGCGGGTCACAACAGTTGCAGTCTAAAAGATAACCTTTAATCCATTAGGTTAAAACATAAGTGGCACAGGATTGCCGGGCATGGGAAAAAACACTTCAAAAACAGATGACGCGTTTCGACTTAGCAGTCTTCATCAAGATCTATGTTCTGATTACAGAGTGTGAGAATATATGCTAGGAAGTCAAACATAATTGGTCAGACAATCAGCATCATTTGAATAATGAATACACCATAGTTTCTAAAATCCAAGTGAAAGAAAAAAAAAATAAAATAAAATCACAGAAGATCATGTAAGGAAAACAATGTACAGTCATGGCCAAAAGTTTTGAGAATGACACAAATATTATATTTTCACATGATCTGCTGACCTCTGGTTTTTATATGTGTTTGACAGATGTTTTTATCACAGGCAGAAATATAATAATTGCAAACATATGAGTAACAAAGCTTATATTGACAGTTAGAATGAGTTAATGCAGCAAGTCAATATTTGCAGTGTTGACCCTTCTTCTTCAGGACCTCTGCAATTCTCCCTGGCATGCTCTCAATCAACTTCTGGACCAAATCCTGACTGATAGCAGTCCATTCTTGCACAATCAATGCTTTCATTTTGTCAGAATTTTTAGGTTTTTGTTTGTCCACCGTCTCTTGATGATTGACCACAAGTTCTCAATGGGATTAAGATCTGGGGAGTTTCCAGGCCATGGACCCAAAATCTCTATGTTTTGTTCCCTGAGCCATTTAGTTATCACCTTTGCTTTATGGCAAGGTGCTCCATCATGCTGGAAAAGGCATTGTTGATCGGCAAACTGCTCTTGGAGGGTTGGGAGAAGTTGCTCTTGGAGGACATTCTGGTACCATTCTTTATTCATGGCTGTGTTTTTAGGCTAGACTGTGAGAGAGCCGATTCCCTTGGCTGAGAAGCAACCCCACACATGAATTGTTTCAGGATGCTTAACAGTTGGCATGAGACAAGACTGGTGGTAGCACTCACCTTGTCTTCTCCGAATGAGGCGTTTTCCTGATGTCCCAAACAATCAAAAAGGGGATTAATCAGAGAAAATAACTTTACCTCAGTCCTCAGCAGTCCACTGCCTGTACCTTTTGCAGAATATCAGTCTGTCCATGATGTTTTTTCTGGAGAGAAGTGGCTTCTTTGCTGCCCTCCTTGAGACCAGGCCTTGCTCCAAGAGTCTCCGCCTCACAGTGCGTGCAGATGCACTCACACCTGCCTGCTGCCATTCCTGAGCAAGCTCTGCACTGCTGGTAGCCCGATCCCGCAGCTGAAACACTTTTAAGAGACAGTCCTGGCGCTTGCTGGTCTTTCTTGGGCGCCCTGGAGCCTTTTTGGCAACAATGGAACCTCTCTCCTTGAAGTTCTTGATGATGCGATAGATTGTTGACTGAGGTGCAATCTTTCTAGCTGCGATACTCTTCCCTGTTAGGCCATTTTTGTGCATTGCAATGATGACTGCACGTGTTTCTTTAGAGATAACCATGGTTAACAGAAGAGAAACAATGATGCCAAGCACCAGCCTCCTTTTAAAGTGTCCAGTGGTGTCATTCTTACTTAATCATGACAGATTGATCTCCAGCCATGTTCTCATCAACACCCACACCTGTGTTAATGGAGCAATCACTGAAAAGAGGTTAGCTGGTCCTTTTAAGGCAAGGCTGCAATGATGTTGAAATGTGTTTTGGGGGATAAAGTTCATTTTCTAGCCAAATATTGACTTTGCAAGTAATTGCTGTTAAGCTGATCACTCTTCATAACATTCTGGAGTATATGCAAATTGCCATTAGAAAAAGTGAAGCAGTAGGCTTTGTAAAAATTAATATTTGTGTCATTCTCAAAACTTTTGGCCATGACTGTATATACAGAAAGAGAAAGGAAAAAAATCCAAGCAATTCTGATCAGTTGTAATACTTTATCAAGTCCTGTCTATAATTCAACCCTGATGGTGTTCTCGTGTTTAATGTGAAAATCCAGAAGGATTCTCTATTGAACAGCTTGCGTTTGTGATTACTTCCTCCCAAAGGTTTGTGAACTTTCTCTATAGCATTAAACCTGAAAGAGTTAACACTGCCTTTATGGTGTGTTAAAAAATGCTTTGAAGCTGCAGATGGAGAGATAGCATTAGGATTTACTGCATCGGCTAAATGTCTCCTAATACGCACTTTGAGAGGACATGTGGTGCAACCTATGTATTGTAGCTTGCAAGTAATGCACTCTATTTGATAAATAACAAATGATGTGTTGCAGTTAACATAATCTTTGATGTAAAAAACTGAAGAGTCTTGAGCTGAAAAAAATTTCTCTGTTTTACGTGCAAATCTGCATGCTTTGCATATGTTAGCACCACATTTGTAGAAACCCCTCAGGTTCAGCCAATTATTTTGAGAAGGAGATTTATCAGGATCAGTAAAAATACTAGGAGATAATAATGAGCCTAGTGTGGGAGCTTTTTTTGGAACAAACCGCACAGGATTTTTTAAAACCTCTCTTAATTTTTTGTCTTGATTTAAAAGCTGTAGATATTTTTTAATGATAGAGACTATATTATTGTATTGAGAGCTATAATTTGTTGTGAAAGTGACACCAGAGAAACCTACTGCATTTGTTGGTTGCAATTTTTTATTTTTTAAAAGGCTTTCTCTGTTTATATTAGTGACTCTATTGCTTCTCGCTGGTTTTTTTTTTTTTTCTCTTCCAACTTTACCATTCTATGATTCTATTGGGATGATTTAGAGAATCCTGCTTTGAGCAGGGGGTTGGACCAGATGACCCAGGAGGTCCCTTCCAACTTTACCATTCTATGATTCTATGGAGCAGTATATGTTAATACACAGAAAAATGTGTATACATAACCAGGTGTATCATAAATAACAAAAATACATAAATTGTTTTACAGCGATGGAACACCCAATATTCTGAAGCAATAAAGATATAATGCATATAGTATGCCTGCACAGAAAATATAACTAATGTAATGAGCTTTCTCTTAGCACACCACCAATTGAAAGAAATTAATTTATAAGCATATAATATGCCTGCATATAAATAAGCAATACGGTGGCCTGCAATGTTAGAATGTCTGTGGACATAAAATTTCAAAGTAGAGCTGTACTCAATTTTCAGCCGACATCCTAGTGATTGCTGTTGGTGTATCTATAACTGCGATGTATGCATTCAACCATCCATACCCTGTGCCCCAAACATGTTACATGGGTTTGTAATGCTGTCACGGATAAAGTGCCAAGTGACACACCAATGCTCCTGACACCGACGCGCGTTTCGTTATTGCTTCCTCATGGGGGCGTGTCTAGGTAGTGTATAAAGATAAATCATGTGCACAGCCTGAAAGGTGCCAGAGTAGGTTCCTACACCGTGAAGATAATGAAAAGAGAACTCGGCACTCAACTTAGCGAAAAGGGTAAATATTTATTGTAGTCCACGGTAGTGAAACGTTTCGGTCCTAAATTTCGGACCTTCATCAGCCACATTAAGTACCGGGAGGGGGTAGAAATACTCAATTCAGAGGTAAGCAGTAGATACTGTTGGGATCAGGTAGATCTCCAAAGTAAGGGTTAAAGGTGAGTATCTGGGTGAGAGTTTTAAGTCAGGTCTCCGCTGCATGCCGTGGGAGGGACGCGGTATCCGCCGCTGGTCCTTGTGCAGGTAGGTAGTGGGCATCATTGAAATTAAAGAAAATGAAGGAAGCAGTCCAGCTTCTGTAGAAAGTGCAATTCTTTATTTAATCCAAAATAAAAATCGTCACATAACGGTGTCCTCCAAATGCAAAAAGCGGAGAGTATGCACTACTAGCTGTACCAGCAACGCGTTTCGACCTTAGATGGTCTTTGACAAGTTTTTGGTGTACAGAAATGTAAATATTACCATGCATCACAGCAGTGCTATCAAGAAATTAGACATAACAAAATATAATTTAAAAAAAATTACAATTACAAAAAATTACAAATGTGTGGGTAGAATGGCATTTTTCCCTTGTGTGCAGATAATAGGTAGGGGGCATCTTCTCATCTCCACCAAGAACTCAATAAAATTTGGAAACTAAGAAATGATCAGAGAAATTATGAGATCACTCTCTAATCTGCATGCTCACCTTAATCAATAGTATTAACAGAAGCAATCCGCTTTTATTGCTTGGAAATTCAGAGACGTTGTCAGTAGTTTATAGAATAAAAGAGCAATTTACATTTTACTCAAAAATATACCTATAAAGAGAAAAATCAGACAAACTGAAAATTTTGCAGTGGTGTATAAACCGCCGTCCTGCTCTGTGCTGCCCCCTTCCTGCTCCTTGCTCCCCCATCCAGCTCTTTACTCCCCCATTCTCCTCTGTACTCCCCCCCTCCTGCTCCATCCTCTGCTGTGCTCCCCCTTCCTGCTCCGTCCTCCTGTGCCCCCCCGTCCTGCTCCGTGCTCCTCTGTGCTCTCCATCCTCCCCCGTCCTGCTCCGTGCTCCTGTGTGCCCTCCATCCTCCCCCCGTCCTGCTCCGTGCTCCTCTGTGCTCTCCATCTTCCCCCCGTCCTGCTCCGTGCTCCTCTGTGCCCTCCATCCTTCCCCGTCCTGCTCCGTGCTCCTCTGTGCTCTCCATCTTCCCCCCGTCCTGCTACGTGCTCCTCTGTGCCCTCCATCCTCCCCCCGTCCTGCTTCGTGCTCCTCTGTGCCCTCCATCCTCCCCCGTCCTGCTCCGTGCTCCTCTGTGCCCTTCATCCTCCCCCCCGTCCTGCTCCGTGCTCTCCGTCCTCCCCCCCGTCCTGCTCCATGCTCATGTCCTCCTCCATGCTTCCCCGTCCTCCGTTCTCCCCCAGTCATACTCACCCTCCCCGTGCCATCGCTGAAAGTCCTGGCAATCCTCCGTTGTACCCGGCTTCCTGCAGCTCTCCTGTGCTGAGCGGTGACGTAATACCGCTCATTAAGGCCATGAATATGGATGCCACGCCTATGGGAGTGGCGTCGCGTCCATATTACATGACCTTAATGAGCGGTATTACGTCACTGCTCAGCACAGGAGAGCTGCAGGAAGCCGGGAACAACGGAGGATTGCCGGGACGTTCATCGATGGCACGGGGAGGGTGAGTATGATGTCCCAGCCACCGGCTCCTGCCGCGGCAACCCTCCCCCGCTGGTTTCTGCCCAATGACTCGTGTATAAGCCGAGGGGGCATTTTCAGCACAAAAAAAGGTGCTGAAAATCTCGGCTTATACACGAATATATACGGTAGTAGTCAGTGAGTGGGTACTGGCCTGTACTGCAGTTCCTCTGAGTTCACCTCAGGGAGCCGTGCTGTAGTGAGCGAAAGGGTCCAGGGTAAAGACAGTAATTGAAGCTGTGCCCCCATCCTGAAGAAGGAAGGACCAGGCAAACAACGGGGAACGGTCCCTAGACTAGCGGGAAAGCTTCAGGCTCTGCTAGTAAAACCAACGGCAGTGGTCACTTCATGGGCTATTGCCACTAGCCACCATAATCTCACCGGAAGGCAGCTTAGGGGTCAAGTATGTGCAGAACATTGGACGCAGTAATCTGTGAACTGAAAGGGCCCAATACTCCCTTATCTGAGGGCTCTGTGGTGGCGTAGTGCATGGAAGTAAGGAGAGTTAGCACCGAGAGAGAAAAGGCCGGAAAGTAACATACTAAAGGGGAGTCTTTGGAAGTGAGACTAACTTACCTGAGGATTGCTGGACCACTCTCTTGGAGGACACAGCGCCCGGCTGGCATCTGTATAGAGCTCAACAGACTGTGAGTAAAACCCTGAAACTGCAACAGAAATGTTTCCCTAATTATTCCAGCGACGCACACTCCCCTCTGCTACATCCCTCTGCACCATTGCTACATCTCTCATCTATCTGCCCTGGAAGGACACAGTCTCACCTGTAGGAGACTTCACATCTAGCTGCACAACACCATCCCTTCCAGAGGACCTGCACAGCAGCGCTGGTCACCCTGACCAGGTACTACAGGTGGCGTCACGAATCATCATACGAACACTATTCCCCTGTAAATATCACCCTCTTTTGGTGAGCGCCCAGGGCCACGGACCGAGCTGTGTTGCCGTGACATCCCCCATAGAAGTTAATAGGCTCGGATCCGAGTACCCCACGGCCCTGGCGGGCGGCTCATATTCAGTGTGTAATATAAACAATGTCAGGATTTGGTTCTGCTAGCCAGTTTGACAGGTCCTCATTGTGATTTGCATGCTTGCTGTCACATGTCAGCTAGCTTTTTATTCGCTTCTCTTGCTGTTCAATTGAGTGAGACTTTTCTGTAGACTATGATGCACTGTTACTATTTTTCTAGCTGCACTACTTGCTGAAAGTTTGCCCTAGGGTGCAAACGCCTTTAGCCTTCTGCTGCTACCTGCAATAAATTCAGTGATCACTATCAGAGTCCTTGATCTGGAGCTGCTGAGATCAAGTAACACTCCCTAAAGTGCTATTGTCCTGCCCTGAGCATTTTCTTTCTTTAGAGTCCAGTATAAATGAAGTCACGGATCGGACGACAGCCGTTTCTCGCACCTGCGCTTCTACTGGTCCTCCGGCAGCCACGATAAGGCAATTCTCGTTGCTGGGACCTGCTGGGTACACATGAATTGGCCAATTTATGCGCTAAGCATTCTCAATTTTACATATTTTCCAGTGCTATAATGCAATTTAAGTTTCATATTTCATGTTTGCATGTTATAGCGCTACAGAGTGCTACTTTATTTATTGCTTGTATATGGGGATGGCTACTCTTAGTAAGCACCTTTTACACCTGATTTCTGTTTGGAAGTAACTGTCAGTCTTTTCATATTTCTCGGGTTCAGACACGTGTAGTCAGGATAGAATGTGTCACTGGTGAGAAAACGTTGATTTATGCTCTCAATTATTACATAAAAAATTACGTCGTTTTTTTGTATATCATAAGGTGGTTGGCCATCATCAAGTATCGCTTCATTGCAAGTAGACCCACCAGTCATGGTTTTATTTCTACAGAAAAGGATTCTCTCAGTGGGATCAGCCCTCCTAAGCCATCTATATAGACATGTAGATTGTAGAAAGTTGAATAAAATGATATCTTGATATCTGCGACCCAGTGTCTTATTCCACAGAAATCCATGTTTTTCTTAATAAGTAAATGAGCTATTAAAATCTATGGGCCAGATACAGATCTCTGTGAGAATCTTCCTACAAAGGTTATTTTAAATTAAAGGTGGTGTTATCGGTGTGAGACATGTAAATCTAGAGGGAAGATTGTCAGTCATTACATGTCTCACACTGGTAACGTCACCTTTCATTTAAAGTAACCTTTGTAGGAAGATTCTCACAGAGATCTGTGTCTGGGCCATAGATCTTAACAGCTCATTTACTTATTAAGAAACACATGGATTTCTCTGGAATAAGACATTGAGTCACAGATATGTAGCTATACCTTTATGCACCTTCTATGACCTGCATGTCCATATAGATGACTTAGGAGGTTTTATCCACCCTTTAACCTTTTGTGTCAAACTGACTTGTACTTCAAGTTCACATTCCTCAAGTTCCTGCAGTTTATTATTTGCCCTTTTAAACCTTTTTGAGATTATCTTGTGTTTCAGATCCCTTGTGATAAACTGACAAGATTTACCGTCCTTTTGTTTGTTTGTAGATTTTTTGACAGTTGCAATGTCAGTTCAAATTCACACAGAAATATTTGAGCTGAAATCACAGTCTCACACTTAACAAACAATTCTATGAATGCTGGTGCTCTCACACACACTTCGGGCTGAGATCTTGGGTTCTCTTGAATCTTTTGTATTTTTCTCTTATGGCCCTAAGAAATTACAGGTAGGTACTTGTCACCTACCTGCCTGTTCTGCCTGGCACCGATCTGTGCCGGCTCAGAGCAGTCATGGACCGCTCCTGCCAGCTATTTTGTAGTTTGCATCTTCCGTTCCATTCCATCACGTTGATAGAGCAGCTTCCCTTCTACAGACACAAGTAGTGTCTGAACATTCTCCTAATGTCTCACAAAGTTTAGAAAAAGTACAGCGTTTTTCCATGCCCTAATGGTATAATTAACCCTTTAAGGACATGACATCATTAAATCTTTAGAAGAAATAGATTTTTTTTACATCCACTACTTAGAAATCTTTTTACAATAATATACTAATAATTTTTCATTTATTTAGCACCAACATTATTTGCAGCAATTTACAAATAAGCGGGATATGTACAGACAATAAACATTATAGAGTAACACATAATACAACAGTTACAAGAGGAGTGAGGGTCCGGCTGGCAAGATTACGATCTATAAAGACTAGGGGGGACACAATAGGTAGAAAGGGCCAGTATAGTGTGGTCCAACCATCAGTATAAGGCCGGAGTCACACTACCGTAGAATACAGACGAGTGCTATGCAAGAAAAAATCGCATAGCACTCGGACCAATGTTAATCTATGGGGTAATTTTCTCCGTATTATACGTGCGAGAAAAATCGCAGAGCAGGTGTGGACCGTGGCTGCAGTGAGAGGAGCAATAGGCTGCAGCGTGCAGAGACAGGGTGGCAGTGTGAGAGACTCACCCATATCGGCGGGTGCACAGGGGAACATGCGACAGAGCATCACAGCACGGACGTCCAGGTGTTGGCTAACACACAGAGGCGCACGCCGGGCAGAGCATTGCAGCACAGCCATTCAGGTGACGGCGGCTGCTCAGAGAGACACGTGCTGAGTGGAACCTTACGGCGAGCTTTACCCTTTTGCTCCACAGTTAAATGGACTAGGGGCTCAGCAGGCAAAACTGGAGGCCGCCAGCTGCCGCCAGAAGCAGGACCATGTGCTGGACGGGGACACCTGAAGACGCTACACCGACCTCCGCCGGCATTCTACTACCCACTGGACCTTCAGAGTGTGATGGGCTGCGGAGCCGCGATAAGTCAATCTGTGTACAAAAGACTGTCTAGTTAAACAATTGTTGTACAGTTTAGTTTTTGCATCCCTTTTCCCTGTTATCTCCCTGCGAGGAGTTCATTGCTGTTGAACTATTAAATATAGTTAATCTCTGCTCTGCAGCATTTGTGTTACTGCATCTCAGCACCTGCATATTACAGCTGCCTAGGGCCCCAGTCCCTTGGGGGCCTCCAGCTCCCACAGCAGAAGCGTCACTGATAATAGCATTATCAGCATTGAAGCTTCCGAGGAAGAGACTGGTTGAGGACCTCTAGTGACATCACGATCGTGTGACCTTCTATGTGACCATGATGTTACCACAGGCCATGTACTCTGAGAACGGCAGTACCTTTGGTGAGGGCCTGGCATTGAAAAAGGAGCGTGCAGTGAAAGACAAGAGTATCGGCCACTGAACCTCCCCCATCAGAGTGATAGACGTGCTCATTGGCCAGTGCTCCTGTCCTCCTACACGGTGCCTCTGAGGGGAAGGGAGTACTTGAGATGGCTGGCAGCTACCAACCTGAGCTGTCACATAAGTAGTAAAGCCCTCAGTGTGTGTGCTACTCCTGGTGAACATCGCTCCTGTCCTGCTGTCAGCTCCTCCTGCTCTTGTCACCAGTCCCATCACAGGAGAGGGCAGGGAGGTGTCTGCTGGGACAGTGCTGCTGTGAGCAGGAGAAGCTGCAGCTGATAGAGTGTGTGCACATCTGAGGTGTGTGTGTGGGGTATGTGTAGTGTGTGCTGTCTAATAGCTATGTGTATGAGTTTATATAAACATTTGTTGTCCTCATACACACATTACGCACAGCACATGTATCAAATGAGCAATTGTTGTGCAGCATGTGGGCCATGTACATGTGTGTTTATAAATGTGTGCCATGTACATGTATGTATACGTGAGTGTGTGTGGAGCCCAGCTGTGCTTGGATTCCTAATCTCCAGAAGGGTGTACTGAAGGTATCCACCACTAGAGGTCCTGTATATACATTCACACACCTTCACTAGAGTTGAGCGATACTTTCCGATATCCAAAAGTATCGGAATCGGAATGGTATCGCCGATACCCAAAAAATATCGGCGATACCCGATACCGATACCGGAAGTCCAATGTAAGTCTATGGGAACAAAATATCGAAATTAAAAAAAACCCATTCTTGCCTTGTAGGTTAATTGTACATGAAGGAAAACAACAAAGAGTAATGTAGAATGTATTGGGGGAGGTTGAGGAGACATTAAAGGCATAGATGTTTAACCCAATCCAATGGAATAGCATTAATTTTTTTTTTTTAGGAAATACGTTCGGATTGACGAAGAAATTGACAATGTTGTTAACCTTTTTTCTATTTTGGCAAATATGTATGTTTCACAACTTCCATGCTCTTCACCTTTTTAACTTTTGACACACTTTCTCCTTCATAATCTTCAGCAGCATCATCTTTGTCATCAAATTATTCTTCATTTTCACCTTCTTTATCTTCTTCTAAAACTTCTTGCTTTTCATGTTTTTGTTAACATTACTCATATTGTTCTTTTTAAACTATTATTCTTCTTCATATTATAGTCCTTCATCTTCTTCATCATATTCTTATTTGTGACATAGATTCCTGTACTTGTAATCTGTAAAAGTATGATTTTTTCATCGTTCCGTTCTTGCTGCCACAAAAGATTTAAATTACAACAGTATTTGTCCGTGTTCAGTTTAGCCTGCAGCATCAGGCATTTACCAGGGGCACCACGAGGAGGAACGGACTCACCCCCATACACTGCTTAGTCTTCTTCTGCTTATAATTTAGAGCATATATTTTGCTCTTCATTTTGGTCTTATACTTCATGTTCTTCTGCCTTTAGATCTTCTGCTTATTGTTCTTGTGTCTCTTGTTCTGTATCTTGTATTTGTAGCACAACCTTGTACCAGCTGATGTTACTGGGACACGGTTACTAAGCAGGAGGTACCTGTGCTCCAAAGCACTACCAAGGACCAGTAGACGTTGCTGGAACTCGGATACCGAGATGGAGGCACCTAGGCCAAAGGCACTGCGGAGAACCAGTTGACGGTACTGGAACCCGGACGGGTAGCAGAAGGTACAAGAGCCAATGCAAGTAACGAGGACCAGCTGACTGTGCTGGAACCCGGAGGGGCAGCAGAAGGAAAAGAGCCAATGGCACAACCGAGGACCAGCTGACGTTACTGGGACACGGTTACTAAGCAGGAGGTACCTGTGCTCCAAAGCACTACCAAGGACAAGCAGACATTGCAGGAACTCGGATACCGAGATGGAGGCACCTAGGCCAAAGGCACTGCGGAGAACCAGTTGACGGCACTGGAACCCCGACGGGTAGCAGAAGGTACAAGAGCCAATGCAAGTAACGAGGACCAGCTGACTGTGCTGGAACCCGGAGGGGCAGCAGAAGGAAAAGAGCCAATGGCACAACCGAGGACCAGCTGACGTTACTGGGACACGGTTACTAAGCAGGAGGTACCTGTGCTCCAAAGCACTACCAAGGACAAGCAGACATTGCAGGAACTCGGATACCGAGATGGAGGCACCTAGGCCAAAGGCACTGTGGAGAACAAGCTGACGGTACTGGAACTCGGACGGGTACCATAAGGCACCCATGAAAATGTAAGTTGACAGGCCGCAAGCCGTCTGCAGTTACCAAATCACACAGTCCTACAGTGGGTGCTTGTCCTATTTTCACAACGGAAAGAGCCTTTATTTACATATCCCACAGCACACATAGGAATCACCTAAACTGCAGGCACCATAGAGTCGGATAACCGGAATGCAACATGACAGGACAACTTATTTGAGGCTAATTTACGTTGACACTGCCAGGAAACAGCTGTGGTGCTGTAACCAGGGTGGGCATGAGTCAGTACCCGTGCCAATTACTTCCGAGCAACAACTGGCGGTGTTGGAGCCCAGGGATGAGAGGAGGACAGGGTGGAGGCAGCATGACTTTTTGTCGTACACACAGCAGGGGAACAGCTGCCATTACTCAACCCCAGTAACACAGGAGCAAGTGTTGACTGTGCTAACAGCACTTACAGGCAACAACTGGCGGTGTTGGAGCCCAGGGTCCAATGCATCGACTTCAATTGCTTCCACCTCCTCTCAGGAACACAGCACTGTTGATCAACCATCTGTCTCTTCACCGCCTGCCAAATTGCCCAGTCAGTCAGAGAGTTCTGTACAGGAGCCAGCTGAGTCTCTGCTTCTGTTCTCAGAATCTGTTGGTTTGCAAACAGGGGCACAGCCAAGCAGCATTCTGGAATGTGAAGAAGAGGGAGTATGCAGTGATGCGCAACAGCTGTGTCTCTCTGAATCTGAAGAGGCGGGTGAGACAGTGCCGATGGTCAGCACACCGCAGAACGCATCTGATGATGATGAGACTCAGGTGCCAGTTTCTGTTGAGCATGGTGGTGGCCAGACCACCCAACAGCAGCAGGTGTTGGAAGAGGTTAGTGGAGATGATGAGGTCCAAGACCCAACATGGCGTGAGGAACAGGAAGGTGGTGGTAGCAGCTCTGAGGAAGCGATTTCCCCAACGGTACAAACAGGAGGGAGAGTTAGGCTGCATACTCTGTTGCCTGTAGCCTCCATTTTGGCACCTGTTCGGATTTCTCTTCCAAAAGTCTAAACGGACGCTCCCAGGACTTGCACTGCGTGGTCCTTTTTTCACACACTTGCAGATGATATTTGCTATGTCAAATGCAAGCTGTGTAATCAAAAAGTAAAAAGAGGTAAAGTGTCAGTAACCTCAATACCACAAATATGTGTAAACATGTGCGGAGAAAACACGTAGTTGAGTTACAAAGACACACTGAAGATGTACAGTCTATAGAGAATCACTGCACAAGTTTAACTGCATATGTCAT
>JARQOD010000003.1:528858708-528966285 GCA_033576555.1 Oophaga sylvatica | reverse complement strand
GCTGTAATCCTATGCATACTCCATGCATGCGCGCGGTTACACAAATCCTGTATACCCTTGTATGGGCAGTGTCTGCATTGATTTTCCTCGCCGGCGCCTGCGCAGAACATCAATAAAGACACTACCCACACAAGGGCAGACAGGTTTGCGTAACCACGCGTGTGCATGGAGTATGCGTAGGATTACAACGCCGAACAGGACAGAGTGACGCTGATGAGAGGGGGTACCATTGTAATGAAGTCAGGAGGCAGGGATTTCTTCCATGCACTGCACGCCACGGAGTCTGGAAGAAATCATTAAAATAAAAGATTATAAATCAATTTCTCAACATCTACACCCCAGTTATGAGGCAAACAGGTAACACTGGTTTAACCATTCTATAACCTGTGTGCTCCTAGTAAGATTAAAATCATCCAGGGGGTGACAGATTCACTTCAAACTTTTTACCTATACTTATCTTTTCTTATCTACACTTACCCTTACTTGAAGAAAACAAAGTGATGTTCCCACCACAGAAGAAACAATATAGGGTCCAAATATATAAACAGTGTACAAATCTTTATTGAAAGAATACTCAGTGTAACAACAATTAGCATAGACATAAAACAAGGACAGCTAAGGTCAGCGCCGGTGACCGCACTACCTAAGGGAAAAGGTAGACACACTGGTATATACCCGGAGGCTGGGACCAGCGTGTCTGCCCTGACGCGCGTTTTGGAATGGAATCCTTCGTCAGGGGGCCCCAGCAGACGCGCTGGTCCCAGCCTTCGGGTATATACCAGGCAGCGAGGTAATTCACTGGATATTGATGTGGCAATTCGCCCCTATGTTAGAATAATCCCTGCTTTGGTCTTTTTACCGGTTAGCAGCAGTCTATCGCATTGATTACATGGTTCTTCTTTGGCGATAGCTACACCCCTATTCTGTATTCACTCACAGCATGCCACTCCTTGTGGGTATAAGTGTACCTAGCTAATGTTAAAAGGTGTGTGGAGATTTGTATATACACATATAGTATACTGCTGTCTATATGGAAATTGTTTCTAATACTTATGATCATGAAGACTGGGATTAGTTTGTCTACCTTTTCCCTTAGGTAGTGCGGTCACCAGCGCTGACCTTAGCTGTCCTTGTTTTATGTCTATGCTAATTGTTGTTACACTGAGTATTCTTTCAATAAAGATTTGTACACTTTTTATATATTTGGACCCTATATCGTTTCTTCTGTGGTGGGAACATCACTTCATTTTCTTCAATTATATTGGCGATGGGTCCACATTAATAGTCCAATATATATGGCTTCCACAGTGTGGTATGCTATCTGGATAAGCCAGTATTTAGCTGTCGTTTCCATTTGTTATACTTATCCTTACTTACCTACACTTATGCTTTATTACCTTTATATATACTTCTACTTTCCTACCAATACTAACCTATACTAATTAATTTTTACCTCTACTTAACTATACTTGTCCTTACTTATCTATATTTAAAATAATAAAATAATAATAAAACTTAGTAAAGTACTACCAATCAGTATTCAGGTTAGGATTCAGCAGGGTAGAAGTATTAAAATATAACTTTTACTATGTTTGATAAAATGGCCACAGGCTAATTAACAAACAATACAAAAAACACACAAATAAAATACATGGGTAATTATCACCTAACAAAATGAGCTGCACTAGTCAGTATTCATGTGCAGTGAGGTACTTGTCATGGTGATATATATATATATGTATGTACTGTGCACAAGGCGGAAAAGGAGCAGTTTCATCAGATCCCGGCGGTGTCCTACTGGAATGGCGCAGATTAGATGATCTATTGTATGGAAAAAGAAAGGGTGATGGGCGCTGTTATAGGAGAGCCACACATTTCCCCACAGTGTTCTCCAAGGATCAGTTGAAAATGTGTCCCGCGGTGCTCCCAATGCGCTTCACCTACGATTCTTCAGGGGAGACAGAGATCGGATGGGGAATAAAGTGTCAGCCGTAATGGCAGAGACATACAGTTCCCACAACAGTGTTGGGAAAAGTCCCTGGTCTATGGTATGGCAACCGCTGTCTATTTGAGTAACTTTACCACGCTATGAAAAACATCATTTTTGGGCGCATGAGCCACTGGAGCACACATGTCACTTCCCGCACTTTCTTAGAGTACATGTGTGACTTCTGGCGCTCTGCCCACTGGAGTGCTCAAATAAGACGCTGACATCATTATAGTGTACATGCGTCCAAAGGAAGCGTCAAAAGTGACACATGTGCCCCAAGGAAGCGTCAGAAGTGACACGTGTGCCCCAAGGAAGCGTCAGAAGTGACACGTGTGCCCCAAGGAAGGGTCAGTAGTGACACGTGTGCCCCAAGGAAGCGTCAGTAGTGACACGTGTGCCCTAAGGAAGCAACAGAAGTGACACATATGCCCCAAGGAAGCGTCAGTAGTGACACGTGTGCCCCAAGGAAGCGTCAGAAGTGACACGTGTGCCCCAAGGAAGGGTCAGTAGTGACACGTGTGCCCCAAGGAAGCGTCAGTAGTGACACGTGTGCCCCAAGGAAGCATCAGAAGTGACACATGCTCCCCAAGGAAGCGTCAGAAATGACACATGAGCCCCAAGGAAGCGTCAGAAATGACACGTGTGCCCCAAGGAAGCGTCAGAAATGATGGTTTTCACAGAGCAGGAATATTATTTATACGAACACAAGTTGTCCTACTACAGACCAGGCAGTGTTCCCAACACTTAGTTGTGGGAACTGTAAGTCCCAGCCACTACGGCTGACACTTTATTCCCCATCCGGTCTCTGTCTCCCTGAAGAATCGTAGGTGAAGTGCATCGGGAGCACCGCGGGCACCGTCTCAATTAATCCTCAGAATACACTGTGGGGAAATGTGTGGCTCTCCTATAACGACGCCATCACTTATTTCTTTTTTTAAATAGAAAGGATCATCTGACCTGGAACATTCTAGTAGGACACCGCCAGGATCTGGTGAGACTGTTCCTTTTCTTTATTGTGTACAGTATATATATACACTACCGGTCAAAAGTTTAGGGTCACTTAGAAATTTCCTTATTTTTGAAAGAAAACCCGTTTTTTTCCAATGAAGCTAACATTAAATGATTCAGAAATACACTCTATACAGTGTTAATGTGGTAAATGACTATTCTAGCGGCAAACGTCTAGTTTGTAATGCAATATCTTCATAGGTGTATAGAGGCCCATTTCCAACAACCATCACTCCAGTGTACTTATGGTATTTTGTGTTCGCTAACTGTGTAAGAAGGCTAATAGATGGTTAAAATACCCTTTAAAACCCTTGTGCAAGTATGTTAACACAGCTGAAAACCGTTTGGTTGATTAGAGAAGCTATAAACCTGACCTTCCTTATCCTTTTTACCTACACTTATCTTTTCTTAAACATTTATCCTTACTTATCTAAACTTATACTTTTTTTAATTGAATTTTATATATACTTGTACTTTACTTATACTTTTAAGGTACTGCCACACTAAACTATCCCGCTAGCGATCACGATAAAGACGCATACTAGCAGGATCGTTTTAATATCGCTAGTAGCGGCTTTATTTAGCGATGTCGTTAGGACGCTATCGCGGTTAGCGATCTCCTTAACGACTTTAGCGGTACAAAAGTACCGCTAAATCGCTAAAAAAGGTGCCACACTCAGCGATATATACTTACCCAGCGGGAGCGCCGACGATAAAATAGGGTCCGGAACGATTCCAGCGACGAGCGAGATCACAGCAGGAAGCTCGTCGCTGGCAGATGCCGCACACAACAACATCGCTAACGGGATCGCTAAATAGTGACGTTTTTTAGCGATCCCGTTAGCGATGTTGTTTAGTGTGGCATACCCTTAACTTTCTTATCCATACTTATCTATAATTATCTTTTTTACCTATACTTATCAATTCTTGCCTATATTTACCTACTTTTCTTTTCTTAAATATATTTATCCTTACTTACCTATTCTTATACTTTTTTTTTATTTTTCTTGAATGTTATATATACTTATACTTTATACTATATCCTTACTTAACTATACTTATCTAAACAGAGTGTTTGTGAAGGAGGCAATCCTGGCCCTTGCTCTTCTCATGATCCTTCCTGTGTGGATACGGGGCCAGGCGCAGCAGGTGGTCTCCTCCTCCTCCTCCTCTCTGCTTGTGCTGCCTTCTCCTGGAATCTGCTCTGTCTCTGGTTCCTATATGATACAGTAAAGATGTATATCTTTGTACCGTGTTAGCCAGTAGATAGAAAAATATTTAGAGTTGAGAGTCCTCAGTGGTTGATACCTTTTAATGGCTAACTGAAAAGATGGTAACAAATTGCAAGCTTTCGAGACTACTCAGGTCTCTTCATCAGGCATAGACTAATACAACGAAAAACAGTATAAAGTGCTTGTAATAAAAATACAAATTTTATTAAACAAAAAAATAAGAAAATAAGAAAAAATATTGGAAATATTTAATGTAACAAAAACAGAATAAATGAACAATATTAATAATGATACAAAAATGGCAAAGCAGGTACTACCTTCAAAGTTAAAAATTGGGGAGAAGACCACAGAGAAACCTGACCCTTATTGCGTGTAGTGTGGCCCATATAATAATTGCTAATCAATGGCCATGTGCGGTAAGGGGAAAAATGATTGCTGCCCCCATGCAGATGGCTATATTGTGGAAAAACCGCAAGGTATAGGGATGGCAAAGTTACAATGTGTGCTATTAAGCACCATTAGGCATGGCAAAATATCTAGTGCGAACACTAAGTGTGTATTTATATGCCATGAATTGTAAAGCAGCCCATACACGCTGCAAGAAAATGACGGGGTTGTATTAAATGCAACATACTGTATTCCAAAACCTTGACCAAACAGTATAAAACAGAGTCCACAAGTAAAACTTACATCGGTAACGGTCAGTGTGGTGTGGTCTCCCCAAAGCGCCCCAACGCGCGTTTCGTCCCTTCGTCAGGAGGCGAACGCAGGCTGGAGGGGGTGTGTATCTTAAATAGGCTTAGACAACCAATAGGCAAACGAGTTTCACTATGCACAGATGTATAATTATGTGGAGTTTTAATGCGCATGTGTCGCTGACGTCAGCTGTCTAAGTGGCGTCCTGGATTGCGGCCGTGGAATGCAGATGCGAATGGGCCGTACATTAAGTCGGCGCATGCGCACTGCCTCCTGTGCCCGCTCACCAGAACTGCCAACAACCGCAGCAGCTTTCACATGCGTCAACACCACTAGGCAAAAATAGTATAATAGTGAGTAGTGACATAAAGCCTTCAAATAAGTGATAATATTTGCCATGTGTACATATAAATCCTAAATAAATATAGATGTATAACAGACTAAGATCATGTATCAACCTAAAACTTTAACATTTATAATAGTGACAAAATAATATAAACAGTGCAAATGAGCATGTTGCCCATAGTGTTACATATTGCGACATAATGAAGGGTACATGATAAATGAGACATGAAGAGTGAACAGATGAAAAATGATAAAAATAAAAATAAATATAAAAATATAAAAATAAAAAATAATAAAAAGGGGAAGGTGAAAAAGGAAAAAACGTGCTATACAAATGCAATGAAATAGATAATAATAAACCATCCATATATACAGCTAAGTGATGTCTGTGTTTTCTTTCTAATGTTCAAACGGTGGAAAAACATCTTTGGAAACCCCATTGATCAGCATAGTCATGATGTTAGAGTGCCAAAACGGAATGTCAAAATATACTGGTTAGGAAGCCTATAAAGAGTACACATGTTAGAAACAGGATACAAATTAAGTAAAAAATTAACCACATAATTGAAACACACATATAAATGAATTAGAACAATAATAATAAGAAAAAGACCCCCATTAACCCAACCCACTATTAAAAAATGCCAATTTCTATAAAAAAGAACTGAAACCAAAATTTTCATTCAGGCCTTTGGGAGTTACTGTTTGAAGGCGATAGATCCACCTACTCTCTATTTGTGCCAACTTTTTGAATAGATCACCTCCTCTCTGGCCCATGGAAACTTGATCTATGGCCCTTAGTTTCAAAAGACTAGAATCGGAATTGTGAAAGTCCCTGAAGTGTCTAGGGAGAGTTTTTAATGGTTCCTCTATAGCCAGGTTTTTGGACTTGTCTATGTCCCGTATGTGTTCCCTAACCCGGATTTTAAATTCCCGGGTGGTCATGCCTACGTAGATTTTCATACAGGGCATTGGGCAAGATAAACAACTCCTACTGAGGAGCACGTTAATCTATGCCAAATTTTAAATGTGCGTGTGCCATCTGAATTAGGAAAATCTCTGCATTTGGTCAAATTTCCACAGGCTTTACAAAGTCCGCATGGATAGAATCCCTGTAGAGGAACAGAATGTTTTTCCCTATTCTGTTGTTGTTCCGAATTATAGTGACTGTGCACTAAAAGGTCCTTAAGATTTTTAGATCTTTTTGCTGTAACTTTCGGTACCAATGGAATTAAGTTCCTCAAAATTGGGTCAGTGTGTAGCACATTCCAATGTGTGTGGAGTATGCCAACAAGCTCGTCCCACTGTTTATTATACGGCGTGATGAATCTTACATCTCCCACTTTCTGCTCCCTATTGGAAGATGACTGATACAAAAGTCTGTCTCTTTGAACCTCATTCGCTCTTTGATAACCCTTACGTATGGTCCTGTGGCTGTACCCTCTGTCTCTAAATCTGCTGTAGAGATCCCTGGATTGTTTCTGAAACTTTTCCTCCGTGGAACAAATTCTCTTAATTCTCAGGTGTTGGCCCACCGGGATACTGCGTATTGTACTATATGGATGGGATGATTGGGCATGTAAAATGGTGTTAGTAGCCGTGGGTTTTCTATATACATCAGTAACTAGCATCCCATGTTCATTAGCCTGGATATCCACATCAAGAAAATTAACTTGGCGACCTGCTGTATACGTCAATTTTATGTTCAGTGTGTTGTCATTGAGGCTATCCATGAGGGAACTCAATTCCTCCCTGGATCCCTCCCACACAAACCATACATCATCGATGTATCGAATCCAGTGATGTATCTTATCTATGTGTGGTACCGAGCTAGTCTGAAAAATATCTCGTTCCCAAGCCCCGAGAAATAGATTAGCATATGAAGGGCACATGTGGCCCCCATCGCTGTTCCCTGTAGTTGGAGATATACCTGATTATTGAATATGAAGCAATTATGCTTCAACACAAACTCAAGTAATTCTCCAATAAAATCAGTGAGCAATTTGTTGGAATTACTGGACTGTAGGAACCACATGGCTGCTTTAATTCCATCTGCGTGTCTAATAGATGTATATAAACTCTCAATGTCAGCTGTTACCATGATCATGTTCTCCTGTAAAATCAGGCCATCAATATGTCCCAGAGCTGCTGTGGTGTCCTTTATGAATGAGGGTAAAGTGGAAACCAAAGGTTTCAGATAGAAATCTATCATGTTGCATACTACTTCACACAACCCCCCTATCCCTGAAACTATTGGACGTCCAGGTGGATCAGCTAAATTTTTATGGACTTTGGGGACCAAGTAAAAAGTTGGGAGGCGGGGTTTAGTGGCAATCATGGTCTCCATCATTCTTTTAGGGATGATGTCATTATCAAAAGCTCTCATCACAATGGTAGTCAATTCCCCCTTATATTGTTCCAATGGGTTGCACGGTAATTTGCGATAGCAATTTTTATCAGACAACAGTTTATTAGCCTGCTTTTCATACAGTGTCTTAGGCCAAATGACAAGGTTTCCACCTTTGTCTGCTGGTTTGAAGCAGACATCAGTCCATGCCTGCATATCCTTAATGGCCTGCTTAGTTTTTTTGTCAGCCCCATATTTGTTAGTTCTGCTTAATTTTTCAATGTCAGCAGATACCAATTTCACAAATATGTCTATGGCTGGACATAGATTGAAATTAGGAAAATTTTTTGTTTTATTGAACAAATGTGTGGGGAAATTGCTTACCAAAGATGAGCCTTCTCCCTCAGCTAGAGACTCCAAGATAGCCAATGCCTCCTGCTCTTCCCTGGTATCAAGGTTATCTGTATTCCTGCCAGATTTTTCATGGTATCGTTTTAATAGCAGTTTCCGTGCAAACAGGTGAGTGTCCTTTATGGCCGTGAATGTGTCTAAAGAAGTACCGGGAGAAAAAGTTAAACCCTTTTCCAAAATATCAAGTTGAATGTCCGTCAATATATGTGATGACAGATTTAATACCTTGGACTGTTCTCCTTTCTTACGACCTTGAAAAAAATCCTTAGGGTATCCACTCCCACCAAATCTGGTTTTGACTGTTCTCTGATTGGTGTTGTCCATTTCTGAACTGGTGGATACATTACTAATTTGGGAGGACAAGGATGTATTGGACATATTACGAGTAAATGATCTCTTTTGTCCAGTTCTAAATTGCCATCTGTATACATGTTTGATGTCATAATCATGAGCATCTCTTTGATATTTCTTTAATTTACTATCGCTGATGTCCTTTTCCCATTTGGATAAGTCCTTATCCAGATCCTGAAAAAAGGGTTCCACCACGTCTTTGGGGAATTGTTGGCTCAGTTGTATTTGTGAGCTGCCAATTTGGGAATCTATGTCCTCCAGTAATTTACTATTTTTGTCATTTATAATTTGCATGAAATTAAGAGAACACGCATTAGCAGTCTCTTCCCACTTTTGGGTTAAAGATTCATCATCAAGGGAAAAAGTGGGGTAAAGTTGTATACGTAGACCCCTAGGTATGATTTTCAATTTGAGATAATTATCAATAGAGGCCTTAGTCCACCACAATTTGGTTTTTTTGTGGACTAAATTTTTATATTTTTTGGACAGTTCCTTAAAATCAGGATTGGCATTACTAAAATTGGAGGTAGATCCCTGCTTAAAAATATCGGAGGCTTTACTATGCCAAGACAATTCTCTAGCCTTCAAATCCATAATTATGTATTCATGGGCAAGTGTCTGTTAAGAAACAGAAAAACAGATTATATACTCAACGAAAGACGCCCTATAAGGCACATAACTGACACAAGTGTATCTACCAAAGAAAAACAGTATAAAGTGCTTGTAATAAAAATACAAATTTTATTAAACAAGAAAAATAAGAAAAATAAGAAAAAATATTGGAAATATTTAATGTAACAAAAACAGAATAAATGAACAATATTAATAATGATACAAAAATGGCAAAGCAGGTACTACCTTCAAAGTTAAAAATTGGGGAGAAGACCACAGAGAAACCTGACCCTTATTGCGTGTAGTGTGGCCCATATAATAATTGCTAATCAATGGCCATGTGCGGTAAGGGGAAAAATGATTGCTGCCCCCATGCAGATGGCTATATTGTGGAAAAACCGCAAGGTATAGGGATGGCAAAGTTACAATGTGTGCTATTAAGCACCATTAGGCATGGCAAAATATCTAGTGCGAACACTAAGTGTGTATTTATATGCCATGAATTGTAAAGCAGCCCATACACGCTGCAAGAAAATGACGGGGTTGTATTAAATGCAACATACTGTATTCCAAAACCTTGACCAAACAGTATAAAACAGAGTCCACAAGTAAAACTTACATCGGTAACGGTCAGTGTGGTGTGGTCTCCCCAAAGCGCCCCAACGCGCGTTTCGTCCCTTCGTCAGGAGGCGAACGCAGGCTGGAGGGGGTGTGTATCTTAAATAGGCTTAGACAACCAATAGGCAAACGAGTTTCACTATGCACAGATGTATAATTATGTGGAGTTTTAATGCGCATGTGTCGCTGACGTCAGCTGTCTAAGTGGCGTCCTGGATTGCGGCCGTGGAATGCAGATGCGAATGGGCCGTACATTAAGTCGGCGCATGCGCACTGCCTCCTGTGCCCGCTCACCAGAACTGCCAACAACCGCAGCAGCTTTCACATGCGTCAACACCACTAGGCAAAAATAGTATAATAGTGAGTAGTGACATAAAGCCTTCAAATAAGTGATAATATTTGCCATGTGTACATATAAATCCTAAATAAATATAGATGTATAACAGACTAAGATCATGTATCAACCTAAAACTTTAACATTTATAATAGTGACAAAATAATATAAACAGTGCAAATGAGCATGTTGCCCATAGTGTTACATATTGCGACATAATGAAGGGTACATGATAAATGAGACATGAAGAGTGAACAGATGAAAAATGATAAAAATAAAAATAAATATAAAAATATAAAAATAAAAAATAATAAAAAGGGGAAGGTGAAAAAGGAAAAAACGTGCTATACAAATGCAATGAAATAGATAATAATAAACCATCCATATATACAGCTAAGTGATGTCTGTGTTTTCTTTCTAATGTTCAAACGGTGGAAAAACATCTTTGGAAACCCCATTGATCAGCATAGTCATGATGTTAGAGTGCCAAAACGGAATGTCAAAATATACTGGTTAGGAAGCCTATAAAGAGTACACATGTTAGAAACAGGATACAAATTAAGTAAAAAATTAACCACAATTTCCAATATTTATGCTCATCCCTCTGCCATAATGACTATTCTGCTTCACGTCACTTGTCCTACCTATTGCATTTTTTCTGTGCTATTTTGTGTATAAATATGTGATTCTTCAGATGTTGTATTAGTCTATGCCTGATGAAGAGACCTGAGTAGTCTCGAAAGCTTGCAATTTGTTACCAAAGGTATCAACCACTGAGGACTCTCAACTCTAAATATTTTTCTGGTTCCTATAGACATAATGAAGTAATACTAAATATCTTGGCCCCGATTCATCATGTACATTTTTGTTATGTCACTTTTCTTTTTTGTCTTGTGGTATTAGTTGTCTTTTTTGGTGCCAAATTCATCAAAATGGCGCACAAGATTCATGAATTTGGCATTTAGTCAAAAACAGGCTTTCTCTCCATGCACTTGAACAGTGGCAAAAGTCATAAAAATTGCCCTCAATATTGGTTTACTCAAAAATACAGCAGGTTGGACTGGAGTAAGGTTGTGGCAAATGTAGAAATTGATGAATCAGGATCTGGAATTACCAGACTCCACGCACAAAGCAGAAAAGCAAAATAAAAAACAGGCAAGCACATACAGAACAGACTTCAAAAAAGGCTCAAATAAAATACTAAATTATGTGCAAACAAAAAAGGTGTTAAACACACAAAACTAGACAAAAAAAGGGCACAAAGGCAATGATGAATCAGGGCCTGTGACCTGGAGCCGATCCCTGTGTGTAATAACCCGAGAGGCTGAGAAGCCACAGCTGAGAGATGGGGGTGATACTGACATATAACCGTGTGTAGTGATGGGGAGCTGTGTACAACTACTAGAACCAAACAGAAGGACAGTTCCAGTTTTTTCCTCTACATGATGCTAATGTAAATCCTGTCCTGTCAGTTCAGTGTGAAGACACCCACTGGATCATCACTGCCATCACTTACGTCGTCCTCTGGGATCCTGACGCCATCATCCAGCTTCATGAAGATCGGCTGCAATAAAACAGGTAAGAGTTAGTTTGTTTCTATCTATGTCTTAATACTATAAAGGAGTTGTGTCGCTTCAGTGAGATTTTCGTAAATTATTGTATCCTAACACAATGTCAGGATTCGGCTACGTGTACCGGGTCCAGCTTTTGTCATGTGACTAAAAGTCTGTGATATACATACAAGTGATCAGGTCAGAACATTATATACTGTTCACATTCTGCCAAAAATTACACCAGGGCTGAACAACCCCATTCATTTCAGTCATTTTACGAATTTCCTATGTTATTGCATACTAGGAGTTGTAGTGTAGAGATGCCGGCAGGGCCGTAGGTAAGGGAGCCCTTATATAGACCATGGTGCCCATGAGGCTCTTACCCCGTCATCACCGTCGTAACCGTCCGCATCCTGATCCTTATAGAAGAAAAGAGAAAAATTAGAAATTGTATTAGGAAAAGTTTGGGCGCACTCAGATCTGCGCGATGATATTATTGGTGTTTTTCTCTGTGTATTTGTGTTTTTTATTTTCTAGTTTTGATGCAGTTGTTTTATCCTTCATGTACGGACAATTGTAGACACAAACATGTCCTGCTCATATCACTTACGTAATACTCGGTGAGCCGCAATCCGTCGTCTCTCACCTGTTGCAATGAGAAATAAAAATTACCGTATATACTCGTGTATAAGCCGAGATTTTCAGCACCTTTTTTCGTGCTAAAAATGCCCCCTCGGCTTATACACGAGTCATAGGGCAGAAACCAACGGGGGAGGGGATGCCGCGGCAGGAGCCGGTGGCTGGGACATCATACTCACCCCTCCCCATGCCATCGCTGAGCGTCCCTGCAATCCTGCGTTCTCCCCGGCTTCCTGCAGCTCTCCAGCACTGAGCGGTGATGTAATACCCGCTCATTAAGGTCATGTAATATGGACGCGACGCCACTCCCATGGGCGTGGCCTCCATATTCATGACCTTAATGAGCAGTATTACATCACCGCTCAGTGCTGGAGAGCTGCAGGAAGCCGGGGAGAGCTGCAGGAAGCCGGGGAGAACGCAGGATTGCAGGGACGCTCAGCGATGGCACGGGGAGGGGTGAGTATGATGGAGGAGAGGACAAGGAGCACGGAACAGGACGGGGGGGGGAGAACGGTGGACGGGGGAAGCATGGAGGAGGACGGGGGGAGAACGGAGGACGGGGAAGCATGGAGCAGGACGGGGGAGATCGGTGGACGGGGGAAGCATGGAGGAGGACAGTGAGCACGGAGCGGAGCAGGACGGGGGAGGATGGAGGGCACAGAGGAGCACGGAGCAGGACGGGGGGAGAGGATGGAGGGCACAGAGGAGCACGGAGCAGGACGGGGGGGCACAGGAGGATGGAGAAGGAATGGGGGAGCACAGCGGAGGACGGAGCAGGAGGGGGGAGTACAGAGGAGAATGGGGGAGCACAGAGCTGGATGGGGGAGCAAGGAGCAGGACGGGGGCAGCACAGAGCAGGAGGGCAGTTTATACACCCGGCTTATACACGAATCAATAAGTTTTCCCAGTTTATTGTGGCAAAATTAGGGGGGTCGGCTTATACACGAGTCGGCTTATACACGAGTATATACGGTATTAGTAATTTATGTGTTTTCTAGTAACTGATCTAATTGATCTCGACTCGTGCGGTTTCTGTTACAGACATTTTTATTATTAGCCAATCGGGTCTTCCTCTATATGTATCTGCCCCTACTGCACATAACACGGGATCATATATCTGGGCCTAATTCCTCATCAACATGGCGGGATCTGGAAATTACTGCTTTTCTTACTGAGGTGAAGGATTTGTTCAGATCTGCAGTTTCTGCCATTTTGACAGCAAAAATAGCAGAACCCTCTGACAGTCACCGCCTCCATTTTATTTTTGGTGTGAGCAATGTTCATGTAGAAACTGACATCACGCGGACGGGATGAGAAAAATTGTGATTCAATTAGTTGATGGGAGTTGTTTTTTTTTCCATGGATCGAATCTACGTGCAATAAACATCTTAGCGGCGTTAGTTTCTTCTGTAGATCAGATGAGACTTCTCTACTTAAGTCTCTGAGATGACAATACATTGGATCCGATACAGATCATCCGTATAGTGTCAGATTTTTACAGATAGAAACAATTTTATAGGAAATTGTATTTGGTGATGTAAATTTTCATATGCCATACAGATGAAAACTGAGATGAAAATCATGTTTTCCTGGATGAAACCAAACATACAGTACACAGCCATGTAATAGAGGAAAGAGCCTGGCAGTGACAGAGTCCTTGAAGATGTTCTGCAGGTGCCAGAACATGTCCATGTAGGCCTTGATATCGTCCTCCGGCTCGCTGTCCATCGTTTTACGGGAGGCGATAGATCTGTAGATTTCTGCTCCTGGGCACAGATTAGAAATAGATCTAATCATGTACGAATCTGTCATGTTCCTGAGCCACCAGCATAAAGGTAAAAAGTGAGACAATAACATCAGACTAGAAATTTATCACTATAGATATTATCATTATTATGTGTCTTGTTTGTGGCAATATTAATATCCTTATGTCATAATTTGGCACAATGTGGTCTCTCCACTGCGCTGTACAGTTACTACAATGCTCTCTTCCACCATCTTGTGGCCTTTTTTGAGTATTACGCTCCCACTGTGCACATTGATGATTTCTCCCAACTATGAATGCTCGGCTACTCTTGCAGATCGGCCCGGCAGCACACATGCGGATCTGGTGCCCAGCAGCCTCTCCTCATCCTTCGGTGTCACAACGCAGCTTGTGACAAGGTCGGTCATGTGACACGGATCGGGGGAAGCTCCCAGACTTAACCGGTTCAGGCCTGTGTCACACTCACTACACGTCGCCAGGGCCACCATCAGGGCATTACTGCCCTGACTGGGGTATGGGGCCAGGTGGGCAGAGGGGGCCCGCGTCTTATCTGCTCACTGGGCCCCAGCGGCAGGCTTCTGACGCTGCAGAAACTGAACCTGCGTCCGAGACGAAGGTTCAGTTAAACTCTATTGCTGTGCGGGCCCGGGCCCGCCCGTCAATAGTTAAAAGCCGCCAGCCAATCAAAGGCTGGCAGCTGACATCAGCGCGCATGTCGCCGGCGTATGACATCATTGTCATTCGCCGGCGAGTGCACGCTTGAACAGCATGGAGGGAGCATCGCCGTAGGAGCGCGGCCTGGTAAGGAGAGAGGGTTTTTTTTGTTTTTTTTTATTTTTATTGTAAGCGGCAAGCCTGGGGCAGAAAGTGAGACATGGGGCAAGAATGGAGACACGGGGAGCAGAATGTGAGACACAGGGGTCAAGAATGGAGACACTGGGGGCAGAATGTGAGACACTGGGTGCAGAATGTGAGACATGGGGCAAAAATGTGAGACACAGGGGGCAGAATGATTGACAGGTGGCTGAACTGCAGCGTCATGAAGTAGTGAAGGCCTATGAGGCAGAAGAGGTGCCAGGAAGGTCTCAGGTAGTAGGAGGTTCACAGTGCTCAGGTCTTGCGGCAGTGGAATGTTAAAGTAACCACTGGATCAGGTGTAGGAGTGGTGGAGATGATGTTCTACTCTCTGACTCCCTAAGTGGTTAAATGTATTTTATATTAATGTATGTTATCTGAAAGTAAAACCCTCTGGGGCTGCAGTTTAGCCTAGACAGGGTTAACTGTGACGATCAACTCAGATTATGGAGAGGGGAACTTAGAGTTAGTGCCAAGTTCAGGAAGTGTCAATGGCAGTTAGAGAAAGTGTGGTAAAGTGGCAGCAGTGGTCATAGCCAATAGGCTGCTAGGGACATTGTGAGCCTGATACTCAGGGCAGTGCACTGCCATAGAACCCTTCCTTGCAAATCCGTTTGTCTGTCTGGGAACCTCGAGATGGACATCGAGGCCTTTGGGCGCATTAAGCCTGTGAAGGTGCAGGGAAAGATGGACTCAAACTCTCAGAGGCAGGAAGTGATGGAATCCGGGTATATTGCTTGTGGTGGAGAAACATTACTAGTGCTAGAGGAGTTAAAGAGAGATGATCTACCCATACCAAGAACTACGGCAGAAGTTATGTCCTGTACCTGTGGCAAAGACTGTAACCCGTTGGGCCCTATCCTATATGATTAATTGTAATGACTGTAAGCTGCCAACTAAAAGTTTAACTGTTTAACGAATTCAGTGTCCACTGGGTTGTTTGCTGCGATTGTTCTGGAAGATGAAAACCTGGAGCTAGTGGAGGCCTATGGGCCACAAGTAAGTGTGATGCACCCCACACACAGCAGCACACTGGGACATGTTTTGTAGGGTGCCAGAGCGAGCGGAAGCTGCCGCTCAACCACGACTACCTCGCCCTGGCACCTTACACAGGGTCCTTGCTCAATCTCTTTGCTCTAATATGTGCCTAAAAATACAGTATGTTGGGGCAATACCGATCTTTTCAGTTATTCATTTCTATGAAAAAACGTTTTAACGACAAATATTCAAGAAAAAATATAAATATAATGTATTCAGGTAATGTTAAGGTACTTGTGTTTTTTAAAGCATTACAAGGTTAGAACAATGAAAAATAAATATATCTGCTAAATCACCTTATAATCATCGCTGGTGGCTCCATCAGGTAGACCAAATATGGTGTAGTTATCCCAGTTACCATCCCCTTTAGGATTATTGAGGTTGTTTCCATTCTGATTCCTACTGTACATTTGCCATTCATATTGTTTTCATGGATACTGGCCACCAGTGTTCATCCTCCACCATTAGTTGTCATGTCACAGTAGGTCTGGTACATCACTCCATCTTCTGTGGTCAGCATGTATACTCCATCTATAATCACACCAGTTTAGTTGGTATCACAGCGTGCACAACGGTATACCGTATATCTCATGTTTTATTGAGCGTCACTTATTTTTGTGAACTGTTCTATTTGATTGTGATAACAAGAAGACAATAAAGCCACTGAAACGACCCATTGTCGTGCTTATTGTGTATTGTCTTTTTGGCTGCTATTTATTGTCATCATAGTCACAGTTTGTTACACTCTGGGCCTTAAAGATGTTTCAAAGTGAACAAATGTCTTGAATTTATACTTTACATTTACATATTTCTCACCCTTTACATTGTTTTCGTACTTTCTCACTTCCTTGCAGCTCCTGTACCCATAGCCCTGTCCACTAGTGGGATACCCAGGTTTAGATTTAGAGTCACTCCCAGCACGACAACACATTCAGAATGTTTTGCTTCATCTCAGAAATAGAATAATCCCCTAAGAATGGAAATAAAGTTAGAGTCGTTTATTAGTAGAGGTTCTCCTTCACACAACATTTTTCTACACTACTTTAATTATTGACTTACAGGGGTTTTCCTCCAATTGACAATTATCACTTATCCAGAGTCACCCATTCCTCCTCCGGATCTATAGAGATGGGCGCTTAATTAAAGAAATGGTTGAGCATGTTTATGGAGTTGATGAAAACAACCGAGATGTTGTACTCTGTAGGTAGAAACTGGTACCTTCTCTATTAATTAGTGGGGTTCCCAGTGATGAGACTCCCATTGGTCAAACATTTATTACCTAGCTTGTGGATAGGAAATACATTTCAGATAATAATAACCCCTTTATCTGACTTTTCTCACAACTGGTAGGTGGGAAGCAGTTTCGTTTGTCCCCCAAAATTCCTTACTGGGCAGGAACTATGGAGAGATCTGCCCTATACCTATATTAATGGAAACAGATGAAAAGTTTCCGAAGCCCACCCCAAAAAATCCTAGTGTGTATGCAGAACGCCATTTGATTAGTTTCCCTATGGCTTTTATCTCACTCTTCGTGTATCCAGAAATCTTCCACTATCTGGTGAGTGCTCTGCTACACACACAAGGAATCTTTGTAGCATGCAACAATAAGAATATTGGCAAATACCATATTTTTCTTAGACAACACGTGAGAAAATACAAAGAAAAGTTAACCATTATTAAATGAAAATACATTTGAAGCTTGAACTGTCATTTCCAAGCATTGGGAAATATTTGGAAAATAAGAAAGCCAAACCAACATTGCCCATAGTCTTCCATATATTCTGTCTATGTACAATTATGTTATCGCTTTTGTGACAATTTTATAAAGTCATTTCATCGATCACTGCTTTTAATAATAAATCTAATTTAAAAGTACTCACAACATTTGTGGGTGAATACACCTGAAAGTGCCAAAGACAGGACTACCAGCTTGTCTACCCACATTTTCCACTGGAGAAAAAATTACAAAAGTAAATTATTAATAATAATAATAATAATAAATATAATAATAATAAGAAAAGTATATTAGTAATAGTAACGCATGTAATTCAGTAACAATGTGATGATGCCCTTTTATCAAGTGACAAAATGGTCTTAACATCTCAGAGACAGTACAATGAGACACAGTGGCTCTCTGATTATGATTGACAGATTTTACATTGTTATTAAACTAATTCAACTACACTTTCTAGTTAAAGGGGTTATCCAGGACTTTCTTTTTTCTTTCCCTATGGGGCTAAGAACTTACTGACAAGTAGTTGCTAACTACCTGACTGTTCTCCGCGGTGATGATCTGTTCCGGTTCTGTCTGCAATTTTCCGCCTTTGTTTGACCTCACGTCAACAGAGCAGTTCATTTTCTTCTCTTCTGCTCTGTCGACGGGGCGTCACTGCCGAGTCCAATGTCATGCTGATTGATAGCCGGTTCTCCGCAGTTAGGTAGAGGGGAGCCGGCTGTCAATCAGCATAATATTGGAAAAGATGCCTCCTTGACAGAGCAGAGTGGAAGAGAAGCTGCTCTGTCGATGTGACACCATTGGAAGAGGAAGAGCTGTCTGACTCCTCTGAGCTGGGAACAGATCATTGCAAGGCAGAACAGGCAAGTAGTTAGCAACTGCCTGCCTGTAAGTTCTTGGCCCTCTAGAAAAAAAACACAAAGTGTTGTATAACTCCTCTAAGTAATGTGACAGGGTTGGGTAGTTTTAGAGTCTGAGTGTCACGTTCCACCCCTCAGGGTGTCTGGGATGCAGTTACTGACAGCTCGGCCGTCCAATCCGATACAGGGGTGTGCTGAGCTGTCAGTACTTTGATGGATAGCATGGCCATCCAGTATGGTTCAGGGGTGTGCTGAGCTGTCACTGTGTTGATTGACAGCTTGACTAGCCAACCTGTGACTGGGAGGTGTCGGCTGTCTCAGGTGTTCACTATCCCAGGTAATTGCTATGTTTACTTTCATACTGAGCAGCTTATCCCAGACCACTGCCAGACGTACATTCATCCTGTGAGGTTTGTGCTCCCTGTGCCCTGAATTCTATATGCTTGATCTGTTTCCTGACCTTGGACTTTGTTCTGACCATCCGCCTGTTTAACCCCTTCTGCTCTGATGTTTTCTTCCCGGTACTCTGAGCTCGGAACGTTACCTGACTAGGCTTTTGTCTCTTCCTTCTGTTTATGACGTACCCTCCTGGCTTCTGACCTTGGACTCCTTGAACCTTCTGGCTAACGACTTGGCCATGAGAAGTGACTAGCGTCACACTGTGTAATGGGAAACAAGAAGAATACGTCCACATTCACACTGCCCAACTGCAGCCTTTGAATAAACAACAATAGGCTGTAAAATGGCAAGTAACTAGTGTAGACAGGGTGACCACTTTCATGTGCAAGGAACGGCTGCTCCTATGATTGTTCTGTTTGCAGAGAATTCCATCGTCCTCGGTGTCACAGGATGAATGCCTGTAAGCTTAAAAGTCAATAAACCCGACGGGTGAGCATTTTGCTCATTTATCCAGTAATTGGCAGCCTGTTCAGACAGGTCAGTGGTCAGTCAAAAAATATGTAAAATACAATCGTATAAGTCTGTAAAAGGGAGTCTGTGAGCTTAAGCTGACAGTATAACCGAAGCTTCCAGCCTCCGTGCACTGCTCACTCCACTGGTTTTACATGTCACCGCCTCCATCACTGGTGACTGACAGCACTGGCACGAGCATTAATAGTGCTCGCTGCAAACAAATCATGGCTGTCGTGGTTGATGGCTAATATCTTCCGCTAGGCCGCCTCTGTCCATCTGTAGTGTATTACATTACACGTTCATTAGTGCCTTCCTCCTCCTATTTTTATTATTTATTATTATAGCGCCATTTATTCCATGGCGCTTTACATGTGAGGAGGGGTATACATAATAAATACAAGTACAGTAATCTTAAACAATAGAAGTCACGACTGGTACAGGATGAGAGGACCCTGCCCGCGAGGGCTCACAGTCTACAAGGGCTGGGAGAGGATACAGTAGGTGAGGGCAGAGCTGGTCGTGTTTGGTGGTTACTGCAGGTTGTACAGTCATGCCAAAAGTTTTGAGAATGACACAAATATTATATTTTCACATGATCTGCTGCCCTCTGGTTTTTATGTGAGTTTGACAGATGTTTTTATCACAGACAGAAATATAATAATTGCAAACATATGAGTAACAAAAGCTTATATTGACAGTTAGAATGAGTTAATGCAGCAAGTCAATATTTGCAGTGTTGACCCCTTCTTCTTCAGGACCTCTGCAATTCTCCCTGGCATGCTCTCAATCAACTTCTGGACCAAATCCTGACTGATAGCAGTCCATTCTTGCACAATCAATGCTTTCATTTTGTCAGAATTTTTATGTTTTATTTGTCCACCCGTCTCTTGATGATTGACCACAAGTTCTCAATGGGATTAAGATCTGGGGAGTTTCCAGGCCGTGGACCCAAAATCTCTATGTTTTGTTCCCTGAGCCATTTAGTTATCACCTTTGCTTTATGGCAAGGTGCTCCATCATGCTGGAAAAGGCATTGTTGATCACCAAACTGCTCTTGGAGGGTTGGTAGAAGTTGCTCTTGGAGGACATTCTGGTACCATTCTTTATTCATGGCTGTGTTTTGAGGCAAGACTGTGAGAGAGCCGATTCCCTTGGCTGAGAAGCAACCCCACAAATGAATGGTTTCAGGATGCTTAACAGTTGGCATGAGACAAGACTGGTGGTAGCGCTCACCTTGTCTTCTCCGAATGAGGCGTTTTCCTGTTGTCCCAAACAATCGAAAAGGGGATTCATCAGAGAAAAACCGGATTACTTACCGGTAATGCTCTTTTATAGAGCCCACGACAGCACCCACTGAGAGAGGGGATCCGCCCCTAGGAACAGGAAACCTACAGAGAGATAAAAGGGGCGGCCCCCCTCGCTCCTCAGTTGGTTTACAGAGAATGAGAGGAACCGCCACACAAGTTTTAGTTAATTTGCTCCATAACACGTTTAACATATATATACAAATTTATACTGCTGGACTATGTATAGTCAATATATTATAATCAATCCTTCACCCAATCGAATGCACCGTGTATACTACAACTAGGGGAGGGAAGTGAGTGGGTGCTGTCGTGGGCTCTATAAAAGAGCATTACCGGTAAGTAATCCGGTTTCTTCTCTTCGCCACGACAGCACCCACTGAGAGATTTTCAGAGACAATTACCTGGGAGGGATCACCGTGTCAAGGATTGATCTACCAAACACTAGATCTGATGAGGAGGATAGATCTAATCTATAGTGCTCATAGAAGGTAGAAGGTGAAGCCCAGGTTGCGGCCTTACATATAAGGTCTATCGGGACATCTGCTCTTTCTGCCCAAGAAGACGATATGGCCCGTGCGGAATGTGCCTTCACGCCCTGTGGTGGAACTTTCTCTTTTGCCACATACGCCAATGCTATTGCGTCTCTAATCCATCGAGATAGCGTGCTTTTCGTTACTCCTGTACCTTTGCGGCTGCCCTGGAAAGAGACAAAGAGAGCCCTGCTCTTCCTCCAGGGGCTAGTCCTATCTAGATATGCTAAAACTGATCTTTTAACATCTAAAGTGTGGAATTTCTCTTCCTGTGGTGATGAGGGGTTATCATAAAAGGAAGGAAGATAAATTTCTTGAGATCTATGAAATTTGGTTGATACTTTAGGAAGATAAGACGGGTCAGTTTTTAACACTATCCTGTCAGGATATATAGACAAGAAAGGAGGATCTATTGATAAGGCGTGGAGATCACTCACTCTTCTAGCTGAGGTCAAGGCTACTAGTAAAATGGTCTTTAATGAGGCATATTTTATTGGAACTAACTGAAAGGGTTTCAAATGGACTTTCTGTTAAGGCGTCTAGGACTAAGTTTAAGTCCCAAGATGGCATTTGAGGTATATGGACTGGTTCTGCTCGATGGCATGCTGAGATAAACCGAGCTACCCATTTATTGCCTGCTATGTCATAACTATATAGGGCACCCAGAGCCGATACCTGGACCTTAAGAGTATTTACTGATAGGCCTAATTCATGCCCTTTTTGTAAAAATTCTAGAATAGCTGGGATAGGTACTTCACTAGATAGACGTACTGAATGAAAAGTCAGAAATTTCCTCCAGACTCTGGCATATATATTAGTAGTGGACTCCTTCCTGCTATGTAGGAGCGTATTAATCAGTCCATTCGAAAAACCTCTTAGTTTTAATAGCTGCCTTTCAAGTTCCAGGCCGTGAGGCGCAATCCTTTGACCTGAGGGTGATAGAAGGGCCTTTGTGAGAGAAGGTCTCGGTCCCAAGGGAGGATCCATGGATCCGAAATCGACATGGCCCTCAGCCATGAGAACCACGGCCTCTTCGGCCAGAATGGGGCTATTAGGATTACTCTCGCTCTTTCCTCTCTTATTTTCCGAATGACAATCGGTAACAGAATCATCGGAGGAAAGGCATAGGCCAAGTGGAATGTCCACGGAACCTGCAGGGCGTCGAGAATGTCCGGATTGTCCCTCTTGAATAAGGAGGCGAACCTTTTTACCTGCCTGTTGTTTCGTGTGGCAAACAGGTCTATGTCCGGTGTGCCCCATTTGAACGTTATCCTTCTGAAGATGTGATGATTGAGTATCCATTCCCCTTGGTGCAGGGTATGACGACTGAGAAAATCTGCCTTGACATTGTCTATTCCTCTGACGTGCAGGGCCGACAGGGACAGGAGATGACTTTCTGCCAATGTTAAAATTTTCTCTGCAATACACATGAGAGGCATTGATCGTGTACCTCCTTGGTGATTTAGGTACGCCACTGAGGTGTTGTTGTCCGACAGTATTCTTGTATGAGTCCCTTGCAGCTGCGGAAGAAAATTACATATGGCATAATATATAGCTTTTAGCTCTCTCATGTTTGACGAATCCTCTGACTCTGACCTAGACCATTGTCCCTGCGCCATGTTATCTTCCCAATGAGCCCCCCACCCTAAGGGGCTGGCATCTGTGGTTACTATATTTGAGGGGACCACTACCCATGGAACACCTCCCGATAGATTATCTGAGTCTAGCCATCAGGTTAGGGAACTGATTACTTCCGGGGTTAGGGTTATTTTATTTTCTAACTGTCCCTGTAACCTCTCTTCTTGTTGTAAGATCAATCTTTGCAGCTTCCTGGTATGAAACTGGGCCCACTGAACTGCCGGGATACACGAGGTCAAAGAGCCCAGCAAGGACATGCCCTCTCTTAGAGATAGTGTAGGATTATGTATTACCGTTTGTACTTTATTAATTACGGTTAACTTTTTTGCCTCCGGTAGCAGACATTTCTGACTTACTGAGTCCAGATGAAGGCCTAAGAACGTCTGACAGGTTACCGGCCGTAGCCTTGATTTTTCCCAGTTGATCAGCCAACCTAAGTTCTGTAGGGATGAAATTACGTCAGACAGCCTGTGCTCACATTGTTGGAATGAATTTCCTACTATTAGCAGATCATCCAGGTATGGAATTACCGTGTGTCTCTTACTCGTAAATATGACATCACCTCCAGCATCAGTTTTGTGAAGACGCGTGGTGCCATAGATAGCCCGAATGGCATTGCCGCAAACTGCAGATGACGGATTTGACCTTCTAATGTGACCGCCACTCGGAGAAAGCGTTGATGCGAGACATGTATTGGTAGATGATAATATGCATCTTTGAGATCCACGACCACCATGTAGCATCTGGGAAATAAGAGTTTTATGGCTGATCTTATAGACTCCATTTTGAAGGTTCGGTTTTTCAAAAAGGTATTCAGTTTTTTTAGGCTAACTATGGTTCTAAATGAACAATCTGGCTTAGTTACCAGAAATAAAGGAGAATAAAAGCCTTTCTCTTTTTGATATACAAGGAACCTCTACCAGCACTTTCTTGGATAGTAGGCTTTTAATTTCCAACTCTAACGCGTCTTGTTGAGTCTGGGATTTCAGAGAAGTCAATAGAAAGGAGTCCGGGGGATCCCGGACAAATTCTAATGTTAGGCCTGATTTTACGATGTTAATGGCCCAGGGGTTAGTTGTAATTTGTTCCCATTGATAACAGAAGTGTAATAACCTGCCACCCACCGGTAAGTTGGTATTATCGGAACTTATCTCCCGATCTGAAGGGACGTTTACCGAATAGGTTTCCCTTTTGTTTGAAATCCCTGTTATTCCAAGAATTCTGGGTCTTATAATCCTTCCTTCTGTTAAACGCTGGCCTCCTGAACGCCCTCCTGTAGGATGGAACGTATGGATTAGGGAAACCTTTTTTCCTTTCTCCTGCTTTGGTTAAGATATCATCCAATACTGCACCAAAGAGGTACTCACCCTGACAGGGTATAGGCAGAGTTTTGACTTAGCTTGCGTATCCCCTTCCAACCTTTCAACCATAACGCCCTTCGGGCTGCATTGGTTAGTCCTGCCGTTCTTGCCGCTAGGCGGAGAGAGTCCACTGAGGTGTCCGAAAGAAATGCTGCTGCACCTCTAATTAAAGGGATGGAAGACCGTAGCTTGTCTCTGGAGAGGCCCTTTTTTATATTTTCCTCCAACTCATCCAACCATACTAACATGGCCCTGCCTGTACATGTGGCCGATATTGCGGGTTTAAATGCACCTACACACGACTCCCAGGACCTTTTTAGAAGTGCATCTGCTTTTCGGTCTAGGGGTTCCGACAAAATTCCAGCATCCTCTACTGGCAAGGATGACCTGCGGGAGGTTGACGCCACAGCTGCATCCACTTTGGGTGCTTTCTCCCAAGAGGCCAGGTCCTTGTCATCAAAGGGGTACCGCCGCTTTGACGCGGCTGGCATAAAACCTTTCTGCCCTTGTTTCTCCCATTCTCTCTTTACTAGATCCTTTATAGCCGGATCAATTGGAAACACTCGCCGTTTGCGCTGGGAGATACCCGCGAACATAATTTCCTGAGGAGTTTTAGGGTCTTTTGTATCAGAAAATCCCATAGTATTCCGAACCGACTTAATCAGATTATTAATACTATCGGTCGGAAAACAGGTATGCTCCTCCTCCTCTGATGAACCTGATTCACGTGAAGCCTCTGAATTGAGTTCCCCGCTGTCCGTGGAGGATCCCACTTTAGGTGGGGTCATCTCAATAAGGGATTTCTTTCCTGTAATACTACTGGCTCCCCCTAGGGCCTGTAACTCCTCTCTGATCATCAGGCGGATATCTTCTGCTCTCACTGAACTTTCCTCCTGCAGCGTATAGCTAATACAATCCTGACACAACCTTTTGGGATAAGTGTCCGGGAGAGGTTGGGAGCATAAGGCACATTCTTTATGTTTGTCTTTTCCGTTTTTTTGGCCTAAGGACACATAGAAAAAAGGGGAAGGGCAAAGGGCCATCAGCTTGACAGGTGTGACTTATAACACTCACCCAGTGAAGCTTTCCGTCAAGATGGTACCGGTTTTAAGCATGGAGGGTCCGGCTGCGGTATGGAGCGACTTGATTTTCCTCCAGACCTGCTTGTGGAACCACTCTGCTTAGAGTGTCCACTACCACTTTTTCTGCCTCTGCTACTGCCGCTATGATGTGGCACCACCAGCTCCTCAGGTGGGCGCAAAGCAGGATCGCTTGGGGACGACATTGCTGCGCACCATTATTCCATATGGTCGTGCTTTTATGCAGCTTCCCCATTTTTTTTTTTTTTTTTCCTTCTAGCGTCGACCCGGAAGTGCTAGGTTCACTTCCGGTTCTCTGCCCCCCTGCGCCTGCGCGGCCACCTGATCTTTCACAGTGCAGCTTCCGGGACCGCTCCTGAGCACGTGCATCGCGCTGACCGCTGTGGTCCCGTCCCTTCCCAGAGAGAGAGGCGATGGGACCCCCATCTTGACCTGCCGAGGCTCCCAGCGTAATCAGGTAGGGCAGCCTCGGCCATTCATGTGACACTCATATTACATGCGAGCCAGAGCAACCCTGCTCCAGGCCTCGCACCTGGGCATCTTCTTCCCGTGACGGTGGGCTGCACCTGCCGCTGCCGTCTTCAGACCCACGGTCCGTTACCTCCAGGTATGCGGTGTCTTTTCCATCTCAGCTGAGGAGGGATAAACCCCCGACGCTGCTTCTGGTGCTGGAGCCCCTGCCGCTCCAAAAGAAACCGCACAGGCGGCTATCCAGCCCAGGAATTCCTCTTCTCAAGTAGGTTCCTCTCCTAGGAACAGGAAACAACTGAGGAGCGAGGGGGGCCGCCCCTTTTATCTCTCTGTAGGTTTCCTGTTCCTAGGGGCGGATCCCCTCTCTCAGTGGGTGCTGTCGTGACGAAGAGAAAAATAACTTTACCCCAGTCCTCAGCAGTCCACTGCCTGTACCTTTTGCAGAATATCAGTCTGTCCATGATGTTTTTTTCTGGAGAGAAGTGGGCTTCTTTGCTGCCCTCCTTGAGACCAGGCCTTGCTCCAAGAGTCTCCGCCTCACAGTGCGTGCAGATGCACTCACACCTGCCTGCTGCCATTCCTGAGCAAGCTCTGCACTGCTGGTAGCCTGATCCCGCAGCTGAATCACTTTTAAGAGACGGTCCTGGCGCTTGTTGGTCTTTCTTGGGCGCCCTGGAGCCTTTTTAGCAACAATGGAACCTCTCTCCTTGAAGTTCTTGATGATGCGATAGATTGTTGACTGAGGTGCAATCTTTCTAGCTGCGATACTCTTCCCTGTTAGGCCATTTTTGTGCATTAATAATAAGGATCTACCAATCAAAAATAAGGTGTATAAAGCAAGGTAGAAGTACAGGCTAAAATATAACTTTTAATAACTGCCTTTAAAAACGAAAAAATTTGTTCAATAAATAACACATAACCAATAAGTGTATCCTAACCACCAATACCTTGTGAAATAACAAAAATAATTAAAACCGTCAGCAAAGCAGACTTGACTTAATAATGGGATAGATGAGGATAGATCTATTTAGAAACCATCCACAATAATCAAAACATCTCAATAAATATCAGATGAATATATGTGCTCTTTTTCAAAACTTCACAATAGCACAGCGATGCAAAAATAATGATTTTTTTATATAAAATTGTTTTTATTCTATAAAAGCGCCAAAACATAAAAAAATGATATAAATGAGGTATCGCCATAATCGTACTGACCCGAAGAATAAAACTGCTTTATCAATTTTACCACACGCGGAACAGTATAAACGCCTCCCCAAAAGAAATTCATGAATTGCTGTTTTTTGTTCATTCTAACCTCCCAAAAATCGAAATAAAAAGCGATCAAAAAATGTCACGTGCTCAAAAATGGTACCAATAAAAACGTCACCTCGTCCCGTAAAAAATTAGACCTCACATGACTCTGTGGGCCAAAATATGCAAAAATTATAGCTCTCAAAATGTGGTGATGCAAAAAACTACTTTTTGCAATAAAAAGCGTTTTTTAGCGTGACAGCTGCCAATCACAAAAACCTGCTATAAATAGTAAATCAACCCCCCCTTTATCACCCCCTTAGTTAGGGAAAAATAATAAAATTAAAAAAATGTATTTATTTCCATTTTCCCATTAGGGTTAGGGTTGCGGCTACAGTTAGGGTTAGGGTTGTCGCTAACGTTAGGGTTAGGGTTGGGATTAGGGTTAGGGGTGTGTTAGGGTTAGGTTTGTGGTTAGGGTTGGGACTAGGGTTAGGGGTGTGTTGGGGTTTGGGTTGGAGTTAGAATTTGGGGGTTTCTGCTGTTTAGGCACATCAGGGGCTCTCCAAATGTGACATCGCGTCTGATCTCAATTCCAGCCAATTCTGCGTTGAAAAAGTCAAACGGTGCTCCTTCACTTCTGAGCTCTGCCATGCGCCCAAAAAGTAGTTTACCCCGCATATGGGGTATCAGCGTACTCTGGATCACAAGAGTTATTGTGCAATTTGTCCTATTTCTTCTGTTACCCTTGGAAAAATAAAAAACTGGGGGCGACAAAATCATTTTTGTAAAAAAAAATGATTTTTTTGTTTTTACGGCTGTATGTTATAAATTTTCTGTGAAGCACTTGGGGCTTCATAGCGCTCACCACACTTCTAGATAAGTTCCTTGTGGGGTCTATTTTCCAAAATGGGGTCACTTGTGGGGAGTTTCCACTGTTTAGGTGCATCAGGGGCTCTCCAAATGCGACATGACGCCCCCAGACCATTTCATCAAAGTCTGCAATCCAAAACGTCACTACTTCCCTTCCGAGCCCAGACGTGCACCCATACAGTCGTTTTCTCACATATGTTGGGTATCAGCGTACTCAGGACAAATTGGACAACTTTTGGGGTCCAATTTCTCCTGTTACCCTTGTGAAGATAAAATATTGGGGGCGAAAAAATCATTTTTGTAAAAAAAAAAGGATTTTTTATTTTTACAGCTGTACGTTATAAACTTCTGTGAAGCACTTCGTGGTTCAAAGTGCTGAACATACTTCTAGATAAGTTCCTTGTGGGGTCTATTTTCCAAAATGGGGTCACTTGTGGGGGGTTTCCACTGTTTAGGCGCATCAGGGGCTCTCCAAATGCGACATGACGCCCCTAGACCATTCCATCAAAGTCTGCAATCCAAAACGTCACTACTTCCCTTCCGAGCCCAGACGTGCACCCATACAGTAGTTTTCTCCCACATATTGGGTATCAGCGTACTCAGGACAAATTGGACAACAAATTTTGGGGTCCAATTTCTCCTGTTACCCTTGGGAAAATAAAATATTGGGGGCGAAAAAATCATTTTTGTAAAAAAAAAAAGGATTTTTTATTTTTACGGCTGTACGTTATAAACTTCTGGGAAGCACTTCGGGGTTCAAAGTGCTCACCACACATCTAGATAATTTCCTTGTGGGGTCTATTTTCCAAAATGGTGTCACTTGTGGGGGGTTTCCACTGTTTAGGCACATCAGGGGCTCTCCAAATGCGACATGACGCCCCCAGACCATTCCATCAAAGTCTGCAATCCAAAACGTCACTACTTCCCTTCCGAGCCCCGACGTGCGCCCATACAGTAGTTTACGCCCACATATTGGGTATCAGCGTACTCAGGACAAATTGGACAACAACTTTTGGGGTCCAATTTCTCCTGTTACCCTTGTGAAAATAAAATATTGGGGGCGAAAAAATCATTTTTGTAAAAAAAAAAGATTTTTTATTTTACGGCTGTACGTTATAAACTTCTGTGAAGCACTTTGGGGTTCAAAGTGCTCACCACACATCTAGATAAGTTCCTTGAGGGGTCTAGTTTCCAAAATGGTGTCATTTGTGGGGGGTTTCCACTGTTTAGGCAGATCAGGAGCTCTCCAAACACGACATGGCATCCAGCCAATTCTACGCTGAAAAAGTCAAACGGCGCTCCTTCCCTTCCAAACTCTGCCATGCACCCAAACAGTGGTTTACCCCCACATATGGGGTATCAGCGTACTCAGGACAAATTGCACAATAACTTTTGGAGTCTTGTTACCCTTGGGAAAATAAAAATTGGGGTGAAAATATCAATTTTGTGGAAAAAATATGATTTTTTAATTTTACGGCTCTACGTTATAAACTTGTGTGAAGCACTTGGGGGTTCAAATTGCTCACCAAAGATCTAGATAAGTTCCTTAGGGGGTCTAGTTTCCCAAATGGGGTCACTTGTGGGGGGTTTCCACTGTTTAGGCACATCAGGGACTCTCCAAATGCAACATGGCGTCCAATCTCAATTCCAGCCAATTTTGGTTGGAAAAAGTCAAATGGTGCTCCTTCCATTCCGAGCTCTGCCATGCGCCCAAACAGTGGTTCCCCCCCACATATGGGGTATCAGCGTACTCAGGACAAATTGGACAACAACTTTTGAGGTCCAATTTCTCCTGTTACCTATGCGAAAATAAAAAATTAGTGACTAAGAGATAATTTTTGTGGGAAAAAAATAGGATTTTTTATTTTCATGCTCGGGCATTATAAACTTGTGTGAAGCACTTGGGGGTCCAAAGTGCTCACCAAAGATCTAGATAAGTTCCTTAGGGGGTCTAGCTTCCAAAATGGGGTCACTTGTGGGGGGTTTCCACTGTTTAGGTTCATCTGGGGCACTACAAACGGAACATGACCCCCATCAACGTCTGCATTCCAAAACGTTACTACTTCCTTTCCAAGCCCTGCCGTGCGCCCAAACAGTTTCCCCCCCCACATATGGGGTATCAGCGTACTCAGGACAAATTGGACAACAACTTTTGGGGTCCAATTTCCTTGGGAAAAATCAAAAATTTGGGACTAAAAAATCATTTTTGTGGAAAATTGTTTTGTTTTTTTTCACACCAGGCATTATAAACTTTTGTGAAAGACTTTGGGGTTCAAAGTGCTCACAACAGATCTAGATAAGTTCCTTAGGGGGTCTAGTTTCCAAAATTGTGTCACTTGTGGGGGTTTCCACTGTTTAGGCGCATCAGGGGTTCTCCAAACACGACATGGCGTCCAATCTCAACTCCAGCCAATTTTAGTTTGAAAAAGTCAAACGGCACTCCTTCCCTTACGAGCTCTGCCGTGTGCCCAAACAGTGGTTTTCCCCCACATATTGGGTATTGGCGTACTCAGGAGAAATTGCATAACAACCTTATCTGCCCATTTTCTCCTTTTACCCTTGTCAAAATAAAAAAAAGTTTGTAAAAGATCATTTTTGTGGCTAAAAAGTTAAATATTAATTTTTTCCTTCCACGTTGCTTCAGCTCCTGTGAAGCACCTGAAGGGTTATTAAACTTCTTGAATGTGGTTTTGAGTACCTTGAGGGGTGCAGTTTTTAGAATGGTGTCACTTTTTGGTATTTTCTGCTATATAGACCCGTCAAAGTGACTTCAAATATGAGGTGGTCCCTAAAAAATGGCTTTGTAAATTTTGTTGTAAAAATGAGAAATCGCTGGTCAACTTTTAACCCTTATAATTTCCTAACAAAAAAAAATTTTGGTTCCAAAATTGTGCTGATGTAAAGTAGACATGTGGGAAATGTTATTTATTAACTATTTTGTGTGACATATTTCTCTGTTTTAAGGGAAAAAAAATTCAAAGTTTGAAAATTGCAAAATTTTCTACATTTTTGCCATATTTGTTTTTTTCAAAAATAAACGCTAGTTATATCGAAGAAATTTTACTTCTAACGTGAAGTACAATATGTCACGAGAAAACAGTCTCAGAATCGCGAAGATCCGTTGAAGCGTTCCAGAGTTATAGCCTCATAAAGAGACAGTGGTCAGAATTGTAAAAATTGGCCCGGTCATTAACGTGCAAACCACCCTTGGGGGTGAAGGGGTTAAGGCAGGGCTGCAATGATGTTGAAATTTGTGTCACTCTCAAAACTTTTGGCCATGACTGTAGGCTTTATGTATTATACTATAGTTACTGCGCCATCTAGTGTTTGATTACTGTACTGCAGTTTCATTTATGTACTCTATCTGCCTCCCTCCTCTGTTGTGTTGCTCTATAGATGCATGTATCTTATTGTCATTACTAATAAACTATTCAGTCATTTATTGGCACTCATTTTTTACAGGAAATCCATCTTGGGCCGTGTGACCCGCGTCAATAACATGGACGACGATCGCATTGCAGTGCACGGACGGCGGCTCTGCTGACCCAGGCGGGACAGCGACATAGAAACACATGAAGCTGCCATGCTCAGGTGAGCAGAGCCGCGGCCAGTCCGAGGATGGCGATGTGCTCGGTGTCGGTGTTATTCGGCCGTCTGACTGCGCCGAGATGTCTTTATTGTGTGAGATCCATAACAAATCCCTATAGTCGCACTGATAACCCCTCACTTGTACTTGGGGACTACACACAATTTCTAAGGCAAAAAACCCAATGGTGGAATTACTGCTTCATAGATCAGCCTTCACCAGAACGTGGAAGGAGAGAAATAAATGGAAAAAGACTTTTAGTCATTTTGAGGCCGTTTATTTAAATGCAATCACAGGCGGCTGCTGCAGGAGGCTCCAACAAGACCCACAACCGGCTCCACACGGGCCGCAGACAATCCCGGCAATCACCGGCACAGCCTCCAGTCATAGCTGAGCACAAACACCGGACCACGTGGTTACACAGGGAGCAGCCACACAACAAGGACAAAAGTAACATAACCCGCCAACGAGTCCTAGCCGCTCGCATACAGCGCACGATACCGGCAGAGGCATCACCCAGGGATAGTAACAGCTGTCCAGCACAGGTAGCTCCGCCCACATCCTGTTACCAAACTCTAATTGGTCAGAGCGGTGACTGGAATCACGTGGACACTGCTCCGTTCTGTGCTGGGAGAGCGGCGGCCGGACACGTGCGGGAGCAGCGGCTGATGCAGGTGATCGTGCAGCGATCGGGCTCATGCGACTCTCGGTTGTTTCTGGTGTTAACCATTTCTGCTCCCGCGCGGTTTGTTATGCAGCTTTCCCAGGCTTCTGCACGGACTAGTGGTCGCCACAGAGCTCGTAGTCAGATCCATTAACGTGTTTGCAACAGAATTCTTGCGCTAAACATGGCGTAAATCAGTGCACGCAAACATTCTGCGACTTTTGGCCGGATTTGGCGCGGCGGCGCTCTCCTGGCAAATACAATCACCTTTGTGCCTGCTCCAGAGTTGTCTGCACCGCTGCACTAGCGACCTCATGTCAGCAGCGCTGCAGCCAATCACTGAGCTCAGTGACTGCTGAAGAGGCACAAGATGGTGAGAGCTCCTACAGAGAGCAGGCGGGGGCAGCAGGGAGCAGTCAGAGCAGGGGGACCAGACTGCAGATGTAAAGGAAATGCTTCCCATCCTGGTATATGTCCTCCTCCCCCCTCCATCCTGATATATATCTGTCCACCCCCCATCCTGGTATATGTTCTCCTCCCCCCTCCATCCTGGTATATGTTCTGCCACCCCCCATCCTGTATATGTCTCCCCCAAAATCCTGGTATATGTCCCTCACTGGTATATGCCTCCCCTCCATCTGTATATGCCTGCCCTCCATCCTGGTATATGCTCTGCCCCCTCCATCCTGGTATATGCTCTGCCCCCCTCCATCCTGGTATATGCTCTGCCCCCCTCCATCCTGTAATGCTCTGCCCCCCTCATCTGGTATATGCTCTGCCCCCCTCCATCCTGGTATATGCTCTGCCCCCCTCCATCCTGGTATATGCTCTGCCCCCCTCCATCCTGGTATATGCTCTGCCCCCTCCACTGTATATGCTCTGCCCCTCCATCCTGGTATATGTCCCTCATCCTCGTATATGCTCTCCCCCCCATCCTGTATATGCTCTGCCCTCCATCTGGTATATGCTCTGCCCCCCTCCATCCTGGTATATGTTCTGCCCACCCCCCATCCTGGTATATGTCCTCCCCCAAAATCCTGGTATATGTCCCTCATCTCGTATATGCTCTCCCCCCTCATCTGGTATATGCTCTCCCTCCTCCATCCTGGTATATGCTCTGCCCCCCTCCATCCTGGTATATGCTCTGCCCCCCTCCATCCTGGTATATGCTCTGCCCCCCTCCATCCTGGTATATGCTCTGCCCCCTCCATCTGGTATGCTCTGCCCCCTCCATCCTGGCATATGCTCGCCCCTCCATCCTGGCATATGCTCTGCCCCCCTCCATCCTGGCATATGCTCTGCCCCCCTCCATCCTGGCATATGCTCTGCCCCCTCCATCCTGGTATATGCTCTTCACCCCTCCATCCTGTATATGCTCTTCACCCCTCCTCCTCGTATATGCTCTGCCCCCTCCATCTGGTATATGTCCCTCATCCTGGTATATGCTCTGCCCCCCTCCATCCTGGTATATGCTCTGCCCCCCTCCATCCTGGTATATGCTCTCACCCCTCCATCCTCGTATATGCTCTGCCCCCTCCATCCTGGTATATGTCCCTCATCCTGGTATATGCTCTGCCCCCCTCCATCCTGGTATATGCTCTGCCCCTCTCCATCCTCGTATATGCTCTGCCCCCCTCCATCCTGGTATATGTCCTCTCTCGTATATGCTCTGCCCCCTCCATCCTGATATGTCCCTCATCTCGTATATGCTCTGCCCCCCTCCATCCTGGTATATGTCCCTCATCCTCGTATATGCTCTGCCCCCCTCCATCCTGGTATATGCTCTGCCCCCACCTTGCCGGCACAACTGTTCAATGCATAGAAAAAAAAATAAGACATAATAAACATTGCTCCTCACTTTCCTTCTTCTCCCCCGGCGCGCTTTGTAGTTTTCTGAAGTGACAAAAAAACTGACTGGCACATCCAGACTAGTGTGAACAGGTGCATATCAGGAGGAGCCACCTCCGTAGACAATATACCAAAAAAGGTTGCGCGCTATCGTGTAAATCAGGGTTTCCCAACTCGAGGCCCAGCAACTTAGTATTGCCCAGGTGATAATTGCATCACGTGCAATACAGCGGAAATCCTGAAAACATGACCTGTTGCTGGGCCTCGAGGACTGCAGTTCGGGAACCCTGGTGTAAAGCATGTCAATGTGGAATATGAATAGCAATACGGCTTTGGAGTATTAGGAAAAAATATGAGAGACTTGGCATTAAAACTTGTCGTTTTCTGAAGCTGGCAGCTGACTTCAGCGTCAATGCGATGGGGGGTGTATGACGTCACAGCCGCGCACCCAGTCACATGTGCACCGTCAGCTGCTGGCTTCTGATTGGCCATCAAGTTTGTGTGCGGCAATACACGTCAGCTGGATGTGTGGCCTTGGACACAGATCCAGCTGAAGGACTGGCGTGGCTCGGCTCCTCGCCCCGGTCCACTGATGCGGAAAGGCAATGGTGCGTGCCACAGGGAAGGCTGCGTGCCACAGGTTCACCACCGCTGCTATAATGTATCCAGGGAATATGCCAGAAAATGATTGCAGTTGTTGACCTGCCCTACGATGGCGGGGCCGTCCTGTGTGTGTGGCCCCCTATTCACTTCTATGAGAGTCCTGAAAATAGTGGTGTACGCTTTCTTGGATATTTTCGGTACTCCCATAGAAGAGAATGGAGGGAATGCTCATGTGCAGCCGCTCATAGTGGCCATTCCCCCAGACCGGGTAGGAGGAGGACCCCCCATCAGACATTTACAGCATGCCCTGAGGATTCGCTGTACAAGGGTGTTTTTGTTTCGGACACTTAAGTATGACGGTGTAATGAATAAATCCTATGTCATGGATGGAGCATAGTAGGGTTGTTTTTTTTGCATTTTTTGGCTTCCTGTAGTGCTAGATTTAGTCTGTGTCTGCGGTTCCCATGACAGGTTACGTAGTGAAGGATATTTATATTTCTATGCCCCGATTCTCTTTCAGCATGGCCGTGTTTGTAGACCTGAACATTCCAAACTGTGTGGAAGTAAAGAAGTTGCAGAGCATTATAGAAATGGCGGCACACCGTAAGTACAATGGCTTATGGAGAGTTTCCAAGGGCCACGTAATATGCAGCATTTCTATAGTCATCGTTTAGGACATAACCTCAGGATACGCCTTGTTTGATAGATGTGGTCCCACATTCGGGAACTGGATCTTTATTTGGGTTTGGCACCCTGTTTCCACCTGATAATGTGGAGAATGAATTACCTGGTGATTGCACATATCAATGTTTCCCTCTGTTCACTTCTTTGTGAGTCCCTGAAGCAGCCAAGCACCCTCGCTCAGCTAACTCCCATGGAAGTGTGTGGACATCTCTCCATTTATTTAAGCCTGAATGTGGTGGGCATCGGGAGACCACCATTCTGGAGATAGGGATGTGTCACAAGTGTCGGACATGAATTTATCCTGTGGATATACCATACATTTTTTTCAGAATTAGTAATACCCTTTAATATGTGAGTTCTGCTAAGTTGTGACTACTTGAAGTTGCTTTCTGGCAAAGCCTCGTCACGGTTTAGGCCGAGAGAAAGGGCCTGGCTTGGCTGATGTACCGAGACACAGGAGGTAGAAGCTTCATGTCGGAACGTTCACGTTTTACATAGGAGAAACTCCTCTTCTGGGACCTCGTGGCAAGGGCTGAGACTGGGTCATTTGTGCTATTTTCAGAATTATTGTGCTCAGATTTAATTAATTTACATTTTTAAACCATTTGAGGCCTGTTTGTGTTGTCAGACGATCACTTTACATTATGGTTCATTTTGATTTTCAACCAAAAAAAAAAAAAAAAAATGCTTTCTGAAATGGAAACCGTCAACAAGCTTCTGTTTACTGATCTGTTACCTGCCTTCATTTAGTCTGCTGGTTCCAAGTCCTGCTGTGATTTGTGGGTCTGATCGGCTCATTAGTCTCTACTTGAATCTATATGTGTAAAAGAACCTGTTGGCCCTGACTAGTCACTGGCCATAATGAGAATAGAAATCAAGACTGGACAAGATCCATCAACAGCAGAGGGCCTGTTAGCAGCAAAACTCCAGTCTCCAAAACTCCATGTAATCTGGCTTTACATATCCTTATTGTTGGCTTATTTTACCATAGTATTGTAGCCTAACTACAGACCCCATAGAGGTCTATGGATTGTCTAGGTAGGCTCCGACCCCAAGTGTTTTCAGATCAATTTTCATTCAGACTTTTTATCTTGAGTCTTTTTCACCCTTGTAGTCGGTTACTCCGCTGTTGCCATCAACCATGCAGCAGAATTTGAGAAGAAGAAAGTGGTAAGATTCATGTCGTGATAACTGTTTGGTGTTGTGGCTATTCTGCAATAAAGGGTTAGCTATTCGTACAGATGGCAGCATATTGCAGGAAAAATAATTGCTTCCATGACAAAAATGGTCACAGAAAAGTTTTGGCACTTCCCTGGATCCTGTCCTATTATCCAATGAAGATTCTGTGATCTGGTTGCTCACCTGTTGTGAAAATATTCCAAACATTCATATCAAGGGTGATGAATAAGATAACGCAACCTGATCACAGAACGTAATGATTTATTAGATAATAGAAGTCAACGGGCCCAATGTAATGCCAAGTCTTTATTTTTTATTTTTTGACTGTTTCCTGCTGATTAGACTTTGAGCTCACCTTTACTATACCATATTTTTCAGACTGACTATAAGACGGTCATTACCATAAAACGTAACCCAAGTTTAGACTTCAGAAACAAAAACATGTTTCCTATTAATTAAAACTTCCTTAGTGGTGTAATGTGGAGTGGACCATTATTACTAATTTATTATATTAATGAAGAATGGAGGGGGGTAATAAATCTATTCTTGAGTGTTTGGATTACACACACCCACACACACCTACCTCTGCTACATATGCACATATAGAAACACGCGCACACCTCTGCTACATATGCACATATAGAAACGCGCACAGCTCTTCTACATAAGCACATATAGAAACACGCACAGCTCTGCTACATATGCACATATAGAACCGCCACAGCTCTGCTGCATATGCAAATATAGAAACACGCACAGCTCTGCTGCATATGCAAATATAGAAACGCGCACAGCTCTACTACATATGCAAATATAGAAACACGAACACACCTCTGCTACATATGCACATACAGAAACGCGCACACACCTCTGCTACATATGCATATAGAAACGCGCACAGCTCTGCTACATATGCACATATAGAAACGCTCACAGCTCTGCTACATATGCACATATAGAAACGCGCACAGCTCTGCTACATGTGCACATATAGAAACACCCGCGCACACCTCCGCTACATATGCAGACTGCATGCAAATTTAGACTTGCACACTATACATTAGCACATCTTAAAGTTCCTTTTAGGCATGTGACTGTTCACATGACCTGAAAAGTCCTTGAGTTAATTGGATGGAAAGTCCTTTAGCTGCTCAGCTCCTGCAGCCTCCATAAAGGTCACGGCATCTTCCACGCCTGCTCTGCACCAATCGCATAGATTACAGAGCGGTGGTCTCAGTGATCTGGGAGGACGTGGTGTTGGCGGTCTCTTCCATCACAGGAAGCTGCCTCTGGACTAGAAGACGCACACACCTAGAGGTTTTCTTATTGAAAAGTATGTGCTCGGCTGCTATCCGAGTATCTTGGGTGTACTCAAATACTGTGTTTGAGTCCCCGTGGCTGCAACACATGCAGGGATTGCCTGTTTGTTAGCCGAGAGACACGCAGCTGCGGGGACTCGAACATATTATTTAAGCATGCTGAAGATGCTCGGATAACACCTTATACAAGCACGTTCGCTCATCACTGGTGTTATCCTGTTTGGAGAGTATGGTGGAAATTCTGTACCCTTCACATGACAAAAATAAACCCCTTTTTTATAATGTTTTTCATTTTTATATCTGGTTTGTTTTAGGAGATTGTGAAACCTATATCAGTTAAAGATCTGTTTCCATCACTGCCTACAGTTCAGGTATTACATTACAGCATAATAAGATCGTGCATGCATAATTAAAAAAAAATTCAGCTCTGCTATCCATAGCAGAAATAGCAGTCACCTATGATCGTGATGACGGGCACAGGGGTCTTCAGCAGACCCCCAGATGTCATGTCAGCCCATCGGAGCCCTGTGATCAAGTGGCGGGCTGTCCGATGGGCAGGATCAATGACGTGCTTCCTGTTTGCATGTGTTAAATGACACTGTCAGTGATTGACAGCGGCATCTAACTGGTTCACTTCCACAGGTGGATCTCCGTTCCACTTGCGGCTGTTAAGAGGCACTTGGGAAGGTGGGAAAAAAAATCAAAACTATTTCTTTATGTTTGTATTACAAAAACCTGGCATTTTATGTGCTATGACACAATGGGTCCTTTTCCTGATTAAACAGGTTGTTTTACTACTAAGATATTGTAGACAAAATACATAAGATGTGAAATTGATATCAGATTAGTGGGAGTCTGTCCCCTGCCCCCTTCACCAATCGGCCAGATGTAACCAGTGCACACAATGAAATGCCACCACTGTTTCATAGGTACCACTGCCGATAATAGTTAGTGGAGGTGCTGGGTGTTGGACCACCACTGATTTAGGTCATCAATATCATAGTTGTTGACAGCCCATTAATACTCTACTGTACCAGTGTGGCTACAGTTACTAGATAATAACAGCTTAGTAATGAAATAATAAGGCATTAACATTGCTAAAACTACACATTCCCTTTAAAGGGTTACTCTCCTCTTCATAAATGGATGTTGTCAGATAGCACTTAAAATCATCACTTTTGTAGTTTGTCTTAAAATTTGCTACCATACTTGAGATATTAACTTTGTGTACAGTTGGTTGCCTAGGCAACTGACCACTGCTGCAATCTAGCTTGTATGCGCTGCAGCTGACTGGGATAAGGAGGTAACGACACGCTCCGGTGGCCCCGGCCAGCTTCCAAACAGTTCTTACAAGGTCAATAGAATGGTGCTATTGTTTGCTTAGCAGCGAGGATGGTATCAAAAGCGACAAGTTGTAAACCTAAGTAAAGTGTTAATATCTAAAGAAAAGCTGCAAATTTTAATAAACAGTAAATTGAAAAATGCTTGTATTTACATTCACTATCCAACAATTCACATTTATATAGGTGAATAACCCTTTAAATTTGTCAGCTGATCCAATTTTACTTGTATGGGGACCTTTCAACCATCGCCCGACCAAACATGGAGGGGGGGGAGGAGTATTATCATCTGCGTTTTATCACGCCACATTGTGCCCTGATGCCGCAGACAGAAGTCTGGTCGACCCCTCTCTTCTGTATGGACGCTTTTCTATTTAAATAGTATTTTGATCCCTTTTTTTCCTCGTTTATTTAACCTACAGGGTAAAGCAACACCAATAAATATTCTTACAAGGCTAACCATTAAACATCGGATCCGTCCCATTACAATGTACTGGTATGTAGTACCTTTTTTTTTTTTTTTTTTTTTGTTCCCCATGTCTAATGTGTCTGAGGAGATCATAGAGCATTTGAAGAATTTTGCTCTTCTGACATACTGAAAAACTTACATCTTACAACTCTGGGTTATGCCCTTATTTGTTATTCCTTTGAGAAAAGTAGGAGTAAATTTACAACTGGGCGTTACCAGTTGGGGGGTGTCCTTAAATAGTCGAGTCAGCAAAAATACTATCTTACTGTATGGGGTCACAACAATAGCTTGTCAATTTATTCATAAATATCCAGGTGGAATTTTGGAGGAACAGCACAGAGCACAATATAATGTTATTATATTTTATAGAAGATACAAGTATTTACTGAAACAGACTTGTCCGTAGTGATGATAGGCAAGAAGTTTTCCTAATGTTCACTGATTTACTAGCAAATTCAGGCTCGACATTCCCACAATCCTCCATGGCCGCTCTTGCCTTGAAAGAGCGAGATCTCGCTCTTTGCACTAACAAGGCGCTACCGTGCACATAAGCCGTTACCGCATGGTAACATTATTCCAGTGGTTGCCATTCGGTAGCGGCTCAGTAGCCGTGCTTGATTAGTGCAAAGAGCAACATCTCGCTCTTTTATCGCAACAGTGATAGCGGATGGTTATGGGATCCCAGAAGCCAGAGACCACGTTGGAAACCCAATAAAGAGGCCATCATGAGGGAACCTTGGTGTCCCAGGAGCCGTTTTAGTCAGTCCACATGTTGCTTGTGGTACTCTGAGCAGCTTAAATTGCTTAAACTTGCTACCATGACCTGCAGCGTTTTCGGACTTGTCTCCCATCGTGCACATCTGGGACATCATTGATCAGCAGTTACAAAAGGAGCTGCCAGCAGTGGATCTTGATTATTTGCCCAAGTGTATTCAGCAAGGAAGAACATTCTTCAGACAACCAGTAATTACATCATTGATAGCAACTGAGGCGTGTAAGTGTGTAAGTTTCTGCACATGACGCTTATACTTGATACAGATGTTTTGAAAATGTAATTTCCATTTTTTTTCATATCTTTATTAAAATAATCTATCCATCCTGTGATTTCCATGACAATTACGTCTTGGTGTTGCAATTTCATTGTTGAGTTTACATAGGATTTGTTCAGCTTTTGTAGGCTTGCACACAGGATTTTACTATATAGTCACTCCCTACTTTACCCAGTAAAATTTCTGTAACTTGTAAAACAGACGGTCGTCCGTACTGAGATTTGGACTCTACATACTTTGGCTCATGACTAGTGTTGAGCGATACTGCTCGATATCTAAAAATATCGGATCGGAATGGTATCGCCGATATCACTAAATATCGTCGATATCCGATTCCGATACCGGAAGTCCAATGTAAGTCTATGGGAACAAAATATTGCAACTAAAAAAAAACCTTTATTTCCTTGTAAACACTAAATATACACACATAGAATACATATATATATATATATAACATGTCATTGTGACATATATATATATACATATATGTATAGTTTATACACTTCTACATAGTAAAATATCCTCTGATTCAATTGCCGGGTAAAGCCGGCTTCTGTGAAAAGACAGAAGCACCCGACATGAAATGACACTTGGTGTACATAGGGTTAACCATGTCTTTTCATGTCGTTTGCAATCTGATTTGCACAAACAATTACATCAGTCTATGTGTGCAAAATTTCACACCTGTAGGGGTTAATTAAAGGTGTAAATTCGTTGTAAAAAAAACGGACTTTTTTGCTACGAATTTACACCTTTAATTAACCCCTACAGGTGTGAAATTTTGCACACTTACACTCATGTAATTGTTTGTGCAAATCAGATATCAAACTACATGAAAAGACATGGTTAACTCTATGTAAACCAAGTGTCATTTCATGTCGGGTTCTGCATTTTCACAAAAGCCGGCAATTGAATTAGCGGCTATTATACTATGTAGAAGTGTATGAACTATAAATATATATATATATATAATATGTCACAAATTAAATGACATGTATATATATATATATGAGGTGTAAAATTGCTGAAAAAAAATGCGTGGGCTCCCGCCCTATTTTCGCAACCAGACAGACAAAGCCAGTGAGTGGGGGCAGATAATAATAGCCCAGAGAGGGACCATTATTTTTGGCCCCCCCCGGCTACTAACATCTGCCCCCAGACACCCCAGAAAGGGCAAATCTCTAATTAGATTTGCCCTTTCTGGCACTTTGCCCGTCTATTCCCATTGCCCTGTATCGGTGGCGAATGGGTTAATAAGGGGTTAAAATGACCTTGCAATTGAAAGGTCACTTTAAGCCAGGTTAATAATTGAGAGCTGTCAATCAGACAACTATCAATTATTAATCCTATTGTATGAAAGAAAAATCAAACACACACACACACACTTTAATAAAAAAGAAGTTTAATGAAATAATCACACAGTTTTTGACCATATTTTATTTACCTGCTAAAACCATTTCCTGTAATAAAAATAAAATAATAAAGCAAAATTATTCTTACCAATCCGATGTACAGTCAGGTCCCACGGTGTAATCCATCAGAAAGGGTTAATGTTTACTGCAGGGACCGCAGCTAATGCTGCAGCCTCACAGTAAACCCCCAAATGAATGAGCTCCTCTCCTGGCTGACAGGAGAGGAAGTGGAAAGCTTAATTGATTGCTTTCCACTTTCACTTCAGGTCAGCCAGGGACACAATCAGTGACGTCAGAGGGAACTGGTTAACAAAAATAGGGGATCCCCTCGAAAAAAAAATGGCGTGGGGTCCCCCCTATTTTTGTTAACCAGCCAGATGAAGCAGACCGCTGAGGCCTGGTTTTTCAGGCTGGTAAGGATCCAATATCCATGGACCTTGCTAGCCTGATAATACCAGGCCACAGCAGTCTGCTTAGCTTGGCTGGTTAACAAAAATAGGGGATCCCCTCGAAAAAAAAAACAGCGTAGGGGTCCCCCTATTTTTGTTAACCAGCCAAGTAAAATGCAGACTGCTGCGGCCTGGTATTAAAAGACTGTCAAGGCCCATGGATTTTGGCCCTCAACAGCCTGATAATACCAGGCTACAGCAGCCCCACATTTGGCGCATCAAAAGATGTGCCAATTGTGGCACTTTACCCGGCTCTTCCCACTTGCCCTGTAGCGGTGGCAAGTGGGGTAATAAGGGGTTAATGTCACCGTTGATTGCACGGTGACAATAAGCCCGGTTAATAATGGAGAGGCGTCAATAAGACACCGATCCATTATTAATCCCAAAGTTATTAAATGTATAAAAAAAAGACAAAGCAAGAAAAAAGTATTTTAATGAAATAAAAGAGACAACACAGTTTTCATTATTTTATTATACACTCATTCCTGCGACGCCATCGATCTCCTGTAAAAAAAGAAAAAAAAAAAACCAACAGTATACCACCTGTCCGACGCAGTCCATAGTAACGACAGTCCCACGACGATCCAGCTCTGCTACATCGCAATGACAGGCAGAGCCTGTCATCGCGACGCAGCACAGCTGATTACCTGCTTCCCCGGCGGTGACGTCATCGGACTGACTGCTTTACGGCCGGGATTACCCAGCAGTCACTGCAGTTATCGCGAGAAACTGCATGTGACCGCCGGGGAAAGATGATGGCGGCCATGAAGCAGTCCAGGACGTGACCGCCGGAGATCTTCTGCCAGGTAAGTGCCGCTGACTCCTGACAGACCCGACCGACGGACACTGACAGTGACAGAACCGACCGACGGACACAGACAGTGACAGTGACAAATCCGATTCCAGTATTCGATATGACGAAAATATCGGTATTCGGAATCGAAAGGCCGATAGAGCTAATATCGGCCGATATCCGATATTTGCAGTATCGTATCGCTCAACACTACTCATGACAAGTGAGAGTGCGATGAAGCTCAGCGATGAGTAACCTCCTCATGCTGAGTGGTCTCGCCGACTTGTCGCCCTGCTGGTCGTCTCCACTACGAGATAGACGTGCTGCACTCCTTTCTGCGCGTCGGGGGTTTGCATTTCACTCCTGCTGAATTTCTTAATGCACAGATAGTTGTTTTCATTGTGGAGTCCTTAACACCGTCATTCCATTTTCGTTCTTTCCTCATCTTCCAAGAGCCATAAGATTTTTCTTATTTCCGTCAATATGGCCATATGAGGCCTTGTTTTTTACAGGACGAGTTGCATTTTTGAATGGCACCATTTATTTTACCATAAAGTATACTGGAATATGGGAAAGAAATTGCATTATGTTCACTATATGGTAAAACTGACCTGGCAATATGATTCCCCCGGTCAGTACAAGTACGCAGATACCAAATATGTCTAGTTTATTTTTTATTTAAGTGGTGGAAGCAAAAAACAAACTTTGCATGAAAACATTTTTTTGCATTTGACACCATTTTCCGAGACCCGTAGCATTTTCATTTTCTCGGGATCTAGGGCCGGGTGAGGCACCTTGAGCTGATGTTTTCTCCTTCGCCTCATTGGGGGACACACAGACCGTGGGTGTTATGCTGCTGCCACTAGGAGGACACTAAGCAATACAAGCACAAAAGATTAACTCCTCCTCCTGCAGTATACACCCTCTGTTGGCTCAATCCTGAACCAGTTCTTGCTTAGTGTCTGTAGGAGGCACTAGGGTCTGCTCTCAGACCCCACTTTTTTCTGATTTTTTTTCTGATTTTTAAACTTTTTATTATTTTTACTTTCTTCACGCACGGATGGGCGACAGGACTTGTACGAAAAGTCACGATCTCCAAAAACCAACAACAGGCGGCATCGTGCGAGTGTCGCCTCCACGTACCCCTCCTGCCACGCTACCATGGGGCGACAGATCCTTATAACAGGCCGCTCTCCCCATGAGATACCCTTACTTGAGGATGATGATGATTTGCGTGGCACCTTGGATGGTTACCCCCTCCACCTCTCCTGGAAGCGGTGGCGGTCTGGAGGCATGTAAAAGCCCTCTCCACCCCCCTATTGAAAGGGGTTGGTGGATAGAGGATGTAAGCCATAGTCGCTGTAGTGCTGTGGAGTTCTCCCTCCTCCATCTTCGGGCTCTCCCCGCAGTAAGTATACGAGGGGCAAATACCGGTCACCGACCGCTTTTATGCGCACTGCGCCCGCATGGTGTTGCGCCGCCGCAGCACACAATCACAACGCGCGTTTCGGTATATAACCTTCGTCAGGGGGATGAAGGTTATATACGAAGGTTATATACCGAAACGCGCGTTGGGGCGCGTGGTTGAGATCCCTTTGTGCTGGCTTTTTGCTCCCAGGTAAATTCTGCAGTCCATGCCTATCGCTATATACCCTAATTGGGGTTAGCAATCTTATTATTTCTGGCTTTCACAGCCTTTTCTTTTTCATCACAATTATTTGCACTATGTGATTTGTGTTCACAGTTATTTTATCTGCACTTTTTTGCACATTATTTGGAATTAACCATTTTTCTTGATTTATGCTGCACACTTATATATAAGTTTGCTATAGCTCCCATAGAGGTCATTGGGCTGGTTGTGCATTCTTTAGTGCACACTTATTGGTGCATACTTACCTGGTTATATATATTTTGAGCAACTCATTAGTTGTTTTCTCCAGCACATATAGATTGGGTCTTTTATTTTATTCAATTTTTAACATTAAAATATTTACAGTTTATATTGTATTTTTCTGTGCCATCAATAAACTTTTTTATTGGTTCATATTTCTTTTGCTGTCTGCATTTTTCGTTATCTTCACTGTAGGGGTGCTTTACTATACCATATTCTTTGGTTTCTTTTCATTCCTCGGATGGGGAGCTGTGTTTCTTCATCACACGACTCAGGGCCGCTGGTCTCTACCAGAGTCCCGTCTCCCAATCAACATCTTATAGATCAGAGCTATCAAGTTAGCTCTCGTGCACTTCCATCATCTCCTGGCCGGTCGTCCCATCAGGATTCGGTCAGACAACGCCACGGCCGTGGCGTACGTCAACCGTCAGGGGGGCACTCGGAGCAGAACAGCGATGCTCGAGGTATCGCACATTCTCCGCTGGGCCGAGAAAAACCGCTCTCTCATCTCCGCGGTTCACATTCCAGGTGTGGACAATTGGGAAGCCGACTTCCTAAGTCGCCAGGGCCTAGACTCAGGGGAATGGTCCCTGCACCCGGATGTGTTCCATCTTATTTGCCAACGATGGGGCATGCCGGACGTAGACCTCATGGCATCCAGACTGAATGCCAAGGTTCAGACCTTCATAAGTCGCTCTCGCGATCCACTAGCCGTCGGCTCGGATGCCTAGTCCTCCCTTGGAGTCAATTTCGCCTTCCTTACATTTTTCCTCCTCTTCCGTTAATCCCCAGGGTGATTTGGAAGATCAAGGCAGAAGGCGTTCCTCTCATTCTGGTCGCTCAGGAATGGCCTCGCCGTCCGTGGTATGCGGAACTAGTGCGTCTGCTTGCAGACGTTCCCTGGAGATTGCCAGATCGGCCGGACCTCCTCTCACGGGTCCAGATTTACCATCACAATTCAAAAGCGCTGAATTTGACGGTATGGCCTTTGAAGCCTGGATCTTAACTCAGGCTGGGTTTTCTCACAAAGTCATCTCTACAATGGTCAATGCCAGGAAGCCGGCTTGCGCCCGCATTTATCATCGTGTCTGGAAGACATTCTTTTCCTGGTGTGAGAACAAAGGTCGTTCCCCTTTGGTTTTCTCTATCCCTTCCATTCTGGAATTTCTTCAAGCAGGAATGGATTCGGGGTTAGCCCTTTCTTCCCTCAAGGGCCAGATTTCTGACTTGTCCGTCCTTTTCCAAAGACGGATCGCATCTAAGTCTCAGGTCAAGACTTTTATTCAGGGAGTGTCTCATCTTGTTCCACCTTACAAGAGGCCTTTGGAGCCTTGGGATCTTAATTTGGTCCTCAGTGCCTTACAGGACTCCCCCTTCGAACCTTTGCCGGAAGTGTCTTTATCGCTTCTTTCCTGGAAGGTGGTCTTCCTAGTGGCGACTACCTCTATCAGATGAGTATCGGAATTGGCAGCCTTATCTTGTAAACCTCCTTTCCTCATTTTTCACCAGGACAAGGTAGTCCTTAGGACTTCTCCGTCTTTCACGCCAAAAGTCGTTTCGGCTTTTCATATCAATGAGGAGATAGTTTTGCCTTCATTCTGTCCGGCGCCAATTCACCGTACTGAAAAAGCCCTTCACACTTTAGACTTGGTGAGGGCTCTCCGAAGGTACATTTCGAGAACGGCACCTTTCCGGAAATCGGACGCTCTGTTTGTGCTTCCGGAAGGACGCAGACAGGGTCTTCCTGCTTCCAAGGCCACGTTAGCCAGATGGATTCGCTCGGCGATCCAAGAGGCGTACCGTGTTAAAGGTCAGCCTATCCCGGCTGGGATTAAGGCACACTCCACTCGTTCTGTGGGGGCCTCCTGGGCCATTCGGCACCAGGCTTTGGCACAGCAAGTGTGCAAGGCTGCGACTTGGTCCAGTCTTCATACTTTTGTCAAGCATTACCAAATTCATGCTCAAGTTTCTTCAGATGCGGCTCTTGGCAGACAGATTCTGCAATCAGCTGTTGCGCATCTGTAAGTTGTCTGTTGACTGGTTAAGCGTTATATGCATGACGTTCACGAGGCTTCATCTGTTGATGAGTTCCCACCCAGGGACTGCTTTGGGACGTCCCACGGTCTGTGTGTCCCCCAATGAGGCGAAGGAGAAAAGGAGATTTTTGTGTACTCACCGTAAAATCCTTTTCTCCGAGACGCTCATTGGGGGACACAGCTCCCACCCTGGTTTAACTTGGAGCCTCGTGTTCATTTGAATTGTTGGCATATTGCACTCTGTTATGAGCTCCCACTGCTTTGGCACCGAACTGGTTCAGGATTGAGCCAACAAAGGGTGTATACTGCAGGAGGAGAAGTTAATCTTTTGTGCTTGTATTGCTTAGTGTCCTCCTAGTGGCAGCAGCATAACACCCACGGTCTGTGTGTCCCCCAATGAGCGTCTCGGAGAAAAGGATTTTACGGTGAGTACACAAACATCTCCTTTTTATTGATACCATTTTGGGGTAGATACGATGTTTTAATGGCCTGATACTGCTTTTTATTGCAATGTTGTGGCAGCAAAAAAAAATGTAATGGTGGCGTTTCAATTTGTTGTCTCGCTCCCCTTTTTACCAATTTGGATTAATTTATCTTCTATTTTGGTCAGACATTTCTGAATGCAATACCAAATGTGTGTATTTTTTTTCTTTTTTTTTTTTTTCAGTGTGTCAAAAGGGGGACTGATTTAAACTTTTGTGGGTTTTTACAAAATTTTTCATGTTTCAAAAATTTTTTTTTTTTTTTTTTTTTTTCACTTTAATAGTCCCCTTAGTAGAGTTAAAGCTTAAAGCTATGATCGTCCATTATCCCGTGTTATACATAGTAGTGTTTCAGCACTGCTATGTATAGCAGAAATCACGATCTCCTATGAACGCCTTACACAAAATCAGCTGTCATGTGTGTGGAAAGATGCGTCAGAGCCCGCATCAAAGTAGCGGCCATGACATACTGTATGACGTTAATATACGTCATATGCCTTGAAGGGGGTTAAAGAGGTGCCAACGTGACTTTATAAATAAGTTTGGCATTCGAAGTCTGCTGTCCAAACCGTGTAACCGGTCCTTGGTGAATAAGCTGAAATGTGCAGGAACATTACTGGATGATGATGGGGGATGTCGTAGGAAACAATTGGAGATATACCAGAAGTCGCCGTTTACCTCCACGTAATTCATTGCTCAGACTTTTCCAGGAGACAGGCATGTCAACGAGCGGCCAAGAAAGGTCATGTTCGCCCGCCTAGTCACTGTCATTCAGGAATTGAAAGGGCCCAATCAAAAGAAAAGTAATTGGTTATTGCTTGGTTTTTGCCTTTGGAGCCATTTGAACAGTCGGTATATAGTAACAAGTCCCGAACATTACAGGCACTCCGATGAGAAATTCAGGCTATGACCCCAGACTTCCCGCAGAAAACATTCAACAGTATGGAATGGCGCGTGCTTGGATGTGAACTGTGGACTTTTTCAACCCATCCCTTAAAACCTCAGTTTCTCATGAACCCAGGTATGTACAGTCCGAATTTCAGTACAATAAATCGTCTTCAAATTACAGCAATTTTTCCGGGTAAAGTAGCGAGTGAATCGCCCTGTATAATGTAACTTCAGCGCGCTAATTACAGAAAATGGACACTGGTGCAAATGGAGTTTGTTACATTGTAGAAAAACCTATGCAAAGGAAAAGAAGCAATTATGCTTTGGGAGCTAGAAGCGAAGTGGTTGCATTCTGCAAAAGCCATTTTTTTCTTTAATTAATCGCTATTGGCAACAGATAAACTTTCCTCATTGTTACTAAGCTCTCCTCATCCCTGCGTGTGACGGACGTGCACAGCTGTCATTGTATGGAGGGTTGTTACTGATAGTAAATGGTTATGACTTTCATGCTGATTCCTGTGTTGGCCAACCCCTGTCCGGTTTCTACATCTGCATGTGTATGGTGCCTCATTAAACGTGTATGGCGACCTTCTTTTGACAGAGATCCACCTCCCCTGTAACCAGACTGTATGATATCGTTGCCGTTTATCCTACAACAGAAAAGCTGTTCCACGTACGTATCTTTGCTGTAGGATCTTTATTCCTCTTTCACAAACTTAAGTACCATACCGGAATTACAGGCGTGTTATGATTTTGGCATGGCTCTTCACTAACTGTATATGCAATTCCTTAAAGGGTTAATCCCGTTTAGGATATTTATGGCATTTCCACAAACATGTATTATAAATATTTGACCTGTTTTCTTCCGATATTCAAGATCTGCATTATAATGGTCCTGGATACCAGAATAATTTATTTTAGTGGAGATACTTTTGCCCTTATAGTGTAGCGGGACCCCTACACATGTCACCTACAAGAGCTTAAATGACATCCTATTCTAACTCTATAGGCATTAATATGGAGATGGTCCTGCAACGGACACGGCAATGTCAGCTGCTGGCTTCTGACAGGCCAAGAAGCTTGTATTGACGTTTTGGTGCACGGAACCAGTGGCTCTCTGCTCCGCAATACATTTCAACTGAATGTGCTTCCTGGAATGTGCATCCAGATGAAAAACAAGCTCTAGCGTTGGGGGGGCCCCCTCTCTCCAGGAAGGGAACCCATTTACATTTGTCTGTGAATGCAAAGATTACGCCCCTGGCCTCATTGACTCAAGTTAATGATTTAACAAGTGTAAAAATTAACTGCTGAAAAGCCTCAAAGGGGACAGAAAGGCATGATTACATCTATTACAGCATAGCCTGCAGTAGCATGATGCCAGCTTGATAGGCAAAACTCTGATGACCATTTCACTTGCCGATTTCTCCCTTTATCGTGATGAAAGTGCTATATTATTTAATGATGTATAGTGAGCATAAGTCATTTTCCATTTACACATTTTTTTGGCAGCATTAAAATGTCTTCTATCTTCTTGCAACAGGCCGCATGCACCAACATAGACGTGGATATGATATGCATCAACGTAACAGAGAAGTCACCATTTTTCTTCAAGAGGCCGTCTATTAATTCTGTAAGAAAAGTGTTCTATCAGTCTGTGTTTTCCTCCTTCTGCCTTTCATGTTTCTGTCTCGCGTTTTTCTGTACATACATAGCCAGAATTGCAGATTAGGAAGTGGACCACAGTCCTAATGGAGGGTTCTCCCAAAATAGTTCAACCAGAAAATACATAGCATATGGAGCTTAGAATCCAAATATAAAGTGAATAGATATGGAATGAGAAAAATTCACATGTCTGGTTTATCGTAAAATGCTAAATTTTATTTTTAATCACATAAATAGGTTCAATTAAGATATCAAAATAAAAAAAATTGCAATAAAACAGGCGGGAAACCATACAACCATGAGGCGATAGTATTATAATGTACAAGGGGGAAATGTAGGCACGTGAATGTAGTGTCCCAATGCATAAGTTAGTGTTAAAATGTCACATACCTCTTATAAGTAGAAGGGGAAGAGGAAAATGAATGTGCCACCAATCGAGAGATCATAAAGTGTAGATGGACGCCTGTGCGTCACGTCGTGGCCCTTTATGCGGAAGTCCAGCCTTCAGACGCTTTGTGTATGCGGTTGAGCATGTTCCGATCCCCTCATTGAACATGAGGACCCACAGGGATATATATACCATACGAGACGCACATAATACACTGCCCCCCGAGGAAGCTAAAGCAAAACGCGCGTCAGGGGCCCCAGTGTGATGCACAGGTTTTTTACATTACATGGGTAAGAGGACTCTTGTCTGTGTCTATTTGTTTATTTGAAACATCTGCACTGTTTTTTCCCCCTGTAAAGTTGCACATTGGTTGGCTCTGCCACTACCGGCTGCATACAAGTGTACAGAGACAGCCGTGTGTGTGTCGGGGGTGATGCTTGTGTGCACTGAATGGGTATACTATCTACATAAACAAGCACATTACATTACAACAATGCACCCTTCCATTTATCTGGATGTAATTTCCATCTACACTTTATGATCTCTCTATTGGTGGCACATCCATTTTCTTCTTCCCCATCTACCTTTAGGGGGTTTGTGCTATTTTGACACTAACATATGCATTGGGACACTACACACGTGCCAGCATTTCCCCTTTGGACATTATAATACTGCCTGTGCTATTGCCTCATGGCTGTATGGTTGGCCGCCTGTTTTTTACGATTTTTTTTCTATTTTGATATCTTAATATTTGAACATTTTTTTTAATGTGATTAAAAATAAAATTTTTCATTTTACAATAAACAGGACATGTGAATTTTTCTCAGTCCATATCTATTCCCGTTATATTTTGGGTTCCAAGCTCCCTATGTCCTGTGTTTTCTGGTTGAATAATAGAATCTATACCTGGATACTTGGTTGTAATTTTTTATAATTTGTATAAGAACAATGATACTGACATTTTTTAATGCGTTCAATGTCCTGCAATCTGGTACTTAGAAAATATGGCTATTATTTAGGTAATATTAAACTATCTGAAATATTTCATTTCACATAAGGGAACCTTTCTTATATTTGTGCACTTTATTACAATGTGTCATATTCCAGGCCATCGACAGAGGCATCTTTTTTGAGCTGATTTATACACCTGCAATCAAAGATTCCACTATGAGACGGTATACGATCTCTAACGCAATCAATTTAATGGAAATCTGCAAAGGGAAAGTAAGTGATGATCTGGTATTGTAGTGCACATAGATTTCTCTGTGTATTGCAGTGTCTGTTTACTATAGACTTTCTCAATCCATATACTGTATCTTCTGACCGAGACCAATTTCGTTTCTCTATGTCCCATCATCAGCCTGGTTTACATTACATGGCTTGCGTAAGGCAGAATTCAGACATGCGTCCTTCATAGCCTGTGTACGGACTGCAATGCCTGGACCAACTGTAGGTCTTCTGACCCAAACTGACCACCTTATAAATGCCCTTGAGCTGTCAGCCAACCCACGGTCAGACTGGCCAGTGTAGTTTATCAGTTTGTGTGTGTGTGTGTGTATATATATATATATATATATATATATATATATATATATATATATATATATATATATATATATATATATATAGCCCTCGAACAGCGAGACTTGCAGCCGCAGCGACTCGAGCATTTTTCAGCTGCAGATGAAGGAAGAGAGCCACAGTAATTCATTACTGATGGGTAGGCGGAGCCCCAGATCAGGATGTTACCTCAGATCAAAAGAGTGATGACTGGCTGGCCCCTCCAGCTCGGGCTCCTCCTACTCAGCTCCAGTCTAAGATTTGAGGTCCAGAGGATGGTCGCTGCTAATGCAGCTCCTCAGAAAATTTTATTATTTTAATATTCGGACAGGAGACTTGGATCACTAGTTGGTCTAGAGGTCTCAGGGGTATCAGCGCTGCTGTACCCCAACCTCTCCCTTGGCGGATCTGTATTCACTCAAAGTCCCTGCAGAATCCTTGCCGGCCCTGGGGGATGAGGAGAGCTTCTCTGGCGGGAACGCAAACCACACGTGCGGTCACTGCGTTCTTCGCCCTGGGGGGAAGCATGGGCACTGCGCCAGAAACCCCTGAGGGTCCCTGTGGCGCCTTGGCTGGTGAGTACTCCACACAAATTTTAATAATAATTATGTGTGAGTGCTTTAGCGTCTGAATGAGCAGCGCTATTATTAATGTCAGCGTTACTATGTCAGTATGCTTCAGCGCTGCTGTGACAGCGCTACTACATGTAAATGTCAGTAAGCTTCAGCGCTGCTGTGACAGCGCTAATACATGTAATGTCAGTAAGCTTCAGCGCTGCTGTGACAGCGCTACTACATGTAAATGTCAGTAAGCTTCAGCGCTGCTGTGACAGCGCTACTACATGTAATATCAGTATGCTTCAGCGCTACTGTGACAGCGCTACTACATGTAATGTCAGTATGCTTCAGCGCTACTGTGACAGCGCTACTACATGTAAAGTCAGTATGCTTCAGCGCTGCTGTGACAGCGCTTCTACATGAAGATGTGGTGATTTTTTGTCCGCAGGCAGATAGCTGCAGGACAGAGAGGGAGCAGGAGCGGGGAGATTTCGCGCTCATTATTTGAGCTAGCAGGGGGCGTGGCCTATCTATCCCGGTCTTTTGAGCAGGAAGACGCGCGCTCTGGCTTTTCTCCTGCGACCCCCTCACTGTGGCGGCCATTACTCAGGCTCCTGGGCTCCTCGGACCGCTCCCCTCCTCATATAGACACCACGGCCAGCTGGGTGAGTGTGGATTCCTCACTCCGCAGCGCAGCGATCGCTATCCTGCAGCTGCAGTCTCATCAGAGACATAAAAATTGGCTGGGGCTCACAAATATATATATATTTTGGTGAGTTTGCAATATTAACCCCTTTGAGGGTTATTTCTACCTGCTAAATTTGCTGACTGAATACCGCTGGGGTAACTCTGCTTGGTGGAGCGTTAACCCTTCAGCGTTTTAAAAAAAAAAAAAAACCGCATAGTTTTTTGCTGGTATTACCGCTTTGACCTGCTCATTCAGATGAGACATGTCTGAACAGAGTTCAGATGCCGCGGATCACGTCCCAGTGCCATTGCGGCAATCAGATACGCAGACCTCCACAGCGTCTAGCGCTGCGGTCGACAGCGGTGGAAAATTGGATGATATCGCTCGATCGATTAATAACTTATCTGACCTTTTAGGTCAATATGTGTCTGCTAATTCCTCTCAGAGGAAGCGACGCAGGCCGTTACCGGCCTCTACACGGAGCGAGTCAGATGTATCTGATATTGGGCAGAGTTCCCCTTTATATTCGGATGGAGAAATATCCGATTCAGATGCGGACGAGCCGCAGGGGCGTTCCTCTATGGCGAAGCGTACGGAGGCATTAATTGAAGCCATGAGAGAGATATTACAGTTACCGGAGGAGGTAACTAGTCGTCCTGGTAAAACAGCACGCATGTTCCAGGAGTCCCGTGCTTCGCGCACAACATTGCCAGCTCTGGATGAGCTTAATGGTGTAATAGAGGAGGAACGTCTATGTCCAGATAAGCGTTTTCATGGAACGCATTTCTTTGATACACTTTATCCTTGCTCTACGGAGTTAAAGGCTAATTGGACTTCTGCTCCTGAAGTGGATGTGTCCTTATCTCAGCTTAGTAAATCCTCACTACTCCCTATTAAGGGAAAAGCGAGCTTACAGGAGCCTTTGGATAGAAAGGCAGAATTGGCGGCAAAAGCAAGCTATGAGGCTGCGGGTCATGGATTTCGAGCAGTGCTAGGATCCATGTGTGCTGCTAGAGCTTCTCTAAGCTGGTTGGCACGTCTGAAGACGGAGTTGCAAAATGAATCTCCGTTATCTGAGATACGGGAAACTTGTGAATGGTTAGAAACGGCAGCCTGTTATATCTTTGATGCCGGTCTGGATACGGCATCTCTGCTGGCCAAAGCGCAAGCTTCAGCGGTCACAGTCAGAAGAGCTTTATGGCTCAGACAGTGGGCCGGGGACGCAGTTTCCAAACAAGGGTTGTTGGCCTTACCTTACAAGGGTGGCCATCTTTTTGGATCCGACCTCACAGAGCTGATTTCCAAGGCTAAGGCAAAGGAATCAGCATTACCACAGCGAAGGGCCATGGCCTCGGTGTCCAGTAAGCCTGGTGTTTATAGTGGTCGGCGGTCCTTTCGGGGCCGAGGACGATCTAGTCACTCCTCGTGGGATCGGGTCGTCCTTCTTTCTCAGGAAAGAAATCCTCTCAGAAAACTCGTACTCCCTGGAAGCAGAGTTTCCGCCAGAACAAGCGGGAACTTGACAAGAAACCCGCAAAGTCGGATTGACGCCAGGGGTCCACTCGAGGATTCTCGAGTGGGGGGTCGCCTGCTTCTTTTCAAGGAGACTTGGATGGCTCGCGTTCCAGATTCCTGGGTAACGCGGATAGTGTCGGCAGGCTATTTCATAGAGTTTGCTTCTCAACCCCCAAATGTTTTTTGTCAATCTCGCGTTCCGTCGGAACCCGAGCTTGTTGTCGCTCTACAGCGAGAGGTCGAATCGCTACTACAAAAGGGTGTAGTGATACCGGTTCCGTCAGAGGACCGAGGAAAAGGTTTTTATTCCAACCTTTTTATAGTTCCCAAAAAGGAGAACAAATTTCGCCCGATTCTGGATCTCAAGCGATTAAACCGGCATGTCCATACCCGGAAATTTCGCATGGAGTCGCTTCGTTCCGTTGTGGCAGCTCTGTCACAGAACGATTTTCTGGTGTCAATCGACATTCGCGACGCCTATTTGCATATTCCCATCGGAAAGGCTCATCAGCGCTTTCTTCGATTTGCCATAGGTCAGAATCATTACCAGTTCGTGGCTCTGCCGTTCGGCTTAGCCTCAGCGCCAAGGGTCTTTACAAAAGTTCTGGCGCCCCTCATGGCACTCCTTCGAAGACAGGGGATTACGATTCTCCCTTATCTGGACGATCTTTTGATCGTGTCTTCCTCGGAGGAGGAGGCATTGACGGCTCGGGATTTGTCTCTTCAGTTTCTGAAAGACTTCGGTTGGCTGGTCAATTGGGAGAAGTCGTCCCTGGAACCATCAAGGACAATTCTCTTTTTGGGAATGCATCTCGACACGTTTCGGTCGGTAGTTTCCTTACCACCAGACAAACAGTCATGTCTTCTTCGACATGTACAGATTATGACAGCCTCAACGGCAATGTCCCTACGGAAGTGTATGCGTCTTCTGGGACTGATGGTGGCGTCCATGGAGGCAATTCCTTTTGCCCAGTTCCACTCCAGGACTCTTCAAAGGTTCATCTTGAGTCGATGGAACCAGTCGCAATCGCTGGATTGCAGTGTCACCATTTCTCGCGCGGTGCGGGATTCTCTAGAATGGTGGTTACGTCCAGGGGCATTCTCCCTGGGGAAGTCTTTCCTCCCTCTGAAGTGGTCAGTCATAACCACCGATGCCAGCCTGACGGGCTGGGGGGTGTTTGGACCAATCTCTGGATTCAGGGGGTATGGTCACCGGAAGAGTCTGTGCTTCCGATCAACATCCTGGAATTGAGGGCGATTTTTCTTTGCCTCCAACATTGGACGGTCCCTTTGAGCGGTCTGCCAGTCCGTGTGCAGACAGACAATGCGACGGCTGTCGCGTATATCAATCACCAAGGTGGGACAAGGAGTTCCAGACTCATGGTAGAGGTGTCCCGAATTCTGATTTGGGCAGAGGCCAATGTACCAGCCATTTCGGCGATTCACATTCCAGGGGTCCAGAATATTACAGCGGACTTTCTCAGTCGCAGAAGGATGGATCCCGGGAATGGAGCCTCCACCCGGAAGTCTTTGCACTACTGTGCTCTCGCTGGGGAACCCCCCAAGTGGATTTGATGGCTTCCAGGTCCAATGCCAAGTTACCGACATTCATGTCCAGGTACAAGGACCCGAAGGCGGTGGCGGTGGATGCTCTAGTGGCTCAGTGGGATCAGTTCAAGCTGATCTATGTATTCCCGCCGATATCCTTACTTCCTCTAGTGCTGCGTCGGATCAGACTAGAGAGAATTCCAGCTATTCTGATAGCTCCAGACTGGCCAAGAAGGGTGTGGTTCTCGACAATAATGTCGCTGTTGGCGGCACCTCCGTTTCCACTCCCTCTTCAACAGGACTTGTTGACTCAGGGCCCATTTGTCATCCGGACTTGATGTCCCTGCGTTTGACGGCGTGGCTCTTGAGACCGAGATCTTGACCCGTAGAGGTTTTTCAGCCGAGGTCATTGCTACCCTTCGTGCTGCAAGATGTCCGGCTACTTCTAGGATTTACCACAAAATTTGGGAAACCTTCTTTTCGTGGTGTTTGGGGTCTTCTCGGAACCCGAGAAAGTTTTCCATTCCCAACCTGTTGGCTTTTCTGCAACATGGGCTAGACAAGGGTTTGGCAGTTAGCACTCTGAAAGGTCAGATTTCTGCTCTGTCCTTATTATTCCGGAGAACCATTGCTTCGAATAGAGACGTGATCTCTTTTTTCCGAGGTATCTCTCGTAAGTTTCCGCCGCGGAAGGCACCTGTGTCTCCTTGGCGGCTCAACCTTGTTTTGGAGGCTCTTCAGCATAAACCTTTTGAACCTATGGTTTCTGCTAGCCTTTCTTTACTTTCTTGGAAGGTGGCTTTCCTTGTTGCAGTCACTTCCTTGAGGAGAGTTTCTGAATTGGCAGCTCTTTCTTGCTCGCCTCCTTTTCTGGAGTTTTTTCCGGATCGTGTAGTGCTTCGCACTCGGGGTGATTTTTTGCCTAAAGTGGTGTCACAATTTCATGTTAACCAGGATATTGTGTTGCCCTCACTCTGTCCGGATCCGAAGAATACGAAAGAGCGAGATTTACACACATTGGATTTAGTGCGGGCCTTGAAGTTTTATCTATCTATTACTCAAGGTTTTCGTAAGACGGACTCCCTGTTTGTGGTTCCGGCAGGTCGTCGGCGTGGTCAACGAGCTTCCAAGGGTTCTATAGCTCGTTGGATCCGGTCAGCTATTTTGGAAGCTTACCGTCTTCGGGGTGAATCTTGCCCGATTAAGATTCGTGCCCATTCCACGAGAGCTGTGGCTTCATCGTGGGCTTTTCATCAAGGTGCTTCGGCAGTGCAGCTTTGCCGAGCGGCGACTTGGCGCTCTGTCCACACGTTTACAAGATTTTATAAAGTGGACGTCAGTGCTTCCGCTGATGCAGCCCTCGGACGTAGGGTCCTGCAGGCAGCTGTAGTTTAAAGTTCTGGATGAACTTGTGTTTAGCGCTGGTTGCGCTTTGTTGTTAAGGTTGTTGGGTTTCTGCCTTTTATTGGTTTTTTCCCACCCTTATTTTTGAACTGCTTTGGGACGTCCCATCAGTAATGAATTACTGTGGCTCTCTTCCTTCATCTGCAGCTGAAAAAACGGATTTTGGTAAAGACTTACCTGTAAAATCCTTTTCAGCGAAGGAAGGAAGAGAGACACAGCACCCTCCCACGGCAGAAGTGTGTTGATGTTTTCAGATGCAGCGCGACCCTTATCTGATAGCGATTATCTGGGCTGAGGTCAGCGCGCTAAGGCTCTGTTCCAGCATCGCCAGCTCATCGCAGTAGTCAGGTTCCGTGAGTAGTACCTGGAACTCTGTGGTTTTTGGCTTTCTTTGCATGCATAACCTGTATCCTTGTGTTTTTTCTCTGAAGTTCCTTCAGAAGGGTTATGTTGCTCCGCTGGTGATCTTGGCTCTTTTCCTAAAAGCTTTGATACGACTGGAGCTGAGTAGGAGGAGCCCGAGCTGGAGGGGCCAGCCAGTCATCACTCTTTTGATCTGAGGTAACATCCTGATCTGGGGCTCCGCCTACCCATCAGTAATGAATTACTGTGTCTCTCTTCCTTCCTTCGCTGAAAAGGATTTTACAGGTAAGTCTTTACCAAAATCCGTGTTTTTTCGAGCATGCTGAAAATACTCGATTAGGACACGAGCCTTATGGTTAAAGTGCACAACCACCAACGTGGGAGACTGGGGTAATCCCAGCTGTACCCTGTTGGAAATAATATAATATAGTAATGGTCCTTTGGGGCAAGACTACTAACACTATATTGCCTACTTCAATAAACATGGGTGTCACAAACAGAGTCATGCCAGCTCGGACGGCGCCCGGATTAATAAGGTCCGCGTCTTATGTCGAGGAACCAGGACAGTCTGATGATAAATGGGCTGCTAGAACAAACCATACATGGACAAGGCAAGAGAACCTGGAACAGATGAATGCTACTATAACAGCAGACCAAATGAGAGAGCATATATGAAGCGTATGAGGAAACTCTGGATGGAAACAAGACCTGCATGTCCACTGACTGAGAAACAACTAGTCACCAGTCACCCAACGTTTCAATATCATAAAAAGAAAGCTATTATCACAACTTGAGATGGATTAACTGCACTGATCCACCACACATGAAGACCTGGAAGAACAACATGTGCAACCCCCTGAAGATCCTGATCCAATCCTGCAACTTGAGGGCACTGCAGCTGGTCTGAAACAGAAGATCTTAAATAATCTAAATACCATCAATACCAGAGATCGACTGTCAAGGCTCAGCAAAGAAACACCACCAGACAGTATGCTAGAAGATGCCAATAGAGCTCTTGGATCAATACTAACTAGTAGTATAAACTGATCTGTGCTACTGCTTCAGCAATCATGGAAATGCTTGCTATACAACCAGCAAGAGCAACAGACAGTCAGCCAACTAACAAATACAGAATAAGACCAAGCTGAACAAGTACAAAGGCCGGACCCCAACTGAAGCACTAGAGACGGCTAAACAAAGGCTCACAGCACGCGCTGCAAGACTAGGGAGATACACAGGAGAAGCTGAGGCCAAGAAGATAAATGCCCTGTTCTCCAGAGAACCATCCAAGGTGTACTCCCAACTACAGAGCAACAGCACAAAGACAGCAACTCCACCAATAGCAGAGACTCAACAATACCAGAGGAACATATGGGAGAAGGAAAACACCCCCAACACCAGTGCAATGTGGCTGCAAAATCTGAGAACTAACAATTTATGATGTACTCTACGTCTCAAGATTATTGGTTTTTACTCAAATAAAAATCAGTATATTTGCCATTTTTGGCTGACTTCTTTTGTAGTATATATGCGCAGCTGTACATAAGTGGGTTTATTCTAGATCATTCAGTCTTGAATAGGCGTTTGGTAATTGGTGTGGGACTATATATACTTTCTTTATCGCTTCATTGGGGACACAGTTACCATGGGTGTATGCTGTTGTCACTAGGAGGCTGACACTATGCAAATAAGGAAAAAGGTGGCTCCTCCCCAGCAGTATACACCCCCCGGCAGGCACGAAGCAACTCAGTTTTTGCTTAGTGTCTGTAGGAGGCGGACCTGGATCTAACACCAGATCCGCAGATTTTTCCTTTACAGGTTTTGTGTTGTGTTAACGTTTTCCTTTTGTTTTCCAGATTCATCTTTTCGGGTAACAGGTGCAGATTACTCACCCTGTTTTACCCACACCTTAGCGACCGAGAGAGCAGCGTGTGAATAATCCACACTGCCCACTCTCGGACCCGCTGGCAGGACTTAGTCCTCTGTCACCCTCAGGGGTGCTTCAGAGGACCCTGAGCGGCTAGTCCTTGCCTCTCCCCTCCTCTCTCCTCTCCTAGGAGAGGGCTGAGAGGAAGACGGCGGTCACCAGCGGTGACCTTTCCCCCTTCCTTCACAGGGGTCGACGCCGTCTTCTGCACCGTCCGGAGACGGTGCGGGAAGGAGGATTTCTACCAGGACCCTCTGCACACAACGAGGGATCCTGAAGCATCCTCATCTACAGAAGGGACAACGGATCAAAGGTACCTATCCCTTCTCCCTCCCCAGAGCGCCCCATGCCCCCAACCCGTGCCCGCGGTTCCCGCATCCACCCTGTGTGCCTCATAGGTCCACACACGACGCCTAGACACCGCCGCTGCGCTGCCGCTAACGGTTATCCTGCGGACCCCCTCAGCTACCTTCAGTTACCTAGAGGGCCGGTCGCAGCACACATTGGTCGCAGATGCGCCCCCCTCCTTTTAAAATTCGCGCCCTTTTGTACGGTGTACACAAAGAGCGCGTGGAGCCGCCATTAAGGGAGGGATTCTCTCGGGCACACGCCATCCCCCCTCCCCACGGAAGCGCCCCTCCTGGATCGCTTATGTGGACGCCGACGTCAGCCTCCTGACCAGGGCACGCCCCCCCACGCCGGGGTCTCTTTAGCAGCGCCACTCTCTAGTGGTTGCAGTGCTGGGACGCGCCCCCTGCCGGCGCTGGCTCCGCCCTGCCCACGGGCTGCACATGCCCACAAGCCAAGCTGCCCTATGAGCGCAGCTCTTCCATCCCCTGGCACACATCCGGTCACGCCCACCTGCCGGCGGCCAGGACCAATGGCAGGGGCCCTCTCTCAGGCCATAACCCCGCCCACCGCCTGGCTCTGCAGCGCGTGGTCGACAGGCATACGGCACGCCATCACACAACACCTGGCTCCAAAAGCCTCCAGCGATCCTCACAGGGGACACTGCTACCGGCTCCAGACGGCCGCCGCTACCGACCGCTAGGCACTGGTAAGCAGGGGCACCATTAGATTCTGCGCTCACACAGACTCTACCACCCCTCTATAGCCCCATCCTCACCGCATACTCCTGAGCAGTATTACCCTCCTCAGCAGTATTAACCTCCTCAGCAGTATTACTGCTGAATATCGCCACCCAGGCCCTACCTATGCCCAATCCCACTGCCTCCGGTCAGAACCCCACGGTAACCCATTACGCTTGTGTCCTTCGCAAGAAAAAGCGGGCTTCAGGCCAGCCGTCCCCCACCTGCTTGTCCAGCAGCCCTGCCACCATGTCTGCCCAGCAGGAAACCACTAATGCCAGGGAGGAGAGCACACCCACCCCACCAGAATGGGCTGTTGCTATGGCTCAGTCAGCCTCAGACCTGACAAAAATATCGCAGTCCCTCGTACAGGTCCTGGAACATATGCCGTAGCTAACGGCCACCACCAGTGCTACGAACGCCCCCCACGGCGATTCGCTTGCACCCGGCCATGAGACTCACAGAGACAGGCCAAGGAAAAGAACCAGAAAGCGAACTTGTTCCAGTCCCACATCCAGCTTACCACTCTCCACCCGTTTCCCCTCCTCGGAGGCGGACGTCGGGTTAGACGTAGCTTCTCAGTCAGAGTCTGACTCGGATGACGATCAGACCTCGAGGATGCAGGACATGGTAGATAGTCTCATTTCGGGCATTGTACAGACCCTCGAAATCAAAGAGGATGACGTGGCCACCCAGGACGGCTCCGTTTTATTCAAATGGGTAAAACGCCCCCCAAGAGTTTCTCAATCACAGGGAGTCTTAGGCAACTACCACTCGTCACTGGGATAATCACGGGAAACGATTCCCAGGAAGGAGATGACTCGATGTCCCCTTTAGCTCAGACCTAGTATCCAAATGGTCTGATTCCCCTAAGGTGGACCCAACTATCTCCCGCTTGTCCGCGCAAACTGTCCTGTCCATCCCTGATGCCACGTAGCTCAAGGACGCCACAGACAGACAAACTGAGGCCCTGACAAAATCGGCCTTTGAGGCGTCAGGCGCCTCACCCTGCCTTAACTTCGCCTCCACCTGGGTGGCGAAAGCTATATCGGCCTGGGCCAGAACCCTCTGCCGGTGCATCGCCGCGGAGGTGCCCTCGGGCGGACCAAATCACCCACGCAGGCAAATACCTCAATGCCTCCTTGGATGCCGCTGCCTACTCCGCAAGAGCAAACGGCAATATCCTCGCAATACTCAAAGCGTGGAATGCGGAGCCAGCATAAAAAAAAAAAAAAAAATTTCCCTGACTAGCCTCCCCTTCCAGGGCTCTAGGCTCTTTGGATATAAAATGGACCAGATCATCTCTGAAGCCAGTGGCGGCAAGAGTACCTCTCTGCCCCAATCCCTCCGCAATCATAGATAATCATAGATTCACCCCCATGCGAGGGACCCACCAGGGTGGGAGGCAGTCTCCTGTTGTTCAGGGACGCCTGGTTGACAGTGGTCGACGACGCCTGGGTGAGGGAGATCATCACATCCGGCTACAAAATAGAAATTTCGTCCCCCCCAAAGAGACGCTTCTTCGCCTCTGACGTTCCCAAACAGCCGTCACACCTACCAGTGCTTCTCCGCGCCGTCTCCTCCCTGCTAGAATCAGAAGCGATCGTCCCAGTCCCTTGGCACGAACGCTTCTTCGGGCTCTACTCAAACCTCCTTGTAGCCCCCAAGAAAGACGCCCCCTCCACCCGATCTTTGACCTCAAACAGCTTAATCGCCATCCTCGGATCCGCCACTTCAAGAGGGAGTCCCCACGTTCGGTGACCACCGCCATGGAGCCGGGGGAATTTCTTTGCTCTGTGGACATACAGGATGCTTACCTACACATCCCTGTCTGCGTTCACCACCAAAAGTTCCTCCGCTTTGCCATACAGGAACACCATTATCAGTTCACAGCTTCCCCGTTCGGCCTAACCTCCGCCCCCAGAGTCTCACGAAGGTCAGGGCGACGGTCATGGCCATCCTTCGATCCAAGGGGGTTCTCATAATCCCCTATCCCGACTATCTCCTGGTCAAGGGACTGTCCCGCCGGGACTGCAACCATAGCCTCCGAATCACTCTGGACACACTGCCCCAAGAAGAGATGGAAGCTGCAGATGTGAAGACACGAAAGCTCCTCACAATGCATGGAGGTCTCCACCCTAAGTCCAACACTCACAGATTGTATACCAACAGAAAGGAGGGTGATCGAGGCTTGGTAAGCATCCAAGCCACCATCACGGATGAAACAAGGAGTATCCTGGAATACATCAGAAAAGTGGCACCAAATGATGAGATGCTGAGAGAAAGCCTAAGACAGCAACAACAGATCTAGAAGGAAGAACAGGAACATGAAGCACCGTGGCAAGACAAGCTGCTGCATGGGATGTGCCATCGACAGATAATGCAGGTGGCTGACGGAGAAATCCTACCAATGGCTGGAGAAAGCTAGACTCCGAAACAGCACAGAGGCACTAATCATAGCGGCACAAGAACAAGCACTAGTACCAGATCCATAAAAGCAGGAATCTACCACACAAGACAAGACCTAAGATGCAGACTACGCAAAGAAACCTCAGAAACAGTCCATCACATAGTGGAAGGATACAAAATGCAAGCAGGAACAGTGTATACTGAACACCACAACCAAGTAGCGGGAATTGTATACAGGAATAGCACAGAATATGGGCTAAGTCCACGTGGGAGACCCCAGAAAAGTGGTGCAGAATGAAAGGGCTAACATCCTGTGGGACTTCAAGATCCAGATGGATAAGCAGGTGTTGACTAACCAACCAGACATTGTGATAGTAGACAAGGATCATAAGACAGCAATGATAATAGATGTGGCAGTGCCAAGTGACAGCAACATAAGAAAGGAATATGAGAAGCTGGAGAAATACCAGGGCCTCAAAGGGGAACTGGAGAAGATGTGGAAGGTGAAGGCAACAGTGATTCCAGTGGTGATAGGAGCACTTGGAGCAGTGACCCCTAAGTTGGAAGAATGGCTACAACTGATCCCAGGAGCAACATCTGAGCTCTCTGTCCAGAAAAGCGTAATGCTGGGAACAACTAAGATCCTGCGCTGAACCCGCAAGCTCCCAGGCTCTGGTAGAGGACCCAAGAATGAGAAAGGACAACAAAGACCACCCCCGTGGGGTGAGGATTTTTTATATATATACAAATATAATTTATAGACTGTTCATGTCTTTGTCAGTGGGCAAACTTACAAAATCAGCAAGGGATCAAATAATCATTTCCTTCACTGTATCTATACACATACATTTGCACAGTTGTCTATCTTCTTGGCAGGCACTAGTGGCCAAGCTCCATTCAAACCAACTGTGCACTATGTAAGATACAAGCCCTAACAGCAGGACAATGACAGCAGATTGCAATTAACTTGCTTTTTCTAGGTTACTGTATTTATCAGATTATAAGATGCACTTTTTCTCAAACTACTTTGGAGAATTGAGGGTGATTCTTATAATCCAAAATGTAGCTGCTGTGGAGCTTACCAGCTGCAGTGGAGCGCGGTCCCAGACTTTCTGCTGGCGGAGGCAGGAGTTGGGCGATGGCTGCTGATCACAGGCTGGTACGTCAAGGTGATGGCGGTGCGGGGGGCTCAGCCGACATTGTGTGATTAAAACAATTGTGGAATTACACTTGTATTGGAATTTCACGGCACTTAGAATTTTGTGTTGGCATGGATAGGGCAGTGCCATAAGAATGAGACTGTTGACAAGCCACTGACAATACTACACACAGTAGCGGAATATAATGTCAAATCAAGGAAGAAAGTGTTTGATATCTGGTGTAACGTTTATGTGCTGATCGCGTTTTCTTTTTTTTTTTTTTTTTCTATTTTAGAATATTATTTTATCCAGTGGAGCAGAAAAGGTAAGTTCACTCCAAGCCACTATATATGTCTGATACAAGTCCAATAATGTGCACACGAGTGAATCTACATCATGTCTGCACAATGGTCACACTGCAGTGTGTGGCCTTGGCCACAAGGAACATTGATCCTTTCCTGCCCCTTAACATATGTACCTGTAATGGTGGTGTATTCCCATCTCATTACTTACATGTATTCCCCTGCAGGGCATTGCCAGTGTTCACTGTCCTGCAGACAAAACCACAGGCAAATAGAGTACAACATAAGGGTAAGATCACAGTTGTTTTTTGTGCAGCAAAACCTGAACTCTTGGAAGAAAAGAAGCTGCAAAAAAACAGCATTTCTTTTTTGCTGCAGTTATGGCACATTAGAGTTGTCGCTTATGAATGCTGATGAAGTTTAATGTTGGAAAAAAAAGTCATATTCTATAGTCAGGTTTTGGCTCCAAAAACGCAGCAAAACCTGATACCTGCGTTTTTTCAGCATTTCAGTAAAAAAAAAAAAAAAAACGGCCCCCGGCCGCGCCTCCTCCCGATAGCTCCGCTTATGGGCGCATGACGCTGCATGCGACCTGCGCACCCTATCTTTAGCATTGGGTTCGCAGGTCATGCGCAGGTATGCGTTTGCGGGCGCCTGTGTCCTTTTGACGGTGCGCCGAGTGCACCAATATGCAACACGGTGCGTTGGGCGCAGGTCAGCGCACCGTCAAAAGGACGCAGGTGCCGGCAAACGCATACCTGCGCAAGACTTGCGATACGGCCTGTGAACCCAATGCTAAAGATAGGGTGCGCAGGTTGCATGCAGCGTCATGCGCGCATAGGCGGAGCTATCGGGAGGAGGCGCGGCCGGGGGTGGAGCTTAGTGGCGGCCGTGCGCAGACGACGCAGTTCGGTCAAACGCTAGTGTGAAACCAGCCTAAGAAAAAAAAAATATTTGAAAATTTTAAAGCCTCACAACACTTATCCCACACTGTGAAGACCATAAATATACAAAGATGCCAGAATAGCTTTTTTTTTTTTTTTTTTTTTTTTTTTTGTCATGCTGCCAAAAAAGTAATGTGTAACACAAAATGGTACCAGTAAAAATCGCTAGATCGCCCCCATAAAAACAAGTTGTAACACCAATCGGTTGATGGCAAATAAAAGAAAAAAGTTATAGTTCTCAGAATCTTAATTTTTAACATACATTTTTTAAAAGCAAGAAGACATAAAAGCATTCACAATTGGATTTCTTTAGAAGTTAATCCGCAGCGTAAAGACACCGGATAATCTTTACTGGTCAAGGACTGATGTGAAAACACGATCCAAACAACAATGGTGGCTTATAGCAAACAGTGTGTGGAAGTGCTGTGGTGCAGGAGACCTTATTCCACTGCTAGACTGCAGAGGTGGCCGGTAACCTAGACAACAAGCCGTAAACAATCACATTAAAAGCCTTCACTTTTTGAGACTCTTTAAGAGGTATTTTGATTGTTTTTACAGCACTTTGCAATGTTGCCTATTTAACAAGATGAGACAAATTATAATTCTAAACCCTTTGATTCTAATGAACAAATCAGTGTTCAAAAGCCAACTTGGCATTTTAACTGTAAAAGCCGTCAATCGGAGATCTTTCTTTTCTTCTACAGCAAAAAAAACGGACACATTTTCATTAGTGTGTGGTCCACTTCTCAGTCTATTGGACTGAGCATTTTTACCCTCAGAGTGGTGTCAATTTTCCTAGCATGCAAAAATAATTTTAAGTGTCTACTACCCCTTTAAGAAAGTAAACGGACACTGCTCGGATGAAGATGTTCTGTCTGCTTTTTCACTGACCCATTGATTTGAATGGGGGAGTCACTCTGATCAAAAATGGATGTTTGTTTGGGTTTTTTTTTTTTGTGCTTAAAGGAAAGATAAAAAAAAAAAAAAACACTCCAGGCTACGATGGGGATTTGTTCTGTCTGTGAAAAGCTGCCCTCTGTATGAGGCTTAAAAGTGTAAAAAGGATTTGTTTTTCAGTGTTTTTATTGAACATTTTATAAAACATTAATACTGAAACAATAGTACAGAAGTAAAAAGCATTATTAGACATGCTTTACAGTTATAGCAAAATAATATATTTTAAAACCGTGATTTAAAACACAGTTGAGGAGTTCCATGTCGGATGGGTGTATAAACCGATGAGCAAACGAATAAACATACAAATATTTGTAAACAGATGACATGTATTTGTCAGAATTTAACTGGATTATATCCAGTACCACAATGAGAACCAGATAGCAAGTTATGGCGCAATACTTTATTTTTTAGGAATAGCTGGATTGGAAAAAAGAAGGGAAGGGAGAGGAAGAAGGGAAGGAATGGAAAGGAAGGGGTGGGGGGATGGGGGGTTAATTTATATTTTCCCAGTGAGACCACTTATTTATGAACTTTTTGGTTTGGTTATTTGCGATAGCAAATTTTATCTCATAGTCCTTATGGAGTTTGATTCTTTCTATAACATCCGAGTATGATGGAGGGAATTGGTTTTTCCAATTATAGGCTATCATGTTTTTGGTGACTAAGAGGATGTGTATTATCAAAAAGATTTTGTCAATTTCTGTGGTTGGGAACTCCAACGAGAGTAAAGCTAACTGAGGCGTGAGCTTAATTCGTCTGCCAATAATTTTATTAATTAGATTATTAATTTCAGACCAGAGTGGAGACAATTTAGGGCAATTCCAAAACATATGGAGAAGATCCCCTCTATGACCGCAATCTCTCCAACAAAGAGAAGATGTGTTTTCACTGAAATGGGCTATTCTGGCTGGAGTGAAGTACCATCTCGAGAAAACTTTATATTGAGTTTCTTGAAGAGACATGGAGAGGGTAGATGAGTATGAGGTTGTAATTGCGTCTTCCCACTCTTCACAAGATGGATTTATTTTGAGTTCCTCTTCCCATTTTTTGTTGTATGCATTTTTGGTGAAATCTGAGTCCTGATTTAAATAATCATAAATGTAGCTATGGCTCCAAAAAATTTTGTGTTCCAAGTTGGAAATCATGTTTAAAGAAGCTTTAGAGATTAAAGGTTTTTGTCGAAGCCAGGGAACTATCTGATCCTTTAAAATTAAATAGTGTCCGAACATTGAAGAGGGAATTTTAAATTTGTCTTTTATAACAGAGAACTGCAGTAAAGCTGTACCATCATATAAGTCACCCAATTTTTTGACTCCAAACTCTTTCCAAGACGGGTGTGGAATTTGATTTTTAAGTGATAGCAAGGTATCCAGGGACATATTTTTAAAATTGGTAATTTTGTCTGAACTATTTTTAGTGTAGGATAGTTTCTTCCAAGCATGTGTTGTGGCTATAAAAGTAGGATGAGCCATTGAGTCAGGGAGTTGATTAGACATTGTCTTGATGATGAGGCCGCGAAGCGGTTTATTGTTATTTAATGATATTTCGAGGTCTAGCCAGGCTGGAGAATTTTTTGGGGAAAGCCAATAAAGACTATGCTTGACTAGCATGGCATGATGGTGATTTAGAATATTTGGTATACCCAAACCTCCATGGGATTTTTTCGTGTAACCTATTGTTTGTAAAGTTCTAGGTTTTTTATTGTTCCAGATAAAAGTTTTTATTGATTGTTGAAGATTTTTAACTTGGGGATAAAGAAATTGGGAGAGGAAGAGAACCCAAGACGTATAAAATTTTTGGGAGGGTGAATATTTTGATTGAGAAAATTCTACCCCACCATGAAAGTTCTCTTTCTCCAAATGAGTTTGAATCCAGATTGATAATTTTGAGCAAGTTATTAAGATTTGTGACGACCATTTTTTTAAGGTTTTTTGTAATTGTGATACCCAAGTAAGTGAATTCTCCCTTTGCCCAGTTAATGGAGGAGAAGCTTTTTATTTCTTCAATCACAGGTTTGGTTATGTTGATTGGTAATAGGGTGGATTTTTTATTGTTTATTTTAAAGTTGGATAATGTTGAAAACGTCTCCAGCAATTTTTGTAGCTCTTTTATAGAACCTACTGGATCAGATAAAGAAAGAAGGATATCATCAGCAAATAAGCTGATTTTGTGTTGACGATTTTTAGTATTTATACCCTTGATTTTTTTATTTTCCCTTATTTCCTGTGCAAGGGGTTCTAGAGCCAGAACGAACAGAAGTGGAGAAAGGGGGCATCCTTGTCTTGTCCCATTGGAAATGGGGAAGGTACGGGAAATATGATTGTTACACACCACTCTGGCTTTAGGATTGGAGTAAAGAGCCATAATAGTTGTGAGTGATTTATTGTTGAAGCCAAATTTTTTTAATGTTTGATTCATAAAGGTCCAATCGAGCCTATCAAAGGCTTTTTCTGCGTCAAGTGACGCTAGTAAAGTGGGGATTTTGGTAGAGTTGGCTAATTTAATTAAGTTGATGACCCTTCTGGTTCCATCAGAGGTGTGTCTGCCTTTAACAAAACCAATCTGGTCGTTGTTTATAAGTTTGGGTAAAATCTGGCCCAGTCTATCCGCTAAAATTTTTGCGTAAATTTTCAAATCTGAATTAATGAGAGAGATAGGTCTATAATTCGACAAAGACTCGAGGTCACCTTTAGGCTTCGGTATTAGTATCACTGAGGCTTCTAGCATTTCAGCAGGAAATGAGCCTGTATCCGATGTTGTATTAAATAGTTGCGTGAGATGAGGTGTTAATACGTCGGAAAAGATTTTATAATAGTCGTTACCAAACCCATCGGGACCCGGAGACTTTGCCGATTTCAGTTGGGAGATACAATTTCTGACTTCTTCTATGTTGAACGGGGACGTTAAAAGGGTTAAGTCTTCATTTTGTAATTTTGGAAGGCTAATTGATTTTAAGTAGGCGGAGATGGCTTTTTGTTTTCCCTGAGGAGTAGGGAGGGGGTTTAGGTAATAAATTTTTTCATAAAAATTTGCGAATTCGTTAACCACATCCTGTGGGTGGGACAGATAGGTTCCTTTTTCTGATTTAATTTTGTCAATTCTATTCCGGATTCTTCTCTTTTTGATTCGGTTCATCATGAATTTCAAAGGTTTATTCAGGGAAGTGTATAATTTGTATTTATTTGTCTTAATCATCTCGTCATATGATGAAAAAATTTGAAATTTTAGGTCTTGTCTAATTTTCGCAATTTCATTTTGGAGAGAGGGAAGGGGAAGAGAGACCAATTTGAGTTTCGATTTTGCTTTTAAGTAGAATTTGTAGTTTCTCAGTTTCTGCTTTTTTCTCTTTCTTCTCCCTAGACAAAATCTGTATTAGGAGGCCTCTGATAACTGCCTTGTGGGCACACCATCTAATAGCTGGGCTTATATCCTCAGTGTTGTTCTCCTCAAAGTAGAGTTTGATGTTTGATTCTATAAATGATTTGTGTAATGGATTGTTAATTAGGTAGGAGTTGCATTTCCACAGAATTTTGTTTTTAAATGGGGGTCCCAAAACAAGATCCGCTATCACTGGAGAATGGTCTGACAGAGTTCTGTCACCAATGACAATTTTCTCAAATCTTGTTAAAGAGAAAACGTTGGTGACGATGAGGTCGATTCTTGAAGCGGTTTGATATGTTTCAGAGAAATGTGTATATTCTCTGGAAGAGGAATTGACACACCTGAAAACGTCATACAACTCGTTTTGGGATAACCAGTTATTGATATTGCCATGGCATGTTCTGTATTTAGAGGAGGAGTCAATGCGTGAATCTGGAACTGCATTAAAGTCCCCTAGAAAGATAACTTCACCCTTTTTGATTTTATTGGTTTTGTTAATCAATTTGTTCAAAAATTTTGTTTGATTTCTGTTTGGGGCATATAAGTTTACAATTGTGCAGAGTTGATCATTAATACGACCAATCAAGATATGAAATCTTCCATTTGGATCGGGAATTTCCTCAATTAGGGCAAAGGGGATACTGTTTTTTATGATGGTAATGACTCCTGCTTTACTTTTCTGATTACATGCTTTAAATATATGTGGGAATTTTTGGTGGGAAAAGGTGGGGTGATTTTCAGATTTAAATTTTGTCTCCTGGATACATATGACATCCGCTTTGGATTTATCCAATTCTTTCCAAAGAGCAAATCTTTTCTAGGGTTATTTAGACCCCTTACATTGTATGACATAATCTTGATACTCATGTTGGATTGTTAGAGTATGAATTAGGTCTATGGAAGAAAGTGGTCTCACTGGGAAAATGAAGTTGTACTGCGCCTTGATAGAAAAGAAAAAACAATCGGAATACCAATTATAATTATAAGCGTTACGCCTAAACAAATGCAAGTAGCAAATATAGGAAGATAGTTCACCTCAAAAATTAGATGAACTTTACTAGGGAGGTGTTTCAAATTAGGAGTAGAGGGAAATCCTCTTAAAGATACAAGCCATTAGTTTTGACTTATACCATATCTCTTAAGGCAAAAGGAACGTTTGAGGATTCTCAACGAAGACCTTTATGGTTGGGTCCCTTATTTCTTAGTGTGGAGATGAGATCAAGCCCCTCCTCCACAGAAAAAATTGGGATTGTTTTCCCATTTAGGTAGACTAGAAGTTTTAGTGGAAAGCCCCATCTATAGGAAATTCCTTTTTCCCTGAAGAATGACGTGACCTCATTAAAGGTTTTCCTAGATTCAAGGGTGTCTTTAGAGAGGTCGGTGTAAATTTTTAAATTTTGGAAAGGTTCTGGGAATGTTTTCTTTTCTTTAAGATATTGAAAGATTTTTTCCTTCGTTGCATAAAAATGCATGCGCAGGATGGTATCCCTCGGAGTATCCTGTGGAATTGAACTAGGTCGAGGGAGTCTATGTATCCTGTCGATATTCAGGTCAAGATTTGTTAAAGAAGGAATAGCTTTTTTGAAAATGGAGCGAGCATGTTCTGCTAGATTATCCGGGGTGATGCTCTCAGGTATGCCTCGGATTTTAAAGTTATTCCTGCGGTTACGATCTTCCAGATCAGCCAGTTTAATTCTGAGCCTTTTGACCTCATTGGTCAGATTATAAATCTCAGATGATGCTTCTAAGGCAGTTTTTTCGACCTCTGACAGCCTCTCCTCTTGATCCATGAATTTTTTGTTTAATTGATCAAAGGAACTTTGAAACATTTTTGCTTGTTCCTCAAAGTTTTTTTTCATATTTTCATTTATTTTTGTAGCTAGGTTGGTCATGAATGCTTCCACTTGCTCCAACATTGGGCTGGGAGAGGGAGCATTCAAAGGTATAGAGGAAAGGCCTGAGGAGGCCGGTATTGTTTCTAAATTTGGTTTGTGCCTATGTTTAGCAGGGGTGGAATTGGGTGAGGTTGAGGAATCGCTTAGGTCATCATCCTCACTACCCTGAGAGCCTGGGAATTTTTCCCCCCAATCCCCCGGTTCTTTTCTTTTAGCTGAGACGGAGAGGTCCATACTTTCATGCATGGGGGATGATTGAGTAATGGATAGTGGGGCATGTTGAGTTTTGTTTTGATGAGGTTTTGCTGTATCTGCATAAAGTACAGATTTTTTGTATTTTTTGTCACTTAGGCGCGGTAAAGATGACTTTATGTCAGTCTTTAATGGGGATCTCGACCTGGTGGGGCTGATCAGATTGGTTTGATCCTTAGAAGGACTGTAATTGGAACGCAAATTATTTGTTTTGGACTCCTTTTGTCGTTTTGGGGAATTATTAACAGTTTTTTGAGAGTTAGGTCGATTACTCATTTTGAGAAAAATATGTTACTTAAATTCAATACAGAATACAAAGTATAGACAAATGAAGGTAAAGCTGTGAGGGGTTGACCTTTCAGATAAGTGTATATGTAGATTGGTTGTGTAAAGTGAGTGTATATTTAGAATTAAATATTAAACTTTAGAAACATACAGTTAAATGTAAAGCTATTTAAGTTGACCTTATCAAGTTTGTGAAAATTAAACTCACCAAATGAGCATATTATGTACAATCAATTGTAAAACGTTGACTGTGCTAATATAAGTATTCTGACTTATACAACCTGTAATTGAAAAGTATGAGTCACAGAATATATGAAAAATAAAGCTATTATTATAGCTCTAGGTTTGGTATATCAATATAGACAGGTATTCCAGCTTTATATTGGTATTAAAAGCCTGGGTAAAAACAGAAAAACAAAGACAGTGTTGCTGAAAATGAAGATGAGAATTAACTGTTATGCGAGTCAACCGGGGAACCACCAAGTGAGCTCCAGATAAAGTTGGGAGTAAATAGATAACTGTAAAATAAACTATAGAATTTATTCCAGAACTATTCAGGTGGTATTAGTAGTAAAGCAATCATAAAACATTAATCGGAAGCCTATAAATTGCTAAATATATGGAGATTGCTGATTTAGCTCTATATTAGACTTTATAGTATGTAGAGTGGAATTACCTATATTTTCTGAGTTTGGTAAAGTTAATTCCTTTAGGGAAATAGGATTGGAGCCAATAACGTTAGTGGTGATGGAGGTGAGAACTGATTTTGTGAGAGTCAACAAGGGTGACTATCAGTGAGCTCTCACTAATATTGAGAGAAATTAGATATCTTAGTAGATCTACAGGATCTATATATATGTTATTAGAGTACAAAGGGAGCCAGGAGGTCTTGCCCTTAAAATAGAAATTATGTGGTGTTCTAAAAAACACAATAAGTAGACAATAATACTGATTATAGTGATGCAGGCGCCTGTGGTGAAAAGCGTTTGTGTGACTGCAGAGCGTTGCGCCCAACAGGATTAGGGATACGATCAGTACGCTTGTAACACCACTTTTAACTGGGCTATGTTGCAGCGAAGCAGGTTATTTCTCCTGGAGACCTGTTCGTCTCTGCTGCAGAGCGTTGCTCTAGTCTTACTTGTTTGAGACTGCAGATCGTTGAAGTGAAGAGCTCCGATGATGGTGTAGGCAGCTGGTCACTGATTCACGGCTGCAGATAGAAGTGACAGCCGCTGTTTGTGGTAAAGTGAGCAGCTGCAGCACGGAGCTGCTGTTTTAATCTGATGACAGAGGGAGATCCGGAGAGGAGTATGCTGGATTCCTGTGAAGGAAAACTGCGGGGGGACCACCTCTAGGGATCGCCGTTCTGGAGTAGCTCAGAACCGCTGAGCAAGAGGCGATGACGGCGCCCGCAGCTGTAGGAAGTGGATCCCGAGAGCCGCTATGACGCCGCGATCGACGTTGAACTCAGGCGACGGAACAAGCAGCGATCCGAAAACGTCGCTCCCTGGGCAATCCTGGGTAGTCCTCTTTTGCGTTCCGCTGTGTCTGAATGGATCTCTACCTCCACAGAGAGGCGCCCAGCTGCAAGCTGGTGAGCGCCAGTGAATGCCGCGCCGAAGTCCCCGCCACGCAGGAGAGAGGTCTTCAGCGCCGGGTTCTTCCGGAGGGTGCCGGGAAGTGGTCGGGCGCCACCGACTGGTTATATCCGCCGGAGAGACACCTGAGGCGGCTAGAAGGCGGCTACTAAAGCCAGGGATCACCAGGGAACACCGCTCTGAGTGCAGCCCAGGACCGCTGAACAAGGGGCGATGCCGGTGACCGCAACTGTGGAATGTGGGTCCCGGGAGTCGCTGTGCAGCTGCGATCGACGTCGGATTCAGGTGAAGGAACAAGCGGCGATCCGAAAACGCTGCTCCTCGGATAGTCCTCCACTGTGTTCCGCTGAGTCCGACGAATGGATCTCTACCTCCGCAGAGAGGCGCTTAACTGCGAGCTGGTGGGCGCCAGTGAATGCCGCGCCGGCGTCTCCGTTATGCAGGAGAGAGGTCTTCAGCGCCGGGTTCTTTTGGAGGGTGTCAGGAGATGGTCGGGCACCGCCGACTGAATAGGATTCAGGTAAGATGTGGATGGTCTTTTTACCCGGTGTCAGAGTATCGCAGGATCCGGTCTGAGGCTGAATATTTGATCTTGATTGCCTCGGGCCTGTGGAGAGGCCTATGGCCGCATGTATAGGTCGCAGTCAGATCCTGCTAGGCCGCGGGTCGTTGTGGATCTTAAAATGGCTTGATTGCAGAAAGAGTTGGTTCTTTATGAAGCTTGAAGGGAGAAAATGCTAATTTTTGTAGAAAGGAGCTTGTAAGGCTTGTGATGTCGCTGTGAATTGTAGCAATGGAGATTTTCCCTCAGGAGCTCCTATGGCTCACGTCCTGCACACCATGAGGCTTAAGCCACTCCCCGTGTAAAAAGGATTTGTGAGAAGGTAAAAAAGTTACAGAAAAAGTATAAAAGTGATAAAATTGTAAATTACCTACGGGCTGTTTCAGACTTAGAGATGCAATGGGAGATGCAGAAGTCGTCCAAGGCTGAGCGAGCACCTCTAGCTGACTAGATCCGCTGCTGGGCTTGGGGCCCCTGATGTCTTATACTTCTCTTACAAATAATATAATCACATGTTTCAACAATTAGGAATTCCCCTCTCCACCTAGGCAGCTGTTCCTCTCAGGCCTGTTGATATTACATCCATCTAGTGATAAGAAGCCGCTTTATTGGCCTTACACTTGCTCAACTATTTGATTATGAAATGCAGTCCCACTCTGGATATATATTCATGGTCGAAAGTGACACCCTTGAAATTGTTTCAGGAAATGAAGTATTTTTCCCAGAAAATTATTGAAATTTCACGTTTTTGTTACACACGTTTATTTCCTTTGTGCGTATTGGAACAACACAAAATAAACAGAGAAAACGCAAACAGGACATCTTTTCTCACAAACCCCCCAAAATGGGCCGTACAAAATAGTCACTCGCTTACCATAACCATTAACAAGCTTCTTGCACCTTTCACATTTTTTGCAAACTGCTCCAGGTCTCTCATACTTGAAGGGTGCTTTCTCCCAACAGCAATTTTAAGATCTCTCCATGTGTTCAGTGGGATTTAGATCTGAACTTATTGCTTGACACTTCAGAACTTGCCAGCACTTTGTTTCCATCCATTTCTGGGTGCTTCTTGAAGTATGTTTGGGGTCATTGTCCTGCTAGAAGACCCATGACCTAGAAAGCAAACCCAGTTTTCTGACACTGGGCACTACATTGTGCCCCAAAATCCTTTGGTAGTCTTCAGATTTCATGATGTCTTGCACACAGCACACTGTGCCAGAGGCAGAAAAATAATCCCAAAACGTCTTTGAACCTCCACTATATTTTACTGTAGGTACTGTGTTCTTTTCTTTGTGGGCCTCATTCAGTTTTCGGTAAACTGTACAATGATGTGCTTTACTAAAAAGCAGTATCTTGGTCTCATCTCTTTACAAGACCTTTCCCAGAAGGATTTTGGCATAGGCCTCTTTCACACATCCGTTGTGCGCCTGACGGCGCCCTCCGGCATTTTTTTTGTCCAACCGCATCCTGCAAAATGTAATGCCGGATGCGTTTTTTCAGCAGCAGATGGAAGGAAGGGAGACACAGTCATTACTAGTGGGTAGGTGGAGCCCACACAGGATAGAACACCTCAGATTAAAAAGAGTGTTGACCGGCCCCTCCAGCTTGGGCTCCTCCTACTCCAGCTCTCCAGTCTAAAATTTGAGGTCACAGAGGATAGTCGCTGCTGGAGCAGCTCCTCAGAAGAATTTTTTATTTTTATCGGACAGGGACTTGGACCCCCGTGGTCTTGAGGTCTCAGGGGTCTCAGCGCTGCTGGACCCCCACCCCTCCCTTGGCGGATCTGCATTACCCTTTAAGGTGGTCCCTGCAGAACCCTGCCGGCCCTGGGGGATGAGGGTTGCTTCCCTGGCGGGGACGCAAACCGCGCTTCTGGGTCACTGCGTTCCCCGCCATGGGGGGGAAGCTATGGGCACAGCGCCACAAATCCCTGGGGGTCCCTGTGGCGCTCATCTGGGTGAGTACTCAACATTTTAATATGTGTTTGAGTGCTTCAGCGGCTGCTACATGTTTTCAGTGTGGTGATTGTGTACTTTTGTCCGCAGGTGGATGCCTGCAGGACATGGGAGCGGAGAGCAGAGTGAGTCGCGCGCTTTTTTTGAAGCCGGCGGGGGGCGTGGCTTCGCGCTTTCCCGTTCTTTCGTGGGCAGGAAGCGCTCTGAGCGTGCGTTTTACCCTGCCTCTCCTCTTCCGGCTTCTCTCCTCTAGCGCGGCGGCCATTACTGACAGCCTCCTCGGGCTCCTCACTCTCCGCTCTCCCCGACCGACCAAAGGAAGGACACTGCACCGCGGCCAGCTGGGTGAGTCGCTTCTGCCTGTCAGGACAGAAGCTTAACCCCCTCACCCCCACAGCGCAGGGCACCTTTCTGAAGGTACTGCCACACTGAACGCTCCCGCTAACGATAACAATAGCGACGCATACTAATGCGATCGTTTTTGTGATCGTTTTAATGTCGCTAGTAGCTGCCACACTGGGTCATTGCGATGTACAAAACAGCACAATATTTTAGCGATCTCGTTGGCGTTCTTGTTTAGTGTGGCGTACCCTTGCAGACTGTGCTGTCCTGCAGCTGCTACCTCATAAGAGGCACCTGGGGCTCGCACACCCTTTTCATTAACAGGGGTTGTGGGGAGTCTGCGACATTAACCCCTTCTTAGGCGGTTAACCCTTAATTGGGGGACAGCTGGGGTAGCTCTCTAAGAGCATTAACCCTTCAGCGTTCGTTTTTTCTTTACCAAACCACACTGTTCTAGTTACTGACAGGTTTAACCTGCCATATACTGTGTGAGGGCATGTCAGATCAGGGTCCAGGAGGTGCGGACCGTCTCCCAGATCCGCTACAGGATCAGTCTCGCGTATCTGACACGCAGACCTCGACGGCGTCAAGCGCAGCGGTCGGAGGTTTCAGTGATGTCAAAATGGAGGCCCTCGCTCGTTCTATTGATGGCCTGTCTGACCTTCTAGGTTATTGGGTGTCAGCTAGATCCTCTCATGGCAGGAAGCGACACAGGCCGGTGCCTTCCTTCCCGCGTAGCGACTCGGAGATCTCGGGCATGGAGGGTTCCCCTTCAAGCTCAGATGGGGAATGTCCGATTCGGATAAGGAAGATCGGCAGGGACACTCTGCCTCTCTTTTGGGCCGTACAGAGGCTTTTATTGGAGCCATGAGGGAGGCGTTACAGTTACTGGAGGAGGTATCTAGACGTCCTGGTAAGTCGGCCCGGATATTTCAGGAGTCGCATAGGTCACGATCAGCATTACCATCTCTGGATGAGCTTAATGGGGCAGTGGAGAAGGAACGCCTGTGTCCAGATAAACGTTTTCAGGGGACACAGTTTTTTGAAACGCTGTATCCATGTACGACGGAGTTGATTGATAATTGGATTCCGTCTCCTGAAGTGGATGTCCCTTTATCCCAGCTTAGCAAATCCTCATTACTTCCTGTTAAAGGGAAGGCGAGTCTGCAGGATCCACTGGACAGAAAAACGGAGATGGCGGCGAAATCCATCTACGAGGCCGCGGGTCATGGATTCAGAGCAGTACTAGGGTCCATGTGTACTTGTAAAGCTTCCCTGAGCTGGTTAGACCGTCTACGGATGGCGTGGCAAGATGGATCCCCACTATCCGAGGTAGATGGGCTTTTCAAGTTGTTGGAGGATGCAGCCCGATATGGCAGTGATGCAGGTTTGGATACTGCGTCACTGCTGTCCAGGGCGCAATCCTCGGCGGTCACAGTCAGGAGAGCACTGTGGCTTAGACAGTGGACCGGGGACGCGGTTTCCAAGCAAAGTTTGCTATCTTTAGCTTACAAGGGTGGTCAGCTATTTGGATCTGACCTCACGGAGCTGATTTTCAAGGCAAAGGCAAAAGAAACGGCTTTACCGCAGCGAAGAGCTGTGACTTCTGCGTCTGGCAGGCCTAGTGCCGGTAGTAGTCGGCGGTCCTTTCGGTCCAGGGGACGGTTCGGTCAGCCCTCTTGGGGATCGGGTCGTCCCTCTTTTTCAGGAAAAAAGAACTCTCAGAAATCCCGCACTCCCTGGAAACAGAGCTTCCGTCAAGACAAGCGGGAAGCTGACAAAAAGCCCGCTAAGGCGGACTGACGCCAGGGTCTCACTCGAGGGCTCTCGAGTGGGGGGTCGTTTGCTCCAATTCGAACCGACTTGGGCTTCCCGCGTGTCGGACGCCTGGGTGACGCGGGTTGTGTCAGCAGGCTACTTCATAGAGTTTCTTTCTCGACCCTCAGACAGTTTTTGCCAATCTCGCATTCCGTTAGAGCCCGAGCTATTTGCCGCTCTACTGCGGGAGGTCGATTCCCTTCTGCAGAAGGGTGTGGTGGTACCTGTTCCGCCAGAGGACCGGGGAAGAGGGTTTTATTCCAACCTCTTTGTGGTCCCCAAAAAGGAGGACAAATTTCGCCGCATTCTGGATCTCAAAAGATTGAATCGGCATGTCCGCACCCGGAAATTCCGCATGGAGTCGCTTCGCTCCGTTGTGGCGGCCCTGTCGCAGAACGATTTTTTGGTGTCAATCGACATTCGCGACGCTTATTTGCATGTTCCCGTCGGAAGGGCCCACCAACGCTCCCTTCGTTTTGCCATAGGTCAGGACCATTACCAGTTTGTGGCCCTGCCATTCGGGTTGGCCTCAGCACCCAGAGTTTTTACGAAAATTCTGGCACCTCTCATGGTGATTCTTCGAAGACAGGGGGTTACGATTCTTCCCTACCTGGACGACCTTTTGATTGTGGCGTCCTCAAAGGAGGAGGCGGTGACGGCTCGCAATCTATCCCTTCAGCTCCTGGAGGACTTCGGGTGGCTGGTCAATTGGGAGAAGTCGTCTCTGGAACCGTCGCAGTCAATCCTGTTTTTGGGAATGCATTTCGACACGGTATGAGCGGTGGTGTCTCTGCCTCCAGACAAGCAAGCGAGTCTTCTTCGACATGTACAGGTTATGAAGTCTTCGACAGCAATGTCCCTTCGAAGGTGTATGCGCCTTCTGGGTTTGATGGTGGCGTCGATGGAGGCAATTCTGTTTGCCCAATTTCATTCCAGGGCTCTCCAAAGGCTCATTTTGAACCGTTGGGATCGATCGCAGGTTTCACTGGATTGCAGTGTCTTCATCTCCCACAGGGTGCGAGAGTCTCTAGGATGGTGGTTACGTCCGGAAGTGTTATCCCTGGGGAAGTCCTTCCTCCCTCTGAGGTGGTCGGTCATAACCACCGATGCCAGCCTGACGGGCTGGGGGGGTGTCTGGAACAATCTCTGGACTCAGGGAGTATGGTCGTCGGAAGAGTCTGTCCTGCCGATCAACATTCTGGAATTGAGGGCAATTTTTCTTTGCCTCCAACACTGGACGGTCCCTTTAAGCGGTCTACCAGTCCGAGTGCAGACAGACAACGCGACGGCGGTCGCGTATATCAACCATCAAGGTGGAACGAGGAGCTTCAAGCTCATGATGGAGGTGTCTCGGATCCTGGTATGGGCCGAGGCCAGGGTGCCAGCCATCTCTGCGATTCACATTCCAGGAGTTCAGAATATCACAGCGGACTTCCTCAGTCGCGAAAAGATGGATCCCGGAGAATGGAGTCTTCATCCGGAAATTTTTGCACTGCTGTGCTCCCGTTGGGGAACTCCCCAAGTGGATTTGATGGCATCCAGGTTCAATGCCAAGTTACCGACGTTCATGTCCAGGTACAAGGATCCGAAGGCTGTGGCGGTGGATGCTCTGGTGGCTCCGTGGGACCAATTCGAGCTAGTCTATGTGTTCCCGCCGATATCCTTACTTCCTCTGGTGTTGCGTCAGATCAGACTGGAGAGAGTCCCGGCTATGTTGATAGCCCCGGATTGGCCAAGGAGGACGTGGTTCTCGATGCTGGTGTCGCTTCTGGCAGCGCCTCCACTTCCACTCCCTCTTCGCCCGGACCTGTTAACCCAAGGGCCCATTCGTCATCCGACCTGAAGTCTATGCGTTTGACGGCGTGGCTCTTGAGACTGAAATCTTGATCCGTCAAGGTTTTTCAGCCGAAGTCATTGCCACTCTGCGAGCTGCTAGAGGTCCGGCTACTACTAGGATTTATCACAAGACTTGGGAAGCCTTCTTTTCATGGTGTTCGGGTTCTTCTAGGAACCCGAGGATTTTTTCCATTCCCAATTTGTTGGCCTTTTTACAGTTCGGGCTGGACAAGGGTTTGGCAGTTAGCACTCTAAAGAGTCAGGTTTCTGCTCTGTCCTTGCTGTTTCGGAAGGCTATCGCCTCGCGTAGGGACGTACGTTCCTTTTTCGCGGGGTAACCCGTCAGTTTCCGCCGCGGAAGGCGCTTGTGCTCTCCTTGGCGGCTCAATCTTGTCTTGGAGGCTCTTCAACATGGGCCTTTTGAGCCTGTGGACTCTGTTAGCCTTTCTTTGCTCTCTTGGAAGGTTGCCTTCCTAGTGGCGGTCACTTCTTTGAGAAGGGTTTCTGAGTTGGCGGCTCTTTCTTGCTCGCCTCCTTTTCTGGAGTTTCACCTGGATCGCGTAGTGCTTCGCACACGGGGCGACTTTCTACCTAAGGTGGTGTCACAATTTCATGTTAACCAGGATATTGTGTTGCCCTCGCTTTGTCCGGAGCCGAGGAATGCGAAGGAACGGGCCTTGCACACATTGGATTTAGTGCGGGCCTTGAAGTTCTATTTGTCTATTACTCAAAGTTTTCGGAAGTCGGATTCTCTGTTTGTGATTCCAGCAGGTCGTCTACGTGGTCAACGAGCTTCCAAGGACTCTATAGCTCGTTGGATTCGGTCGGCCATTTTAGAGGCTTACCGACTTAAGGGCGAACCTTGCCCGGTTAAGATTCGAGCTCACTCCACGAGGGCTGTGGGTTCATCGTGGGCCTTTCATCAAGGGGCCTCGGCAGCTCAGCTCTGCCGGGCGGCGACCTGTCGCTCCGTCCACACGTTTACAAAATTTTATAAGGTGGACGTCAGTGCTTCCGCTGATGCGGCCTTAGGATGTAGGGTCCTGCAGGCGGCTGTAGTTTAAAGTTTTTTGTTAACTTGTATTTAGCGCTAGTTGCGCATTTATCTAAGTTGTTGGGAATCTGCCTCTGTTGGTTTTTTGCCCACCCTTAATTTTTGGACTGCTTTGGGACGTCCACTAGTAATGACTGTGTCTCCCTTCCTTCCATCTGCTGCTGAAAGACGGATTTTGGTAAGACCTTACCTGTAAAATCCTTTTCAGCGAAGGAAGGAAGGGAGACACAGATCCCTCCCATGGCAGAAGTGTGTTATTGTGTTTTCAGATGCGGCATGACCCTTCTCTGATAGCGATTATCTGGGCTGAGGTCGGCGCGCTAAGGCTCTGTTCCAGCATTGCCAGCTCATCGCAGTGGTCAGGTTCAGTGAGTAGTACCTGGGACTGTGTGGTTTTTTCTGTTATATGCATAACCTGTCTTCTTTTTTTTTCTCTGAAGTTATTCAGAAGGGGTTATGTTGCTCCACTGGTGATATTTGCTCTTCCTTAGCTTGTGTACGGACTGGAGAGCTGGAGTAGGAGGAGCCCAAGCTGGAGGGGGCCGGTCAACACTCTTTTTAATCTGAGGTGTTCTATCCTGTGTGGGCTCCGCCTACCCACTAGTAATGACTGTGTCTCCCTTCCTTCCTTCGCTGAAAAGGATTTTACAGGTAAGGTCTTGCCAAAATCCGTCTTTTTTCCATTGACTTTCATTAGCGCCGGATTGTGCCTGATGTCTTTGCGTTGTACCCGTTTTCTCCTTCGTCTCATTGGGGGACACAGGACTGTGGGTGTATGCTACTGCCGCTAGGAGGCTGACACTAAGTAAACATAAAAAAAGGTTAGCTCCTCCTCCGCCGTATACACCTCAGCACTGGCCGCAGGCAAACCCAGTTCATGCTTAGTGTCTGTTGGAGGCACACGTCTGGTTCCTTCCAGACCATTTTTTTTTTTTTTTTTTCTTTTCCCCACGAAGATTTGACAGGGGCGACGGACCCTATTGAAAGGGTCCGATCTCCCCAAAACATCAACGGGCGAGCACGTGGAGTAAAGCCTCCACGTATCCTCTCCCGCGACGTGGGACACTAATGCCGGACTCAGCCCTGACCACCCTAGGGTATCGAAACCCTAGGCTGTACAGAGGCAGTAAATAGTCCGTGCGGCCCCCACTGCACCACCAAGGCAAGACCGCGGTGCTGCAAGGAGGCGGATGGTCCCTCTCCTCACCCCCTGAAGGGGTGATGGAGTTAGGGTGCCTGCACCATCCTCACCCCCTTTTTTTCTGGGAAGCCCCTCTCTAATCACTGCGAGAGACGCTGGGGCTGGGCCGCGGGCTGGGATCTGGAGGCAGTGCGGGGGTAATTCGGCGTTCCAGAGAGGGGCGCGTTCTCGGGCTCCTCCCCCAGCAGCGTCACTTCCGGCGGGCCCGCCCCCCTGATCCCGAGTGGGCGCCGCCGAAAATTTAGGCCGCGGCTTCGGCCAGCGCTAGGCCGCGGCCTGAAATTTAGCCCCCGGCTTCGGCCGGAGACTAGGCCGCGGCAGGAAATTAGGTTCCCGGCTTCTGCCGGCGCTAGGCCGCGCCCCGCGACCCCTCCCCCTAGGGCTCGTCTATTTAGGAACGCCTCCCTGAAAGGGGAGCGCGTTTTTTGGAAGTCTGGAGCTTCCATCTTCCTTTTTACGCCACACGGTCCAGCAAGTGAGGGGAAAAATCGTTCAAGAACGTTCGGGGAATAGGAGCAGGGACAGTGGTTCACCCGGCTTCACTACGCCTCAGGAACCTCCGGCCTGCAGGGGCCGCGCTCTTACCAGGCAGACGCATGGGAAGCGAACCCATACTGCGTCGCCTATGCCGTCCGGGGCCTCGGCATCCTTTAGCTCAGTTTCTCGCTCTCCCTCTCCTTTGGAGGCAAGTGATCAGTATTCAGATTCTGATTCTGAAGGGTCCCTCAATCTAGAGGCACCGTATTGTCAGGAGACAATTGACAGTCTGATTGAAGCTGTCAATCAATCCCTGGGGATGGAGGATGAATCCACTTTGGCCTCTGGTCATAAGGTGTCTTTCAAACGAGCCAGACAAACTCATAAGGTTTTTGGTGCTCATCCTGAGTTTGAGGAGCTGGTGCAGCGCCACCGAGAAAAACCGGACAAGCGCTTTGCAGGACAAAAAGCCCTTAATACCAGATATCCTTTTGCTCCCGAACTTCTAAAGGTGTGGGCAGAATCTCCTACAGTCGATCCTCCTGTATCGCGTTTAGCGTCTAAAACGCTTCTCTCCCTTCCTAATGGTTCCTCGATCAAGGATCCAACGGATCGTCTGGTTGAAAGTTTGGCCCGCTCAGTGTTTGAGGCATCAGGCTCTGCACTCTCTCCTTCTTTTGCAGCGACTTGGGTTGCTAAGGCCATGATATCTTGGTCGGAGTCTCTAAATAGAGCCCTTCACGGTATAGAGGTGCCTTCTGAGGTAACGGAAATCTCCAATCAGATAGCTCTTGCAGGTGATTTTTTAATTAACGCTTCTATGGATGCGGCAAATTGCGCGGCATTAGCTGCAGCTAATGCGATTGCTATCAGGAGAGCTTTGTGGTTGAGGACTTGGCGAGCGGATTCAACCTCAAAGAAATCACTTACGTCTTTACCCTATCAGAGCGGCCGATTATTTGGCGAGAAGTTGGATCAGCTAATATCTGATGCGACAGGAGGAAAGAGCAATTTCCTTCCTCAGCAGAGGATTAGACAGCCTTTTCGCCGACAGCTTCAGCCTCGCTTTAGGGCCTTTCGTAACCCAGGTTGGACCGCGCCAGCCACCTCCAGCGGCTCAGGTCGACCTAATCAGGCCAGAGATCGCCAAGTCTCCTACAAGACCAACCCTTTGGGAAGAATGCGATCTCAACAGCCAAGATCTAGAGGGTCTAAATCACAAAGATTTTCGGATAAATGACTGGAGGCAGAATCCGGTCAATTTATCCAGAGTAGGCGGCCGCTTACTCTGGTTTCGCCCCGCTTGGCTATCAATTACTCACGACAAGTGGGTCAGGGAGTTAGTTTCCTCGGGGTACAAAATAGAATTCATCAATCATCCGTCAAATCGATTTTTTCTTTCACGCCTTCCCAAAAAAGAATCCCGTGTTCACGCCTTATTCAAGGCGGTCGAATCGCTTCGGCGCAGCGGGGTCATTGTTCCTGTTCCAGAGGTCGAAAGGGGTCAGGGGTTTTACTCCAATCTGTTCATAGTACCCAAGAAGGACGGCTCTGTCAGACCCATTTTGGATCTAAAACGACTGAATCAATTTGTCAGAATTCGACGGTTTCGAATGGAGTCTCTACGATCGGTTATTGCAGCCATGGAAAAGGAGGAATTTCTAGCATCAATAGACATTCAGGATGCCTATCTTCACATCCCCATATTTCCTCCTCATCAAAGGTTTCTTCGGTTTGCCATCGGCAGCCTTCACTTCCAGTTCACAGCTTTGCCGTTCGGACTAGCCACAGCCCCCAGGGTGTTCACAAAGGTTATGGCTGCCGTTGTGTCCATTCTGCACTCCCGGGGGATAGTCATTTTGCCATATTTGGACGATCTCCTCATCAAGGGTCCGTCCTATCAGGCTTGCGAGAAGAGTGTCAGCATTACGCTAGACACCCTTGCTCGCCTGGGGTGGCTGGTGAATCTAAAGAAATCGTCTCCCGTGCCATCTCAAAGGATCACCTTTTTAGGAATGATTTTCAACACTGCTCAAGGGTTGATAACTCTTCCTCAAGAGAAGGCTATAGTTCTCCGTCAGGAGGTACGGATCCTTCGCCAGCCAATACCTCACACCATCCGGTTTTGTATGAGGGTCCTAGGAAGGATGGTGGCAGCGATAGAAGCCATTCCATTTGCCCAGTTCCATCTCCGCTCCCTTCAACATGCTCTCTTGGCAGTATGGAACGGGAACCCTTACTCGCTCAATTTTCAGTGCCGTCTGTCCCGGCAGGTCAGACAGACGCTTTCGTGGTGGACAAGGGATGTCACTCTTCGCCAGGGGCGATATTTTCCTCCAGTCCATTGGCTGATAGTCACAACGGACGCCAGCCTTCTCGGATGGGGAGCAGTGTTTCGTCACTATACAGCTCAGGGGACTTGGTGTCGGCAGGAAGCGAACCTCCCAATCAATATTTTGGAGATCCGAGCTGTTCGGCTGGCTCTGAGGCGTTTTCACCATCATTTGGCGGGCCGCCCTGTCCGAATACAGTCGGACAATGCCACAGCGGTGGCATACATAAATCATCAGGGGGGTACTCGCAGCAGAGCAGCCATGCGCGAGGTAGGACACATTCTATCCTGGGCAGAAAGAAATCACTCTGTGATATCAGCGGTCCACATTCCAGGCGAGAAGAACTGGGCAGCGGATTTTCTCAGCCGTCAGGGGATAGCGTCAGGGGAATGGTCGCTACATCCCGAGGTTTTCCAGCAGATATGCCTACGTTGGGGAACCCCAGATGTGGACCTGATGGCCTCCAGGATAAATGCCAAGGTGCCCAACTTTGTCTCCCGGTACCGAGATCCGCAGGCAATTGCAGTGGATGCCCTGGTTCTACCATGGAATCAGTTTCATCTTCTGTACTTGTTTCCACCAATGGCTCTACTCCCAAGGGTGATCAGGAAGATCAGGTTAGAGGGGGTACCAGCGATATTGATCGCTCCGGATTGGCCGCGTCGCTCATGGTACGCAGAGCTGGTAAATCTGCTCAGCGACGCTCCCTGGCGTCTTCCAGAACGCGTGGATCTTCTCTCCCAGGGCCCAGTTTACCACCAGAACTTAGCGGTCCTGTGTTTGACGGCCTGGCCGTTGAATCTTGGATTCTGACTAGGGCTGGATTCTCCAAAAAGGTCGCCGCCACAATGGCTAGCGCCAGAAAACCCACCTCGGCTCGTATCTACCATGGTACTTGGAAGGTCTTTTTTGCATGGTGCAGGGAACATGGTTATTCCCCACTTCATTTTTCAATCCCCAACATTCTGTCTTTTCTCCAAGCAGGCTTAGATTCAGGTTTAGCTCCAAGTACTCTTAGGTGTCAAATTTCGGCCTTGTCGGTTCTTTTTCAGCGAAGGATCGCATCTAATTTACAGGTCAAGACCTTTATTCAGGGGGTTGTCCATATAGTGCCCCCCTACAAGGCTCCCTTAGATGTTTGGGATCTCAATCTGGTTCTGGGAGTTCTGCAAGAATCTCCTTTTGAGCCTCTTCAGGAGGTTTCCCTGACATACCTTTCCTGGAAGGTGGTATTTTTAGTGGCCATAACATCCATAAGGCGGGTTTCGGAGCTGGCAGCACTATCCTGCCGAGCTCCGTACTTACTTTTCCACCGTGATAAGGTAGTGCTTAGACCAGCACCTCCTTTTTTGCCTAAGGTTGTGTCCTCATTTCACATCAATGAGGACATTGTTTTGCCCTCATTTTGCCCAGCTCCGACGCACCGAGTGGAGAAGGCTCTCCATACGCTGGATCTGGTGAGAGCACTCAGGAGATATGTATCTCGAACGGCATCCTTTAGGCAGACGGACACGCTGTTTATACTCCCTGAGGGTCGCAGGAAGGGACTCGCTGCGTCTAGGTCAACTTTAGCTAGATGGATACGGGTAACCATTCAAGAGGCCTACCGCATCAGAGGCGCGGTGGTTCCCGCAGGAATCAGGGCTCACTCCACCAGAGCAGTGGGTGCTTCCTGGGCTCTTCGGCATCAGGCTTCGGCGGAACAGGTTTGTAAGGCAGCAACCTGGTCCAGTTTGCATACTTTTTCAAAACATTATAATGTCCATACTCAGGCGTCAGCGGATGCTAGCCTGGGTAGAAGGATTCTTCAGGGCGCGGTAGCGCACCTATGAGCAATGCCTATGTATAATTGCACTGTGGAGTCAGTTTCCCACCCAAGGGGACTGCTTTGGGACGTCCCACAGTCCTGTGTCCCCCAATGAGACGAAGGAGAAATACGGATTTTTGTGTTACTCACCGTAAAATCCTTTTCTCCGAGACGCTCATTGGGGGACACAGCACCCTCCCTTATAGCCGGATGGCTTTGCTTTCTAAGCTAATTTTGTTTGTTTTGGGTCTATATCAGTAGATTTACTTCTGGATATATTGTACCTGTATTAACACTGAGTTTTTTCTTGTTTTAGCCTCCTACTGCTTTTTGCACTAAACTGGGTTTGCCTGCGGCCAGTGCTGAGGTGTATACGGCGGAGGAGGAGCTAACCTTTTTTTATGTTTACTTAGTGTCAGCCTCCTAGCGGCAGTAGCATACACCCACAGTCCTGTGTCCCCCAATGAGCGTCTCGGAGAAAAGGATTTTACGGTGAGTAACACAAAAATCCGTATTTTGTCCGGATCCGGCGGAAATGTACATTCCGGCGGCCGGACAAAACGGAGCACGTAACGTTTTTTTTTGTTTTTTTTTGCCGGAGCCGCCTTATGTGCCTGAAGCGGCGCATCAGGCGGCCGGAAACAATAGAATTCAATGGAACCGGATCAGACTTTTGTGCAATCCGGCAAAAGTCTGATCCGGATTCTGGAAATCAAGGTCTACTACTACTATTACTAGTTTGAACGAGCATCACATGCTTGAATCAAAGTTGTTTACCCACAGTTTTGGAAAGATGTCAACAATTGTGTCCGGCCTATTTTTGGGGTTTTGTGTGAAATTCTGTCCAGTTTGCCTTTTTTTAATAACTGCATGCCGTGTACTCTACTGCACTCAATGTAAGGAGTCACAGCGCTAATATGATCAGGTGTATACCTGAGACAGGTTTATCAAAATGGTTTAAAATAAAAAAAAATAAAAAAAATAAATTTGTGCCCCATAGTAACCAATCACAGCGCAACTTTAATTTTACCACAGCAGATTTTTAATATAAAAATGAACACTAATCGGTTGTTGTGGACAACAGATTGGGCCTCATTTATCAAAACTGTCTGAAGTGTCTTTTTACAACTTTTTTTTAGAGCTGGAAATGATGCTAAAAAAACCTCGAAAGGATGAACAAATTAACTTCGCTGTAAAAGAAACTTCCTATTTGTATTGTGCAATGTGTTCAGTCTTTTGAGATTTTTTTTGAACACTTCAGGATTTCAAGAGACACCAAGCATTTAAAAGATGAAGCGTGTACCAGGGCTGTGGAGTCAGTAAGCCAAACCTCCAACTCCTCAATATCTCCGATCCCACCGCACTGGTCACTACTGAGCATGTGCGTAAAGTGCAGCACAGAGTCATCTCCACTAAAAGCCAAGATCCTTAGATCAGGAACAGAACAGACATTTATAGGACATTTCACAACTTTCCCTAATTCTTAGGACATTTACAGCACATCCTGCATTGTAGTACTGTACACAATGTATTATAACTCAAATAGGAATACCCATTTACGTGACATGATGCACTAGCTCATAACTCAGGATAACTAATATAAATCAAACAGCAAGAGAGTATATTTAGCCCATAATATCACTTATTAATGGCATCTAAAAGCAAAAATTCAAACAGTATCAACACAAAAACTAAAACAGGTAATGGAAACACTCACAGGTTTAAGTATTAATTCAGCTGATGTTTGCTAAACGTATAAACCTATCGTCCCTGGATACATGTTTCCCACCAGGTAGGCAACATATTAATCAAAGATGTTAAAGAATAGAACTTGCATGAGCTGACCAGTGTTGTTCGTGTGTTGTCTCCACCGACCCAACGCACGTTTCGATGTTCTCTTCGTCTCCTAGCTCTCTTGCTGTTTGTACCCAATTATATATCTTAGGAGTCGGTCCATTTTATTCCTACTCCACCAAAATGGACACCGACTCAGAATCCACGACTCCCACTCCATAGCCCTGGCGTGTGCACAATAAGCTTTTTTTTTTTTTTTCCCATTACTATATTAAAAACTCAGGAAAAGAGCAAGAGGCTTTAAATGGAACCTATCAGATCCCTCATATCCTCCAATCCAGCAGCATTCAGCTATGTGCAATTAAACTACCTCCCTAATCAGCCCTGTATGACATAACTAAAAAAGCATTTATAACCTCCGCTTTCCCTATGCTAATGAGGGATATGACTAGTCTATTGGGCGTTAGTTGCCCCATACTAGTCAGCTCTATTTCTTTATCACGCCCCTGTGGGTGTGATAACATAATTTTCACGACCGGCATAATCGCCAACTCATTCCGCCAGCGTCTCTGAAGTCGGCTGTATGAGCACTACGCATGACCAGAAGTCATCTCCTGAACTCCCGGACATGCACAGTGCGCGCCTCTGTAGCCTTGAAGCGTACATCTGGCTTTAGAGACGCACTGCACATCCCTGGAAGCCATCTTCTGAACTCCCGGACATGCACAGTGCGCGCCTCTGTAGCCTTGAAGCGTACATCTGGCTTTAGAGACGAACTGCACATCCCTGGAAGCCATCTTCTGAACTCCCAGACATGCACAGTGCGCGCCTCTGTAGCCTTGAAGCGTACATCTGGCTTTAGATACGCACTGCACATCCCTGGAAGCCATCTTCTGAACTCCCGGACATGCACAGTGCGCGCCTCTGGAGCCAGGAAGCGTACATCTGGCTTTAGAGACGCACTGCACATCCCTGGAAGCCATCTTCTGAACTCCCAGACATGCACAGTGCGCGCCTCTGGAGCCAGGAAGCGTACATCTGGCTTTAGCGACGCACTGCACATCACTGGAAGCCATCTTCTGGACATGCACAGTGCGCACCTCTGTAGCCTTGAAGCGTACATCGGGCTTTAGAGACGCACTGCACATCCCTGGAAGCCATCTTCTGAACTCCCGGACATGCACAGTGCGCACCTCTGTAGCCTTGAAGTGTAAATCTGGCTTTAGAGACGCACTGCACATCACTGGAAGCCATCTTCTGGACTCCCGGACATGCACAGTGCGCGCCTCTGGAGCCAGGAAGTGTACATCTGGCTTTAGCGATGCACTGCACATCCCTAGAAGCCATTTCCTGAACTCACGGCCTTGCACTGCGCACGTACACCCTTCTTCATTAAAAAAAAACGCAGCACACCTGCGTTTCCTCCATAAATCAGATCAGACTCGCGCATTCACGACTTTGGAGGCCCAAAAAATTGGATGCCACAATATATCATCTGATTTTTATGGATGCATTGCAATTCTGTGACATAGGAAACTGTAAATAGCCGTATAAATAATTACGGTAATAGCTTCTGTAAAAAATAACAACTCCTATACAGACCGCATGTGGGTGACTGGTGGAAAAAAAAATCATCCCGCTTTACTGGATAAAATTCTGAACAATTTTTTTTTTTATAAGGTTGTGTGATCCTACCCTGACAATAGTATGCTCCACTAGCTGAGAAATCTTTAGGCATTAATGTCTTTCCTTGGATGTAATTATTATCATTTATTTATTATTCTATCTTTGTGAACATAAATTGATTTTATTATTTTATTTTTTTGTTTTTTAGCCGTTGGACTTGAGAGGTCCATATGACGTTGCCACCTTGTATCCTTATCAATCAGATATACATGAAACTGATTTGTTTTCAGCATAACTTGTACAGGAGATTTTTGCTTTAAAATTGTTTGTCTGAAAGCAAGAGATCGCTTCATGTGCAGAACCACTTGTGATAGAAGCGTTACGTGACACACAGTGGGGTACCGCATTCGCCTTCTCCGGTTGTGCTGGACCACATCACTAATCATGGTGTAGTGTGCGTGCAGCGAGATTCAGATTTGCCGGTTAGAAAATAATGCAAAATGAAGAAGAGTTTTCATGGGAACTAGAAGCATTTACCCACTGATGATGCTGGTTGTGCATACAAGAAATGTCTTTATATCTAAAGAACACTTTGTGAATCTGAACCAAATTCATCTGTATACAGTATTGGTATCAGGGCAGTCCCTGTCTGTGCATGTACCAATAAACTTTCTGGAGCGGAATCGGAAACTCGTTCCTTGGACACAAAATGCATGGTGGCGGCTGAAGGAACGCTGCTTGCCGTCTCCTCTAAGTTGTGTCTTTGGTGAAAAAAAATAAATAATTGTTGAACCTATTTTGGTACATATTAAACGGACTTTGTCATAACCATTTTATATCTCAAACTAATGGCATGCATGTACAGGGACTATCATTCTGATTAAATCCATCCCTTGATTTGTAGAAATCCAGCTTTGAAATCGTATGCAAATGAGCAGCACGTGCTTTACGGTGGGACAATGCACTTCCATCTTTCCACCCTCCAGCTTTATTCCCCACCGTCTGCTCATGTCTGTCTGACAGGTCACTCTTGTTTCAGTGATCTGCCTTCCCTAACCAGAGCCTTCATCAGTGCTTGGCGCTTGTCCTATAAATGCCCAATCACGGGGCGAGATGAAGTATGGCCGCTACTGGAAATTTATGGACAATATTTTACTGCATGTTAAGGATATTAACTCCCATCTTTGTATTATACGTGGCTCTAATTTTAATTACTGGTTTCCTTTTTAAATTGTAATATTAAGAAACTTTTTCTGTGTAAAATCCTGAACCTAACATTAGAGGTTTGCTGTTTGGCTTGCCTGAAAGATCTGCCAAGGCTGCGCTGTCTACCAATTGTCGGGCTGCCCTCTTACATGGCGGTAAGTTCACGTAATATATCCAGTCGGCATCACTAGAGTTGAGCGAATTTTGCAAAATTAGGTTCAGATGACGAATGCTGGCGAATATTGTATTTGCCATAATCGCCGAATGTTATTGGAGTCAATGGGACTAGAGTTTAGCGAATATGTTCGGAAACGATCGTCAAACACAAATTCGTCACGAATAGGGTAGAAAAATGGCACAAATGTGGCAAATTTGGAGTCGACGATAGATTCCGAAATTATTCGTTCAACTCTAAACATCACGTCATATCCAAAACACACCTAAGAGCAGTGCGTTGATGCCCACCACTGATTTCCAGAATGAAGGGGATCTGCAGAGCACTAAATGTTCTGGAGTTTAGCAGTGGAAATCTCTGAGAAAGAACAACCAGATGAGCCAAAGCATAACAATATATTCTATACGTAGTGAAAGGAATTGAAGGGACCCTTTTTCCTATTTAATGCAGAGTTGTTGAGTTCCTCTGTTATTCAAAATAAAAAACTACATTGCCAACTGGGCGTTGGCAGAAGCAGGTGGGCGTGCCCCTGCTCAGTCCCACCCACGCTGTCCAATCAGTACTGATGGCGGGAACAGGCTGGGGAAGACCCTCTTCTGTTCCAGTATGACTGTAGAAATCGACAGATAGCTGCTATGCTAATTCTACACCTACATTCTTCCCTGTGCTACCATCACCAGCCCTTTATATGCTTGGTGTACACTGGCCCATTTATGTGTCACTTAAAAAAAATAAATTGTCACCCTGACTCCTTTTACTTGGACAGTGGGTGATATTTTGTTAATTTGCATGCCCTGTTTGAAGCTGAAAATGTAAAATTTATTCGTAGTGAAGTCCTCGAGGTTGTGATGGTTTTTTTTTTTCTTTTTCATATTGTGCCTTGGCATATTCTCACATAATCCTTTTATGCAAAATTTCCATGAAAACCTTCCAAGTTGGTAAGCAGATGGCACAGCGCTGTTTAATAGTGTGTTTTCATCTTCAGAAACAAGAAAGACGGCCTTCGGCGTCACTTATACTGTGAAGAAACCACAGGCTACAGAAGATGAAGGGGAAGCGGCAGAGCCGGCGTTCAAGAAAGCAAAGAAGGAGTAAAGCTCGTCCGTACCGCGCAGCGTGCTACGTGACTGTAACGAGAGATGACCAGACCGATGATCCAGTATTGGGATACAGCACTAAAACTGTCGATTAGTCAACCAAATTTTGGAAGAAATAAAACAATTTGTCTAACGTTTTTATGCCGGCACAGTGAATAAGTCTCTCTGTCATCAATGTCTGTATGTAGTGTATGGAACGGAGTAAAAGACAGGCTCACACATAGAAAAGTTTAACAAATTTATTGCTAAACTGAATTTTTTTTTTCTCTTTTTGATGAAACCATAAAACAAAATGGAATTGTTGAGATTTCTTTATTTCTGATTAAATACCGAACTCAAAATCCCATCTGTACTGCCTGAGTTTTGTGGCCTCACTCTGTCTAGAACCTGCATTAAAAGGTTTCGGACTGAAAACATGGCAGGGTTTTTTGTTTTTTTTTCCCCCTAAAATGGCTCCACTTTTGTCCGTGCATTGCACGTATAGCAACTCATGTCCATGGAAGCGTAAGGGAGTCTACCTGTATCATAGACAAATCCAATGGACAGGTGTGGTGCAGTTATTGGAAGAAATTACGGTAACCATATTTTTCTTATCCTGAACACCGCTTTAAAGGGAATCTGGCCAGTAGGTTTTTGCTGCTGCATGATGTAGGGCAGAGACCCTGATTCCAGCGATGCATTACTTACTGGTCGGCTTTCCGTAGTTTTGATTAAAACCGTTTTCTCTGTTAGACCTACGAGTTTTCTGAATGCTGAGCACTATAACTCCACAAACGCCACTGATTTGCAGTTTTCTGTCTATGCACAGTGCACACAGAAAGCGGCCAATCTGATAGGGGCGGGTAATACAATAAGACTAGGAAATGGCACGAGACACCTAGTCCTGTAGTGATAATCTCTGGCTGATAAAGCACTGATATTTATTGAAACTACAATAAGCAGCCCAGTAAGTGACACAAAGATGGAATCAGGCTCTCTGCCCCTGCATTATGTTGCTGATAGGTTCCCTTTAAGTGTTGAGAATTAAGCAGTTTTAACAGATATCTATATTTTCTGCCCTGTTAACGGTGCACAATGTCAGTGACTGGCAAACAACAAGTGCACTATAAGCTTTGGTAGCTGTGCACATTATATAAGTTTGTAATGCCATTTTTAAACACTGAGACTCCATAGTCTTCTACAGTACAGGAGAGCAACATATTACAAGGTAGTCACCACTAGGTGGTGCACATTGATCATCCTTGACCATTCTGCTCATCATCCATACCTTTATACACATTATAGTTTTGGCCTTTAAACAAATAATCGCCACTATTCAGGGTCACTGCACAAGATCACGGGCTCACCAAGTGCCTTGTGACCACGTGGCAAGCACTGGAGGCACTACATGATACTTGTAGATCCTGGTTAGTTCGTAAAATATGATTTTAGTTATTCTGCATTAGAAAGAATCCGTACGACTCATTTCCTTGTTCCATTATTTGGTACAGTATATAAAGTCAAGACCTTAATCATCCATCATGTCGTAAATACAGGAAATCAATACAAAATGTACAGAAAATACAATACTGATATACAAAAGATTTTCCAAGTACAAACCTTTCTATTGGCAATCCATTACATTTCTTTCTAGTCTTATCTGGTGTCTCAACCAACCATACTGTGACCATCGTTACTTATGGCCCAGAACCCTGATGCCACTTGGGACATTTTTGGGGTTCTAGACTGTTTCTGTCGCACATTAGCTTGCGGAGAATTCTACAAGTGTGCACAAAAGCCATAGGTGTGCCTTTTACAATGTGTACCTTATATCACTGCATGGGATGTGTGAAAATGTGTCCATTTCCTTGAAGGAGAAGATGTTCGCCAAGGTAAGATTGACTGATTTTGATAAAGTGACACTCCTGACCAAACACATACATGGTCTTATGCAAGATGCACTGAGAGATTCGAAGAAAATCTAATGGATTGGTCTAGTGTCTGGAGCTATTGAGGGGTCTAGTGTCTGGAGCTATTGAGGGGTCTAGTGTCTGGAGCTATTGAGGGTCTAGTGTCTGAGCTATTGAGGGTCTAGTGTCTGAGCTATTGAGGGTCTAGTGTCTGAGCTTTGGTTTTTGGTTTCAGAAAACCCTTTCCATATTGTAACTTCTTTAAAGGTCTTTGTCAGCACAGAATGACTGTTCAAACAAAGCACAGGCTCTCGGTGCTTCATCGGCACAGCCAGTCATTTATATCCACTTTCCCACCTGATTGTTCTCCATCTATTCCACCCTTCTCTGGCCCTATGAAGCCAGAGCTGTCAATCAAATAAGGGTGCAGATGTAGGGAAACCAAACAGGTGGGAAGAGGTATATAAATCATTTGCCTAGACATGAAGCAACAGAGTGTCTGCACTTTGTTTGAACAGTCAATGTGTGCGGACAGTCCCTTTTTGGAAAAACAAACGCTTTTTTGTTTTTTTTTTACTTAAAATCGACCTCACCAGATCCAGCACCAAGTCTCCGTCACTGTCCCCAGTGTCTTTTGTCTGCAGTACTGGCATACTGCAGACAATCGGTGATCTCTGTGGCTCCGAGTGCCTCATGCCATAAACCTGGAGAGCTGCGGATCTCATTGATTGGCTGCAGTACTGTTGACGTGACCTCAGCGCTGCAGACAATAATTGACATTGGGAGCAGCGTCAGGAGAGAGACTGTGCTGGACCTGGGGAGAGTGAGTAAAGTACAGGGTTTTTTTTTTTTTTTTAGAAAAACAAACTGTAACCAGGGGCTAGGCTTTTTTCCTCGACCAGAAAAACCCTTTAAGGCTACACTGGTGGGGCCTACCTAATTTACATCTTGGAAACTAGAGAAAAGGCATTTTCTTTCATTTATCCTTTATACTACATTGTCCCCATGATGAAAAAGCACAATAATGACTTTCGTGGCACACATACCCTCCTTACAAGCTACAGAAGGGGGTAATAAGACCAGAAAATACAGGGCTTCATTTGTAAAAAGCGGTTTAACAATAAATGTCTCCGTTGTCCATAGCAACCAATCACAGCGTAGCTTTCGTTTTTTCACACCAGTTTGAAAATTGAAAGCTGAGCACTGTTGGTGCTATGGGCAACAAATACAATATGACCATTTTGAGGTCCAGTATCTGTCGTTTCTGTCCTATTCCAGCTCAGTGTTCTCCTGGACACATCTGGTGCTTCTAAGCAAACTCCAAAATTTATGTTACGAGTGAGACTGAAACAACTTAATGTTATCCATGTCTTAAGATCACCGGCTCAGTGGATAAAACCCCCTCCGCCTACTGACATTACGTTTGTCTCCTTTATAAGTTAGGTAGCTTCATTGGGTAGGGAGCCGCAAATAAATTGGGCCTGACCTGTGGCAGAAGCTTGTCATTTGTAAACATACGGCCTGGAACACGTCCTGGCATCACCCGCTGTAAGTCGTGTCTACATAGTCCACCACGATGGTTACGTTCCGTAAGGTGGAGCATTTACTCCTACACACAACGTACAATATGTGTGTAATTATCAATCAGGCAGAAGTGGTGTCCTTTATTGTGTTCTAGTAGACACAAGAATTTTTGCCTTCATGGAATTTGTATAAAGCGCAATAATAAACCTAAAAAATACATAAATAAGTACATAAATAAAAATACACAAACATTGAAAAGTGCAAAAAGTTTCAAATAAATAATATGGAATAGTCCTATCTCAAAGCACGTAGCAAAAAAAAAAAAAAAAAGTGCCTGGCGAATGCCATGTCAGAGTGATGCCGGCTGGCAGCGCTGTCAGAACTGCTGGATGTCACAGCTCTTGTATGACTTTTCCTGAAGGCCGTTGAAGATCTCCTTTACTCCATTCTGCCACTGGAGGACGAGCTCCATTGCTGTCTTTCCCGTCTGTCGGCACAATATGAAAGTAATTCAGTTAGGCAGGAAAATATAAAAATCTTTCAAGTGTTTCAGATCAAGTGTAAAAGCGAGACGGATGTAGCCATGATATGTTCACACGGACGGGGCGATACATCACGCAGGAGCTACATACTGCGCCGAGGCTGGAATCACACAGGCAGCTATTCTCAGTAACGTTTTTGATCATAGAGTTGACACAAATTCCAAGGCTGTTCAGTCATTTTTATGTTTTTTTTGCATAAATGTTTAATAAATCTGTCTGAAAAGCTTTATGGCAGTATCTTAACATAAAGGATGCAAAAAAAATTCAGGCACAAGCATCATATTAAACGTGGCCTGATGGCTTTAAAGGGTTGCTCCACTACGTATATCTGTGACCTGCTTTATGGGTTTCGATATTAGATAGGTCTTACCTCTAGATCCCCCACAGATCAGCTGTTCTCAGAGCTGAAAGTCAGTAGTTGAGCTGAACAGCACAGCTTCATCAATGCTGTAGTGGCCGCTGGCAAGTACTGCAGTTTAGGCCCTATTCAAGTACTTAGCAATGGATCTGCAGTACCTGGCAGCGGCCACTAAACAGTTGACAGAGCTGTGCTGTTTAGTCCCACAACTGCTTACATCTGTAAGCACCAACAGCAGCTGATCAAGGTGGTGCCATGTGTTGGACCACCACAGATCTGATACTGATGATCTATTCTTAGGATAGTTAATATAAAAGTAGAAGCGCAACCCTTTAACTTGCCCCCATTACTAAGACCTCGAGCAACCAGCTGTTGTCATTTTTTGCTCATTTCCTCTAAGATAGCTTTTCAATTTATTTTTACTACATTCAGCTGCTAGAATAAATGTTCATCAATGTAATACAAGTACTGACGAGGTCTGACAATGAGAACTGCTGTGTGTAATTGTCTTCCCTGTTAGGGTCCTTTGTGAGGGACTTACTATTATGATGCACACATGCCTTAATAGAGCAGGAATTTTTAGGATGTAACAACACGTAGATTTGGCTTGCAAAAGAAAACTGATCCAAAAAGATAAGGATCACTGGTTTTCCTAAAGTCAGCAGATTGTGGGTGGCAGTAAAAGATCACTTCCATTGTACTGCCCAGAGGAGTTGTACCACAAGGCTGGAGTCACACTACCGCAGAATACTGCCCAGTGCTATGCAAGAAAACATCGCATAGCACTCGACCCAGTGTTAATCTATGGGGCAGCTCACATCACCATTTATTTTCACGGGCGTATTCAGCGTGCGTGTAAAATCGCAGCATGCTGCTATTGTCACCGAGACTCGCCAATGCAAGCCTATGGGCGTGAGAAAAAAAAAAATCGCACAGCACTCGGACCATGCGAGTGCTATCCGACTTTTACGCATCGGAGTCCTTTGAAAAGCCGGCAATTCATGTGACGTGTTCTGTAAAATCACAGCAGGAGCTGACAGCATAGAAGAGATGGATTACATACAGTAAATACAAATAGAATAGGTAGATATATACACTGCTCAAAAAAATAAAAGGAACACAAACAGAATATAACTCCAAGTAAATCAAACTTCTGTGAAATCAAACTGTCCACTTATGAAGCAACACTGATTGACAATCAATTTCACATGCTGTTGTGCAAATGGAATAGACAACAGATGGAAATTATTGGCAATTATTAAGACACACTCAATAAAGGAGTGGTTCTGCAGGTGGGGACCACAGACCACATCTCAGTACCAATGCTTTCTGGCTGATGTTTTGGTCACTTGAATGTTGGTTGTGCTTTGACACTCGTGGTAGCATGAGACGGACTCTACAACCCACACAAGTGGCTCAGGTAGTGCAGCTCATCCAGGATGGCACATCAATGCGAGCTGTGGCAAGAAGGTTTGCTGTGTCTGTCAGCATAGTGTCCAGAGGCTGGAGGGTCTACCAGGAGACAGGCCAGTACACCAGGAGACGTGGAGGGGGCTGTAGGAGGGTAACAACCCAGCAGCAGGACCGCTACCTCCACCTTTGTGCAAGGAGCACTGCCAGAGCCCTGCAAAACGACCTCCAGCAGGCCACAAATGTGCATATGTCTGCACAAACGGTTAGAAACTGACTCAATGAGGATGGTCTGAGTGCCCGACGTCCACAGATGGGGATTGTGCTCACAGCCCGTGCAGGACGCTTGGCATTTGCTACAGAACACCAGGATTGGCAAATTCGCCACTGGCGCCCTGTGCTCTTCACAGATGAAAGCAGGTTCACACTGAGCACATGTGACAGACGTGACAGAGTCTGGAGACGCCGTGGAGAGCGATCTGCTGCCTGCAACATACTTCAACATGGCCGGTTTGGCAGTGGGTCAGTAATGGTGTGGGGTGGCATTTCTTTGGAGGGCCGCACAGCCCTCAATGTGCTCGCCAGAGGTAGCCTGACTGCCATTAGGTACTGAGATGCGATCCTCAGACCCCTTGTGAGACCATATGCTGGTGCGGTTGGCCCTGGGTTCCTCCTAATGCAGGACAATGCCAGACCTCATGTGGCTGGAGTGTGTCAGCAGTTCCTGCAAGATGAAGGCATTGAAGCTATGGACTGGCCCGCCCGTTCCCCAGACCTGAATCCGATTGAGCACATCTGGAAAATCATGTCTCGCTCCATCCACCAACGTCATGTTGCACCACAGACTGTCCAGGAGTTGGCAGATGCTTTAATCCAGGTCTGGGAGGAGATCCCTCAGGAGACCATCCGCCACCTCATCAGGAGCATGCCCAGGCGTTGTAGGGAGGTCATACTGGCACAGGGAGGCCACACACACTACTGAGCATCATTTTGACTTGTTTTAAGGACATTATATTACACTTTAATTTTGTGGGTGACTCCAAATCCAGGCCTCCATTGGTTAATAAATTTGATTTCCATTGATGATTTTTGTTTGATTTTGTTGTCATCACATTCAACTTTGTACAGAACAAAGTATTCAATGAGAATATTTCATTCATTTAGATCTAGGATGTGTTATTTGAGTGTTCCCTTTATTTTTTTGAGCAGTGTATAATATGACTTAAAAAAATTAAACAATGGCAGACTCATCAGAGATGATCCTTCCCATGGTGGACGCTTACAGACACATTAGAAATTCATTACGGTGAAATACAGAAATGAGCTTATGATTAAAATCCATAAACGGTTTTAGCAATTTTTCTAGGATGTGTTATTGAGTGTGCCCTTTATTTTTTTACGCAGTGTATATACATATATATGTGTGTGTCACTGACATATATATCTACTATATAATCGTCTAATTCTGTCTGTAACTGAAATCCCGTGTTGTTGATTGGTCGTGCCTGGCCGGACGCGACCAATCAGCGACAGGCGCAGTCTGGCCGCTAATTGGCACAGGATTTGAACCACGCATGCCACCGCTATCAACGGCGCTAGCCGCTGATCTCCCGAAGGTAGCCGCGGGTCATCTCCTGCCCCATGAAGGTCAGCGGCGACGCAGCCGGGAGATGACCGGCGCCAGCCTGTCATCTCCCTGCTGCTCGCAGCGGAAGTATCCCGACCAGCGGCCTCCACGTAAACCCCAGCAGCAGCCTCCACGTACACCCCATCAGCAGCAGCCTCTATATACCCCAGCAGCCTCTATATATACCCCAGCAGCAGCAGCCTCCACATACACCTCAGTGTTATGTTTCGGCAGCTGAGGAGTGCAGGCAAAAAAGGAAATACACCAACTTTACTAATTTCAAAAATGCCTGAGATCACACGACCTCTTCCACCTAAATTAGTTCTCTGGTGTAACAAAATCAAAACAGCAGCCACTGAAAAAAACTGGAAAAAGCAAAAGTACAAACATCAGTGGCTGAACTAAACTGAGAGAGGCAAAAGCCCCCGGAGGGGACCCTGAAGGCCCCCACAGAAGTGCAGGACAAAATGCAAAAATATAGCACAAAAAACAAAAAGAAGAAAATGTCTTATCTGTTAGCAGGAGATGCAGACACGACACAGCAGGCTACAAGGGAAACAGGAATGAAGGATTCAGACCAGAACAATTGATCACCGGCAACCCTGATGGGAAGGTGACTCCCTTATATAAGACCAGTCAGTAACACCTGATTCCCAGTCCTCACAATCTTCACTGGACAGACCAGCACCGCTTGTAACCACTAGAGGAAGCCTCTGCTCAGAACTCATCTCAAACCCATTCACAACAGTACCCCCCCCTTGAGGAGGGGTCACCGAACCCTCATTTGAGCAACCAGGTCGGTCAGGATGAGTTCTATGATACGCACGGATAAGTCTCCTAGCATAGATGTCCGAAGCAAACACCCAAGAATTGTCTTCCTGACCATAACCTCTCCATTTAACCAAATACTGGAGTTTCCGTCTAGAAAAACGAGAATCCAATATTTTCTCAACCACATACTCCAGATTGCCCTCAACCAAAACAGGGTCAGGAGGCACAGCAGCAGGAACCACTGGCTCAACAAACCTCTTCAACAAGGACTTGTGGAACACGTTATGGATCTTAAATGTCCCTGGAAGAAGCAAACGAAAAGAAACAGGATTAATAATCTCCATGATCTTATAAGGTCCAATGAACCTAGGCTTAAATTTAGGAGATGCTACTCTCATAGGAATATTCTTTGAGGACAACCAGACCAAGTCCCCCACTTTAAACCGAGGACCATAAGTCCTATGCCGGTTAGCAAACCGCTGGGCCTTCTCCTGAGAGAGGGACAACCTCTCCACTACCTGGTCCCAAATCTGCTGCATACGCTCCACAACAGAGTCAACACCTGGACAGACAGAAGCCTCCGTCTGTCCTGAAGAAAATCGAGGGTGAAACACAGAATTACAGAAAAACGGAGACATCAAAGTGGCAGAGCTAGCCCTATTATTAAGAGCAAACTCAGCCAAAGGCAAAAAAGAGACCCAGTCATCCTGATCAGCAGACACAAAGCATCTTAGATAAGTCTCCAATGTCTGGTTTGTTCTCTCAGTTTGACCATTGGTCTGAGGATGAAATGCCGAGGAGAAAGACAATTGAACACCCAGTTTAGAACAAAAAGTCCTCCAAAATCTGGAAACAAATTGGACTCCTCTGTCAGACACAATGTTCTCAGGAATGCCGTGTAAACGAACCACGTGCTGAAGGAACAACGGCACCAATTCAGAGGAGGAAGGCAACTTAGGTAATGGCACAAGATGTATCATTTTGGAAAACCTATCACAAATTACCCAGATGGTGGTCATTCTCTGAGAAACAGGAAGGTCGGAAATGAAATCCATAGAGATATGGGTCCATGGTCTCTTGGGCACAGGCAATGGCATCAACAAACCACTAGAGCGAGAGCAAGGCTTGTAGCGAGAGCAAGTCCCGCAGGACTGCACAAATTCCCTGACATCACGAGACAAGGTAGGCCACCAAAAGGACCGACTAACCAAGTCTCTGGTACCAAAAATTCCGGGATGCCCAGCCAATGCGGAACAATGAATCTCAGACATCACACTCTTCTTCCACTGGTCCGGGACAAACAATTTTCCAACAGGGCAGCACTCGGGCCTATCCTCCTGACACACCTCCAGAGCAAGTCTCAAATTGGGTGAGATGGCGGAAAGAACTACACCCTCTTTCAAAATAACAGAAGGATCAGATAACTCAGGAGAGTCTGCAAGGAAACTCCTCGAGAGGGCATCCGCCTTAACATTCTTAGTGCCAGGAAGAAAGGAAACCACAAAATTAAAACGTGTGAAAAATAAGGCCCACCTGGCCTGTCTAGGATTGAGTCGCTTGGCAGATTCCAGATAGACCAGATTCTTATGGTCCGTAAGGACCACCACCTGATGTTTGGCTCCCTCCAGCCAATGTCTCCACTCTTCAAAAGCCCACTTCATGGCCAATAACTCCCGATTACCCACGTCATAATTACGTTCAGTAGGAGAAAATTTTCGAGAGAGAAAAGGCACAAGGGTTACTTTTAGAGGTCTCTGGATCTTTTTGGGACAAAACGGCACCTGCCCCAATTTCAGAGGCATCAACCTCCACCTGAAATGGCAGAGAAACATCAGGCTGCCGTAGAACAGGAGCAGAAGTGAATCTCTGCTTAAGTTCCTGAAATGCAGAGACTGCCTCAGGAGGCCAATTCACCACATCAGAACCCTTTCTGGTCAAATCAGTTAATGGTTTAACAATAACCGAGAAATTACCAATAAATTTACGGTAAAAATTGGCAAAACCCAAAAATCTCTGAAGAGCCTTTAATGAAGTAGGTTGGACCCAATCACAGATGGCCTGAACCTTGACCGGGTCCATTTCAATAACAGATGGGGACAAAATGAATCCCAGAAATGAGATCCTCTGTACGCCAAAAAGACACTTGGATCCCTTCACATACAGAGCATTCTCTCTCAAAATCTGGAACACAGTTCGAACATGTTTCACATGAGAGTCCCAGTCATTAGAAAAAATCAAGATATCATCCAAATAAACAATCAGAAATTTGTCCACAAAATCCCTGAAAATGTCATTCATGAAGGACTGGAAGACGGAAGGAGCATTAGTGAGCCCAAAGGGCATCACTAGGTACTCAAAATGCCCTTCAGGGGTATTGAATGCCGTCTTCCATTCATCCCCGTGCTTAATGTGAATAAGGTTATACGCCCCCCTGAGGTCAAGCTTGGTAAACCAAGTAGCGTTTTTCACCCTGGAAAACAGGTCAGAAATCTAGGGTAACGGGTTGTCATGTGTGCATCGCCACGAAGATCGTCGCGGTTGCACATTCTGACTTCTCACAGCTGAGTTGCTGTTTCTTTGTGTTTGGCAGTTAGGGAGTTAATTCTGTCTGTGCTCAGTTCTGGGACTGGGTGCAGTTTCTTCCGGCTGCAATTAATTATTTGTTGATTGGTTTCCTTTAAATCTCTGGTTGTCTGTGTTGGGAGTTGCCAGTGAAATTCTTCATGCAGACCACAGATAGGATTGTATCTGTATAGACTTAAGTTAAAGAGCTCCTTAGTTGTTTTAAGCTCACCTTGCTTAGAGTTTAATGTCCCAGATCATTTGTGTTCCTTCTGTGTTTGAGTGTGTATGCAAGTCTGTGTTTTCTCCAGTCTGTCTTATATGTCTAATCTGTGTATTTAGCAGAGATCAGCCCATATCCCTTTGGTGGTAATCAGAATCCTTCTTAGGACTGATTACAGGGTTCAGGGACTGATAGGAGACAGGGTTAGGCTGGAGACTTGGACCTCTGAACCATTATCAGTACCTCCAAGGTGAGGGATTAGTTAGGACCCCAGTTTAGGGTCAGGTTAGACCCCCGGTCCTCCTCTTTCCTGTGACAGTGTATCAAGTCCTCAAGATTAACCCTGAGTTCAACGGATATCGTGTCAGGTAAATCTATTCTATATTTACATGCTGATGTTGCTAATCTATATGTTGTATAGAGTGTTGTTCTTTTAAGAATAGTTTACTGACATCGTACACATATCATAAGACCGCGTGACATTTTCACTGGCCCATAAAATTATTCCCAGTTGCCATGGATCCAGTAGCCCAGCTGGCTCTGCAGTTGCAGGGATTATCCATGGAGCTGACGGACATTAAGTCCAAAGTTTTGTCTCCCTCGGAGCAAACCAGATTTGAACCTAAAGTAGCTCTCCCGGACAGGTTCACTGGTGGGCGAGACAAATTTTTTACCTTCAGGGAAGCATGTAAATTGTATTTTCGGCTTCGGCCTCGATCATCAGGGAGTGAAGAGCAGAGAGTGGGAATTGTTATCTCGCTCCTACAAGGGGACCCTCAATCCTGGGCCTTCTCCCTTCCTCTGGGATCCCCGGCTCTACAGTCAGTAGATCGATTTTTTACTGCCCTGGGTTTGGTATATGATGACCCAGATCGGGTCTCTCTTGCTGAGACAAAATTACGTAAGATACAGCAGGGAGATCGTCCGGCGGAGGAATTTGCTTCTGAGTTCCGTAGATGGGCCACAGATACTCAGTGGAATGACCCAGCTCTTAGGAGCCAGTTTTGTCATGGGCTTTCTGACAAATTAAAGGACGTTTTGGCTCAGTATGATTCTCCTCCATCACTGGAGGCTGCTATGGCCCTAGCTATCCGTACTGATAGACGGCTCCGGGAGAGGTGCGAGGTAACTCCGCCCCCTGTTGTTACTCCACCTACTACTAAAGTCCCTTATGTTGAGGTTCCCCTTGTCTGTTCAGAGGAGCCTATGCAGTTGGGAGGGACATCATTTCGTAGGAGGGGATTGGCGGTACGCCGCAGGACTAGAAGGTGTTTCTTCTGCAGGAAAGAGGGACATTTTGTTGGGGGATGTCCATCCCGTGCCTTGTTGAGCAAAAAGTCGCCGGAAAACTGTTAATCCCAGGTTGTGTGGTGGACGACAACCTGGGAGTATGTATTTCGTCCGCTAGTTCTTCTCAGTTCCTTGTACCAGTGGAGGTGGTGGTTGGTACGAGAGTGGAGAGATTTTCTGTTCTTCTTGATAGTGGGTCCGGGGCTAATCTGGTTGACGCTCAGTTTGCTCAGGCTCAAGGTATGCATCTGAGTGTATTGGTCAAACCGATCCCTATATTCTCCATTGACGCCAGGCCTCTCGGCCAAGGTAGCTTTGTTCATGAGGTTCATAACATTGACCTTCGGGTAGGGGCAATACATAGGGAACTATTATCTTGTTATGTGTTGGAGGGTCTACCTACTCCTATTGTGTTGGGACTTCCTTGGTTGGTTAAACATAACCCTGTGATTAATTGGCAGTCCAGAGATATAAGCCAATGGGGGGAGTTTTGCAAAAGTAACTGCATGAACACAGTCATCAGTGCGGTCGTGCCTAGTACTTTGCCTCCTTTTTTGGAGGACTTTGGGGATGTGTTCTCTGAGGAGGGGTGTCAGGAGTTGCCTCCTCATCGCGTGTATGACTGCTCTATTAATTTACTTCCTGATGCTAAGTTACCTAAAGCTAGGTTATATAACCTTTCTGGTCCTGAGAGGCAGGCTATGAAAGATTATATTTCGGAAAGTCTGGCCAAAGGGCATATTAGACCTTCATCTTCCCCAGTGGCCGCGGGGTTCTTCTTTGTGAAGAAAAAGATGGAGGCCTACGCCCTTGCTTGGATTTCCGCGAACTTAATCGGATTACTGTTCGAGATCCGTATCCACTCCCTCTGATTCCTGATCTCTTCAATCAAATTGTTGGCGCCAAATGGTTCTCTAAATTGGATCTCAGGGGGGCGTATAATCTGATTAGGATAAAAGAGGGGGATGAGTGGAAAACGGCGTTTAACACGCCGGAGGGACATTATGAGAACCTTGTCATGCCTTTTGGTCTGACTACTGCACCAGCAGTATTCCAACATTTGTTAATGACATTTTTCGTCATCTGGTGGGGCTGTTTGTGGTCGTATATTTGGATGACATTTTAATTTACTCACCAGATCTTGTGTCTCACCAGGAGCATGTGAGACAGGTGTTGCAGATCTTGCGAGACAATAAACTATACGCCAAACTGGAAAAGTGTGTATTCGCCGTACAGGAACTTCAGTTTTTGGGTTTCTTGGTGTCAGCCTCCGGTTTCCGTATGGACCCTGAAAAGGTGAGAGCAGTGCTTGAATGGGATCAGCCAGAGGATCTTAAGGCTCTGCAGCGTTTTCTGGGGTTTGCTAACTACTACCGGAAATTTATTTGTAATTTCTCATCTGTTGTCAAACCTCTCACTGACATGACAAGAAAAGGGACGGATTTTTCTAAATGGTCGGACAAAGCTTGCCAAGCTTTTTCCTCTTTGAAAAAATGTTTTGCTTCGGCACCCGTTCTCATCCAACCAGATGCATCACAGCCGTTCGTTGTGGAGGTGGACGCGTCTGACGTAGGGGTGGGTGCAATATTGTCCCAGGGTCCGTCCCCTGGTAAATGGCATCCGTGCGCTTTCTTTTCTAAAAAATTGTCGTCCGCCGAAAGGAATTATGATATCGCAATAGGGAACTTTTGGCCATTAAGTTGGCTTTT